>JACDQD010000001.1:295812-324827 GCA_019843655.1 Lethocerus indicus
TTTTATTATAAGCAATGAAAGCAATGAAACCTAAAAGAAACCAAACCTTGGTGGGTGTTATACATATTAGTCTAACATGAGCCTGGACATTTTGTTATTATTTTACACGATATAAATAATAATTTTTCATATGATGTTTCTTATCCTCTGTTGACTTCTTTATTATGAACTGTTTTAAACACAAAATAATATGCCAAATACTTACTAACACTTATTCACAGGAGCATTGAATGTAAATTGAAACAATGAATGTTAGTGGAATTTACTAAAACAAACAACTAAACTGCTATACATTAACATTTAGATAAAATGAATACATTAATTTTACATTAATTACACTTTTTACAATTACATTTTTTTGTGTGTGTGGGGAGCCTTTGATGTGAATATCGTTAACATTGTTGAGCTCTCTACCGCACGGTAATTACTCGCCTTGAATGGTACAATATGCACACGCGTAATCCAGTGCCCGCCCCCACGTGTTCCTATTAAACGCTGGTCAAGAAACGTTCCGCCGGCGTCTCAAGATCCTCTGTTGGGCGGAAAGTAGGAGCTAAACATATTTCAATGACAGCTACCGAAATCAAAAGCAGCCTTTCAAAGATTTAGTGTCTTATTAACATTATTTTCCTGTAATTAGGCGCTGTTTGAAATGTATTTACATACCTGAAATAAAAACAAAATAAACTGTACGAAATTAAATAACACATGAACCACTGACAAAATAATAACGAGAAAGGAAGAAGTTGCATTGAATACATAACTGTCGTTTCCCCACAACCATTACCCCAATGAACAAACTCTAATAAACTACTGTGTGAAAGATGGGAAAAGGAAAGGAAAGAACTGGAATGTTACAGGTTAGAAAGAAACCTTGCGCAACAAATACTATAATATCGCAAAATCTTAAATTTCTGAGCATATTAAGCTTTAGCTTTGACGAAAGTGAAAATAATCAAATTTCCACTTTGCTTGGAAATGGCTGTGCTCATCCATAACCTTCCGTTTTTTGTTTCCTTTCCGACATGCTATTATGAATTAAAAATTTGAAAGTTAAAAAATTTGTAGGAAAACTTAATTTTGAATAAAACTCTAATGTTATCTTTTGACAATAATATTGCACTCACGCCTTTTAAGAAATACAAAATTGCTATTTAACAGCTTACCAGACTGACTGATTGTGTGACAGAAGCAAACACAAACAAGTAGAGACGCGGCGCGTTCGTATTGCATGTTTGAACATGTCGCCGACAAGTATGTATCTCGTCACAAAAATTGTTTCGGTTTAGTATGTACTACCATTGTATTATAATTAATTTTATAACAATATATTGATGGGAGAAAGCCTATTTTATCTAGCTAAATGCGGCTCCATTAGTGGGCTAAGTACGACTAGTTACTTAATTAAGTTAAATAATAATAATTTTTCAGAAAAACTTTTATGAATTGGAAAACCTTCGTTATGAGTAGGGGCTTCGTTACTGGAAGTTATTTCAAGGTATCTGGTACTGCATGACTGGAAAGCACGAGATTTCAACAGTAAATTTTAAGAAATCAAAGTAAATGTTGATTCCACGTAGCCATTATATAAAACACTTATAGAAATAATGATGTAATACTGGGCTTCTAACTGCGGAAATGAAAGGGACAATTTCTTCAATGGATTCCGAAGAGTCCTTGAGGAACTGAATGCGCCCGCAGAACGGAGATTCTTACACGAGGAGTGTAAAATAGACAACGCGATAGGGAAAATGGTGGAAAACGACCGTTTCGGTGGACTCAGACTGCAAAAAAGAATGGCCGAGGTAAAGCGAGAGTTGACCTAAAATTAAACGCGGGGAGACAGTGGCGAACATTGTTACTACCGAATATTGTTAGTGACGGAACAATATCCACCGGAACCTAACGCTTTTTATTTCGGATTTAAAAAATTTAAAAAACCCTCAAATTCAAATTTTGTCTCGTATAAATATTCGATTTTAAAATGGATGCTGAAAAATACGGTGTATTAGTGTCCGGTTTTTCCTCGTAGCATCATTTGGTCTTATGCTAAACTGGTTTCGGCTTCCATGCCAGTAGGTCATTTTGTCTTCACTGTAAGAAAATTATTAGGTATAACTAGGTAATAAAAATCCTTACACCGAACTATACAGCAAGAAAGATTAATCATAGGATAATTATTATTTTGTTGTTTCACAGGATTAAAATACATTATATATTCCTGTCCTAAACAATAAAGGGTGGCAGACTGAGAGGTGATTAAATTGAAATGTTTCAATTTAGAAAATCCGAGGAAACGCTGGTGGAATCGTGGAAGTGAAAGTATCCCTTATGTTGTCAAGTTTGCCAGACGCACTGAAAACTAGTAACACTAGTAACACTGGTAAGTCACTCTGGAACCTTTTGGTCCTGGGTCCCTAAATAGTGAACAGAAACCGTTTGACGTCACAGTCTGCGTCGACTATTTTAGTATTAATCGGTTAGGAACATCGATCGTCAATTGTTCCGAGTTTACTTTTGAGGTTCGGATTTGGTTCTTTGCCATTTCTATGGCGGCCACGGACTATGCAATTGTGATCAACCAAAGGGTACTATTTACCAGGTTTTGGTTTTGTTATGCTCAAGTTGAAGATCACCTTTAATAATAGTTTTTCGGGAGAATTATTTACTGTATTTTTATACTGTATAACCTATGCATCAAAACATCAATATGTTATGAGAATATTATTATTTGCGATGCACCTTCTGCAATAGTAACTAAACAAACCTATGCACCTTTCATCCTGGCTGCTGGAAATTTGATTGAGACCACTTGTCAAGTTGAATTATTTTCTAATGGAATTTTCAATGAAAATGAACAAGAAAATGTTTGCTACCGTATTTGGTTGAAGTGATTTTATGAAAACTATAAGTATATTTTGGTATTCAGCACTTTCAAAAACTAAAAATGGTAATTTAATTTCACTAATCCAATACAGGTAATAATATCAGAATAATCCAAATTGTTTCATATACAAATATGAATATATGAGAATTAGATATATTGTGATGGGACTGAACATCAGAACAGGTTACATAGTAATTACAGTGAACAATTAATTTTAATTCGAAATGTACTGAAAGAAATATTTAAATTAAGCAATTTCTTTTATTTGTGAGTCTTTTATTTGAGTGCTTAAAGATTTGTTAGTTTGTAGGTCATTTCTCAGTATTATTGTTTTAAGGATTTAATTTTCCTAATTAATTACAGTTGGCATGTTATTTTATCTGAAGGTGAATTTTCTCTTCCTCAAAACACAATAGATTCAGATAGAAAAAATAAAAAATACATGAGTAGAGCAAGACAAATCAAACTATAATATATTTTAATATTAAGTAAAGCTATAATGAAAATAAAGAAGGCAAGACTGGTACAGCTGTAATCCTTATATTGCACTGATAAGTCAATAAATTATCTGTATCCAATTTATAATAATGGCAAAAACCATTATTGTTCTGAAATTCTTTTGAATCAGAAAAACTTCACATAAGTACATGAATTCTCATACTGATTAGAGAAATAATTGCATGAATTTCATGTTGTCATCCCTAAATTACATCCAAGAAATCGAAATTTTAAGAAGGTTGTGTAGCTATTCTATTTTGCATGTAAACAACTTCGTGGGAAAACAAATTACTGAAAATGATTACTTAGCATGAATCATGTTCTTACTGAAACATTTTAAATTACCCAATTTTAAACTAGTGGAAAAATTTCATCAATCAGACTTGTGGAGCAATGAAAAAATATTAAAATGAATGCATGCATGAATGAACAGAGAGAAAAAAGTAAAAAAAAATCACTGGCAAACCAATTTTAAATCTCCTTGTCTATACTTGGTAGAAATGATCCATGACATAATTTTCATTAATCTATATGAGTTTCATTTGGATATGGGTAATATTACATAGAAAGGTTTTACATTTTTAAGAACAGTTAAATACTGTGATTAATTTAAAAACACATTTTGTAATTTCTGTTTAGTTGAGAGAATTCATTTTATAATGACAATAAAACTAGTTAAAGAAATAAAATTGTTTATTGTAATGACTGGTATTTTATTGCATAATTTTCTCCACAAACATCCATATGAGAAATATTCCTTTTAACTGAGGATATTATGTTTCCACATGAAGTCGAGACAAATTAAAATATTTTTTATATATTGAAATTTAGACTATAAAAGGTGCGATAATGCAATTTAGTAAGGATTTTCATAAACTGAAAAAAGGGTGTAAATTATTTTTCTTATATAGAGAAATATTTCAAAACGCCTACGAAGTTATTGAAATATGATGGATAATACAAGGTGAATAATAAATAATTTCTAGCAATTTTGTGAGGCTTTTACAAATATGATATTTTACAGAAACCATTCATAATACAAAATATTCTCTATCTGTATTTCTGAGTGGAAACATATTTCATTTTAATAGTATAAAACGCAGATTATAAGAATCTTTGTGGGATTTTGCCTCTACCAATGATGCTTTTCTCAAAATTATGTGGACATTTTCAAAATTACATTTCCACCCCACCTAGTTAACCCCTGAGGTTACAATAATTTATAAGTGAGATTTTTCCAGTAGATATTGCCAAACAACTAACAAATCCTGCACTATATCAAAAATTATGTTAAAATAAGAACCAACCATCATGGTGGTTTGTCATGGTAAAAGGACTTATGTTGACCAGAATTGATTTTCTGAAAGGAAGTATTGTTCTTCCAGTACATATTGAAATGTGAAATTAGGGGTCCAATTTTTAACCAAAGTAAGCCTTTTTCTTAAATTAATCATTTTCTCTGAGTGATTTTACAAAACTAATAGCCTTCTAAGAGGTCATGCCTTATTTTTCTTAGAGAAGGAATTCTGACCAAGCAATAAAATGTAAATAAAATAAAATAAAATGCTAATAAAAATTATTATAAAGTATTAATAAATAAAAGAGCCCATTGTTAAATGCTCAAATTTAACAGTTTACTATGACAAAAAATTTAATTTTAATCCCAATCAAATTTTTTATTTCAACAAACATTCAAAACAAAAGAACCTTGTTGTGGTACTGATTTTCAATCATAATATTATCAATTTTAAAGGCAATGTGTAAATGAATCCATCATAATTCATTGAAATGTGGTTATCGTTACTTTGTGTGTAATATCAAGATACCTTTCTATTTTCTGTTTCTCTATTTTCTTAATATATATTTGTTAGATGAATTTCTCTATTCATTTTTTATTATAAGCAATGAAACCTAAAAGAAACCAAACCTTGGTGGGTGTTATACATATTAGTCTAACATGAGCCTGGACATTTTGTTATTATTTTACACGTATATAAATAATAATTTTTCATATGATGTTTCTTATCCTCTGTTGACTTCTTTATTATGAACTGTTTTAAACACAAAATAATATGCCAAATACTTACTAACACTTATTCACAGGAGCATTGAATGTAAATTGAAACAATGAATGTTAGTGGAATTTACTAAAACAAACAACTAAACTGCTATACATTAACATTTAGATAAAATGAATACATTAATTTTACATTAATTACACTTTTACAATTACATTTTTTTGTGTGTGTGGGGAGCCCTTTGATGTGAATATCGTTAACATTGTTGAGCTCTACCGCACGGTAATTACTCGCCTTGAATGGTACAATATGCACACGCGTAATCCAGTGCCCGCCCCCACGTGTTCCTATTAAACGCTGGTCAAGAAACGTTCCGCCGGCGTCTCAAGATCCTCTGTTGGGCGGAAAGTAGGAGCTAAACATATTTCAATGACAGCTACCGAAATCAAAAGCAGCCTTTCAAAGATTTAGTGTCTTATTAACATTATTTTCCTGTAATTAGGCGCTGTTTGAAATGTATTTACATACCTGAAATAAAAACAAAATAAACTGTACGAAATTAAATAACACATGAACCACTGACAAAATAATAACGAGAAAGGAAGAAGTTGCATTGAATACATAACTGTCGTTTCCCCACAACCATTACCCCAATGAACAAACTCTAATAAACTACTGTGTGAAAGATGGGAAAAGGAAAGGAAAGAACTGGAATGTTACAGGTTAGAAAGAAACCTTGCGCAACAAATACTATAATATCGCAAAAATCTTAAATTTCTGAGCATATTAAGCTTTAGCTTTGACGAAAGTGAAAATAATCAAATTTCCACTTTGCTTGGAAATGGCTGTGCTCATCCATAACCTTCCGTTTTTGTTTCCTTTTCCGACATGCTATTATGAATTAAAAATTTGAAAGTTAAAAAATTTGTAGGAAAACTTAATTTTGAATAAAAACTCTAATGTTATCTTTTGACAATAATATTGCACTCACGCCTTTTAAGAAATACAAAAATTGCTATTTAACAGCTTACCAGACTGACTGATTGTGTGACAGAAGCAAACACAAACAAGTAGAGACGCGGCGCGTTCGTATTGCATGTTTGAACATGTCGCCGACAAGTATGTATCTCGTCACAAAAATTGTTTCGGTTTAGTATGTACTACCATTGTATTATAATTAATTTTATAACAATATATTGATGGGAGAAAGCCTATTTTATCTAGCTGTAAATGCGGCTCCATTAGTGGGCTAAGTACGACTAGTTACTTAATTAAGTTAAATAATAATAATTTTTTCAGAAAAACTTTTATGAATTGGAAAACCTTCGTTATGAGTAGGGGCTTCGTTACTGGAAGTTATTTCAAGGTATCTGGTACTGCATGACTGGAAAGCACGAGATTTCAACAGTAAATTTTAAGAAATCAAAGTAAATGTTGATTCCACGTAGCCATTATATAAAAACACTTATAGAAATAATGATGTAATACTGGGCTTCTAACTGCGGAAAATGAAAGGGACAATTTCTTCAATGGATTCCGAAGAGTCCTTGAGGAACCGAATGCGCCCGCAGAAACGGAGATTCTTACACGAGGAGTGTAAAATAGACAACGCGATAGGGAAAATGGTGGAAAACGACCGTTTCGGTGGACTCAGACTGCAAAAAGAATGGCCGAGGTAAAGCGAGAGTTGACCTAAAATTAAACGCGGGGAGACAGTGGCGAACATTGTTACTACCGAATATTGTTAGTGACGGAACAATATCCACCGGAACCTAACGCTTTTATTTCGGATTTAAAAATTTAAAAACCCTCAAATTCAAATTTTGTCTCGTATAAATATTCGATTTTAAAATGGATGCTGAAAAATACGGTGTATTAGTGTCCGGTTTTTCCTCGTAGCATCATTTGGTCTTATGCTAAACTGGTTTCGGCTTCCATGCCAGTAGGTCATTTTGTCTTCACTGTAAGAAAATTATTAGGTATAACTAGGTAATAAAAAATCCTTACACCGAACTATACAGCAAGAAAGATTAATCATAGGATAATTATTATTTTGTTGTTTCACAGGATTAAAATACATTATATATTCCTGTCCTAAACAATAAAGGGTGGCAGACCGAGAGGTGATTAAATTGAAATGTTTCAATTTAGAAAATCCGAGGAAACGCTGGTGGAATCGTGGAAGTGAAAGTATCCCTTATGTTGTCAAGTTTGCCAGACGCACTGAAAACTAGTAACACTAGTAACACTGGTAAGTCACTCTGGAACCTTTTGGTCCTGGGTCCCTAAATAGTGAACAGAAACCGTTTGACGTCACAGTCTGCGTCGAGTCCCTCAATTCAGTTTCTAATACTGCGAGGATCGCAGAGCCCCGTTACGACAGAGTAATGAGGTGTACGCTGAATAACAAAGAGCAGTCTGCTCTGAAATACACGTTGCGATGCGATCGGCCCTGCAACCTGTATACGAAATTGGCCGAAAATTTAAAGTTTCTCTATAAACAACAACGGCGTAATAGGTCGAAATAATTTTAAAGTATCGAAGTTATACTTCGATTATAACATACGACGCCTGGTGGGACCTTGTAACACTCCGGTGCACCGTTCAAACGGAGATCGTTTCTACAATTAAACGCGTAACTACATATCATAATATTGGTACATCACGTCTGGAAATAAGTGGGAACATCCGACTATCGAAGGCGGCGCGTGTCCAAATCAGTTTCAAGTCCAAATTTTCTCGCCGCCTTATTAAACAAGAAACTGTGGCCACGTACAAAATTATTAGTCTTATAATTAATTCGAAACGGGACCTGTAGTTATTTTACAGAACGACGTTTATAACGATAATAAATGTTCCAACTCATCTTCGGAGCATTGCGTTGTCAATTCACAAAATCTTTTAACATTTTCTTCGTAGTGGATCTTATTATATGACACTATTCAAACGGAGACAATTTTTATGGATGTAGCACTTGTGAAATAACGGCGACTACTGAGGACCGTGCAATCACCACCGAGCGGTTCCGTTAGGTTGCCTCCTCGAGACAGTGCCGGAGTATCATCACTGGGACTCCGGGGACACCATTCAAATTGAGAATGTTTATACGTTGTAAAGCTTAATTCCCTATCACTAACAGCCTAGATCAGGCCGGGAAATAAAGAAGTCTACGTAATAAGAAATTTTAGAGTGAATCATAAATGAATCATATAGCGTTTCACCTTCTATTTCAATTTATACATTTCTTTGGTCGATAGTGCCTGCCAATTGAGTACCTAACGCCATTCTAGCGGAGACTAGTTATTTTCAAACGTAACACTCGTATATGACTCAGTTCCAAGCGATTCTTCCTCGAGCCCGTCATATCATCGGTGAGACCCTGGTACACCAATTTCGCGTTTGAACGCGAAATAATGACGCTACCGAAGACCTATCACTCGCGAATTATCGCGCACAGTATGAAATAACTAACTGCGGCAGGGGCCTTTGTAACACCGGTAGGCCAGTCGAGCGGAGATTATTTTTCGAATGCAACACTCGGGGACTACTGAAGAGTCACCTCAAGCGATTCCTTCGGGATTCCTCCACGGGACGGGGTGTTTGTTAAAAGGAAGAATTTTTCCTGCGCATTCATTTAATATTGCAATCTGAGAATCTCTTTTCCCTTGAAAATTACCAATTTTAATTAGTGTTCAATACAAACAGGTTTAATAAAATATTATAGTTTATAATAAGCCATTTGACGTGTTTTATCCATGAGGAAAAGTAGTAGACTTAATTTATTTGTCTACCCAATAGTAAAGCGCCGAAAAGTTGTGAATTACTTTGTGCAGTGACACGTAGGCACATAATTAATTAATAATCTGTAAGTAAAGGATAACAGCAATTCGTAACCAATTATTTTTAGGGACTCTTTCTGTTTCGCCAGTGTCGCGCAGTAAGTTATAAACCTAATATCTTTTCCATCTTCCGTCTCCAATTATTCGGTCTTGCGCTTGACCGATGTTCGACATTTAAAATTATATTGAATTGTACTATAAAATATTTTGTTTTTGGTCAGCTGAGTCTTTTTTCATCACTTAAAAGGGACGGAAGCCATATTTCTACTGGTTTCTGTTATTGAACACACATATATTGCACAAACTAACACGTGTTTAGTAATTTGTCTATAAAATGATCGTGCAGTTGCAGAACGCCACATCACTCTTGAATACATGCATGTCGAATTTATCGTATTTATTTTATTAAGTGGTTCGTAATTCATAAAAGCAAGAATCAAAAATATATCGACAATTTATACAATTTAACTTATGACTAACTCACCAACTAACATCCGAGGCATTAACACTAAATACATTTAGAAATTCAATATCACGGATAAATAATTATTTACGAAGCATTCGTTATAGCGCTGAATAATTGGAAAATTTCGGAAATTTTCAATAAAACCTTTCTATTTAATAAATACAAAGACTTAATTTTAAATACTACGCTTAAATTATTTAATTCTTTTCAAGTTTGATATCCTTAAAAGACTTATCTTGTCATGGCAACCCCACTGCTTTATCCAGACTGAACATACTTGAATTGTGCACAATGTGTTGATATCATAATCGGGAAAGTTACATTTTTATTATGTAAAAGAGAGCTTATCAGAAATTGGGTATGGAAAATTTCAGAAACGAGTTGCACGGACTCTTTAATCACCTGACGGTCGATCGAATTCGGTTTTACCTAACCGAAAAGCAGATTAAATGGTGGCGAAATGCCTTTGAAGCGAGAGGACGGTTCTTTTGAAAGAACGCAAAGAGTGAAAACAGACCCGGGAACATTACCAGTGAATAACTAATGGTTTTCAAATGTCTCGAAGTTTGTTGTCCCTTAATTTATTCTTCGAATTAGCTTCCTTCGTTCAGATCATATATTGTATATATAGTAGCTGTGTAATCCTGTACTGTAAAGCACGGGTTCTATTTCATTGGCAACTAAATCGATAATTACCGATTGTTCCCATCCGGTCGTTATGAGGTACTAATATAGCGAGCATTTAGACTTTATCGGACACTGTTAAACAGATCGTGTCAAGTTTGCTACCTAACTATTCGGGGAAGTCCGCAATGACATAGTTGCCAGGCCAATGGAAACGCATAAAGAAGAATGCAGCGTCTGCACCCGTTGAATGAACTTAAAATCGATCTAATATTATTAGACTCTCCGTCGATCCATAATAACGTTCCATAAAGGTTTCAGTCTTGTATGTGGGTTCCATGTCAGTCCCAGGTACCACACTTGCTTTTCAATAAGAAGTTGGGACCGGTTCAGGAAAACGGGAGGACAAGTTGCTCTTCTCAAAGTAAAAGTAATGTGAAAACCTTTTGGCAATTGAACTTAATCCTCCATTTCCTGGACCAACTTTCTATGAGGGAGAGGTGTTTTGCAGGGAATGTGATGCTAAGTAAGGATCTGAGTTTGTTGAGAGTGCAGCTTTGTCGTCTGCATAGGAAACGAGGAAAGTATCAGGATGATGAGGGATATCGGCTGTGTATACAGAATAAAGGAGAGACCGAGAACACTACCTCGTGGAACACCTGCAAGTATAGGAAAGGAATCAGATAGGAAAGCGCCTTGAGAGACTCGAAAGTCCTCAAATAGGAATTAAGGATTAGGTAGTACGTGGGAGGAAGGATTCTTTTGAATTTCACCAGCAGTCCACAGTGCCAGACCCTGTCAAAGCTTGCGCTTCATCGAGAAATGCGGAGAAACATACTGCTTTCTCTCAAGAGCGCAGGCGATGGTGTCTACAACGCGATTACACTGATGAATAGTGGAATGTTCCGCTCTGAACCCAAACTGATGGTCCGGTAGGATATCGTGGGATTGTAGGATGGGATAAATGCGGCGGAGAAGAGGTTTTTCTAAAATTTTGTTCATTACCGGGAGAAGTCTTATGGGTCGGTAGGATGAAGGTAGGTGATGAAGGCCGGTTTATGGGCTTTGGGAATCATAATGATATGTGACATTTTCCATTCGGAAGGGAAATGTGTGGTCCTCAAAACTGAGTTAGGGATGAATGTCAGTTGAAGGATAGCTTTTGGGAAGATGTTTTAGGATAGTTGCTGTGATAAGATCAGCACCGGGGCTTTTTATTGGGTAGGGATTTAATAATATAGGATTCATCGGAAGGGTTGAAGGCGGGTGGAGGTGGTGTTAACTGGAGAGGGATGTACAATTCGTTGTCAATAAGATTGCTATGTATGGGGTCTATAATGTCAGGATGGGGTGTGAAAACGGATGAGAGATGACGAGCAAAACCGGTAGCTTTTTCTTCATCCGTCACACCCCACGTAGAGCTGTCTAATTGAATAGGGCGAGAAATAGGTTTGTACGAGAGGAGTTTTCGCGTGGCAGTCCATAGAGAGTTGTTGTTTGTTGTCAAAGATTCGGTGTATCTGTTAAATTTTTCTGTTCTATATTTTATCAGTAACGATTTAACACGCCTACATAGTCGATTGTAATTCGTTTTGTCAGTGGGTAGGCGTTTGCCATTTGGATCTGGCTCGCCTTTTTCGGTTATGAGCAATCTTATTGTTATGGGGATGATACTTTCGTGCGCAATAGGATTTCTCCGAGTGGTCCAGTCCTTTGCAGCTTGCTGTATGTTAGTTGTTAAAGTGTGGACTGCTTGGTCAATCTGTAGCGGTGTTTTAGTGGTATGTTTAAGTCTATATTATTTCAAGTAAGTTTTGAAATTTGTTCCAGTCAGTAGGTCCCGTTATTAAGCGAGGAATTTCAGGGTTAAGGATGGGTCGGATATCTAATGTCAGGAGAACTGGTAAGTGATCGGAGGAAAGATAATCGAGAACTGTGACAGAGTGGAATAAACGAGGTATGTTAAAGGATATGAAATAGTCGAGGAGATCCGGGAGTTTGGAGGAATCATACGGCCAGTAAGTATACCGCGGTGGGGAAATTACATTGTAACGGGAAGAGTGTGCGGTATCGAGCAGAATCGAGCCCCGCCGATTGGCTACTCTGCATCCCCACTGTGGATGCTTCGCGTTGTAGTCACTACCGGAAAGTAATCTGGGGCCGAGGGATGAAAGGAACGATAGGAATTGGGAATGGGGAGTGGTTTTATTTGGAGGACAATAGGTAACGGCAACTGAGAGGTCAAAAATGGCGTATTTAGCTTGACAGCTGTGGACATGAGAAAATCGGACACGGGAGTAGGAATAAAATGATGAGAGAGGTTACTGCGAATAAAAAGTGCGGTACCGCCGTGTGGATGATCAGTTCTGTATACAATGTAGTCGGCGATACGGATGTTTGAACGTGAAGTGCAGTGCGTCTCCGTAATCAGTGCTATGTGTATTCTATAGTCGTGTAGTAATATGTCTAGTTCATCCCTGTTAGAGGTCCGATTCAAACCGTCGGCATTCCAAAGTAAGATGGAAAGGAAAGTTGACATTACGTCGGGATAAGCGCAGGGAGAAATGCGGACAAAAGGGTTTGTATCATAGGGGTAAAGGTAGCTAACAGATTCTTGATTTCTGTGAAGATGGAAGTGACACTGGATAGGGTGGATGTCCAATCATTGGTGGGAGGATAGGATTTCTGGGTGGATGGGTGGGTGGTCTCGGTTGGGCAGGAGGTCTAGTACCACGGCGAATGATCTGGTGGGTTCCCTTTCTTGCGTTGGTGGGTGTCTTCCTTCTGGAGGTTGTGGTCGTCTCCCCGTCGATTCGGTGGCTGGATGACTCATCGTCCCCTGCGACGAAGATGTCGGTCCGTCGGTAGGCGTTGTCCGGATGGGGGTCTCAAGACGATCCTTCTCTCACGGAGTATCCTATATTTTTGCACCTTGTAATTTGCGGGTGGTTGCCACCGCATAAGGCTCATATACACTGTTCGCGTCCTGGATGCGGGCACTCCTGGGGCTATGGTTGCCGGCACATTTGACACACTTTGGTTGATGCCGACAGTACGTTTTGTGTGACCGTACTCCTGGCAGTTGACGCATTGACGATATCCCTTCTCGCGTTGGCTTCTCCACGACAATACTCGTGTATTCGAGGTATTTTACTTTGAATATATCGCGGCATTTATCGTTATTGTTCAGATCTAGGAAAAGAGTGGCAGTGGCACTTTTGTTGTCCTTTGTAGGACGTTTTATAGGTTTCTCACAGAGAAACCCATTTCCTCCAGCTCATTCTTGATGTCACTCACCGGGGTAGAGGGGTGGAGGTTCCGTAGAACCACGCGGAAGGCTTTGACCTCCTTCAATTGGTAACAATGAAAAGGGCTTTCATTTCTTCCAGTAGGTGCACTGCTGCCCTGTACTGGGTAGACGTGTTAAAATAAAATATGGTCTTATTTCTTCTAGATTTTGTGGTGAACTGGCCCTTGCCAATTTGCACTTCGATTTTTTACAAAGTTCGAATAAATTAGTAATGTTTTCACGTATATAGGCGGTGGCTTTACATACCTTGGCTCCTCTCATCTTCATCATGTGGTGCAATGGCAGCATACGGGTTGGGCGCGAAAACAGGCTCGTGATCCGATGTTGCTCCCGAGACGCCGAAGCCATCTTCTTGGTTGGTGGCGATTGAGATTGCGGGAATTGCGGTGCTGATTTCGGCACTTTAACTATTTCTGAAATACCGGCAATTTTTAGTGTTGGAACAGGTTCTTTCGGGCTTTTTGCGCAGCCGATGAAGTTCTTTCTTCAGCTCGCGTTTTCTTTTTTAGCTCTTGCTTATTTTGTTTATATTCTTCTGTGTCTTCTTCTTCTGGCTCTGATGTGTAGGACGCACCCGCGCTCACAACAGTTTCGTTCCCGCTCATGTCGAACACGAGCCGGTAACGACCCGCCGAGACTGCGATAAGATCACCGCGATAACGGACCTCGTTCGGACAAAAGCGACCGGTACGGTCCGGTTAATCGGCAATCTTTCACTAATTACACTACAACACGTGCGCAGATTTATTAATTAAACTCGTAAATGGAAAGCAACGAGAGTCATAACCCGACAGGGCTTGACCTAAGTGGACCAGCCCTAAGGGTATGACCCTAAAGAATTGGCCGAGGCCCAGAACGGAAACTAATTAAATGTTTTATGTATATTATCCATTGAATTAACAGAGGTCATAAGTTAAATTTTTTCCCGGGCAGTGTGCAAACCTATCCACTGCACCAGGCGGGCGAGTCATGCCGTAATTAATTAATTAATTAATTTGTCAAGTGTAGGGTTAAATAAAATTCAATCCACCAAATGCTTAAGAAAAACAGAGAGGTACTCACCCGAGGGTTGTGTGTTGTGCGGGAGCCGGAAGGAGTCTGCGTTGAGTAAGGATAGTGGGAGGGAGGGGACGATTGGGGGAGGCGTCTTCTCGCGATTCCTTGGTGGCTGGGTGGGTGGTGGGGTGCAACGGTTTTCGACTGTTTACGTTTAAAACTAGTGTGAGTAATACGGAGGTGGGGTATAACCGCCGCCACCTAGATAAATCAATTAGGGCGGGAAAAATTTTTTTTAAATTTTGACCGTTTTAACTATTTCCGGTGGTTCAATTTCTATCTGTTTAATTTAGTCATGCACCTCAGAATTCGAGATTTCCGCCTCCTACGGGTAGGAATCAGGGATGAAAAGTGCAGGGATATTTTAACTGTGGGTTTCGATCGGGGTGGGGTTTTTCCCCGCTTCCTGTCCGCTATTCGGTAGGGGAGTAAAAATTAAATTTTAATTGTGTGTGTATAGTGTAAGTTTAAATTTCTAATGGCAGTGACTACGTCCTTATCGGGACGGCGCGACGGCACCGATTTGGGCCGTTAGGTTATTAATTAAACTCGTAAATGGAAAGCAACGAGAGTCATAACCCGACAGGGCTTGACCTAAGTGGACCAGCCCTAAGGGTATGACCCTAAAGAATTGGCCGAGGCCCAGAACGGAAACTAATTAAATGTTTTATGTATATTATCCATTGAATTAACAGAGGTCATAAGTTAAATTTTTTTCCCGGGCAGTGTGCAAACCTATCCACTGCACCAGGCGGGCGAGTCATGCCGTAATTAATTAATAATTATTTTATACCCTATACTGACGTACTAAATAAATCATGTAAAGGACAGAAGTACATTTTATGATCCATTATCAGACTAGTTTCATATTGAAGAGCAAACACTGTTCAATATCTGTTTCCATGTATATTTTATCAAACTTGGCTCACATGTCTGTACCAGCATCCATTCTGATACTAATTTGATTAAACTGCTATGATGAATTATTTTTGAAAATTTAAATATAAACGTATATCATACAATCTACAGGTCATTTTTGATACAATAATTTTAAATACGTTCTCTTTATGAACCATACCATTAAGGATATTATCTTTATAAATATAATTAAGTATTAATATGTACACATTGTAGTTTGTCTAACATGGACTTAAACTCTATCATATCCAACCTTAGGTTATAGGAGTATAAATTTGCAAAATTAAGTTTTAGGAATTAAATCCTAGCAACATGAATAAATTCCATGAAACTTGTTTAGCTTATTTACACATAATATTCAATATTAAAACATCATTAAAAGACACATTTTCGTTCTCTAAAGTAGGATTGAAATGAGTTACATACAACACACCTTTGAATGTTTTTCGTGAGTTCCAAAATACGTCATCACTAGTGCTATTTTCTTACGATTTGGCCTAAAGCTAGACCAGCTTCTCGCCGTCTGCCTGTGCTGGCGGGCTGCTTCTTGTCGACGTATATAACTGACGATGGTGAGAACCGAATCCGGTGTTTCTGGATAGCAGAAAATCGCACGAGCGACGACAATTGAATCGTGTAAAGAAATGCATTCAATTAATACGGATCGCCTCCTTGCGAAACGTAACTAGCATATTGTTTATGTGTTATACGTGCCTTTTTATCTTGCCTACCTTCGATCGAGGATTTCACGACCTAATTCGAACAATTCTTACAATTTACCTCTTTTCAGATATTCATTAATATGAAAGGAGATCGGGCAATAACGAATCAACGAAATTGAGCTGTATGTAGAGTCTTTGGCTCAAAAATTGCACTGTTTAGAACGTTTTTTCTAATTGTTATGTCGACGGATAAGGAACCTGGAAAAAGGAACTTTATAGGAGAATACTTTCTAGATTCGATTTCTGAAGATTACTGCATTAATTATGCAGTTCTATCATAAGTTTGAAAAAGTCTTTTAAGGAAATGAGGATCTAAATATTTTAATGGACAATTCTAGTCCATAAGATTTATTCTAGATAGGATATTTGCGCGGATTTCAGGTAATCCTGATGGGTAAGTGTTGTAGCTTGCTGTAGCAACTAGTAAATAACTTATAATAGTAAACAGGAACAACCAAAAATATTTACTGAAATCTGTCTGATATTTGGAAAACCTGAACATATAAAACCTTCATTTAAATTTATTTTTTTGTTATTTTCAGTTTTGTCCCCTTAACGCGTTTGGGATATATGGAGTGCTAAAGTCGCGTTAAAAATCAAGTTAAAATCCTGTCGAGCGATAGAAATGCGGGTATACCTTTCGGTACACCTGTCTAGCGCCTGTTTAATCCTGGAACAGATGTCACTGTTGTATTCCTAAAATCTGCATTACAAGGGTCGTCTCGAGGCTCCCGTTGGCCGCCATCTCGAATTCCCGATACCGTCAATTGAATCGGACGCGAATTGCGGTTGCTCATTTTGTTTTTCCGTCTGGGCACTCTCGGGCGCGACTCCGGACCTGTTTCGAGCGCTGCGTTTTCTTGCCGTATCGGCCGATTAAAGTGATTGATGAGGTTCGGCCGGCGATAACGCGGCTTTTATCTCCCGCCGGAGGTGGGTGAGCGAGGAGACCCAAGTCGGATCCGGTTTCGGAAACGGTTCCCAAATTATTTCATCGGGTTTTCGAATCCGGAAATTACATCGGGCGCCTGTCCCATCGCCTTCCTTGACTAAAATTGAAACTGCGTTGCCAGATGAAAAGAACGAGGGGTACGGAATTGAGTGAATGACTGGATTTCTAATTTCAACAATTAAATGTTCTGTCTAGAATTATGTTATTAATTAATTTATTAAATAGTTAAGTAAGCTACAACTCTGGCCGACTTGAATGTACGACTGTCCGTTTCAATGCACGTCCTCTATGTCTTAACGCGATGTTGCGTTATGATTTCGGGGCAGACTTTTTAAAGCGTTTTTCGTAATTCAATCGACCCAATCGTACGATAAAACTGCACAACAATCCCAGAGGTATGATATTCCGAGCCTGTTGACTCTGGGAGTCAACGAAAACTGGCCTGTTTTGTCGAAATATTGATATTCTATAGCGTTCTCTTATTACGTCCGGACCACTGCACGCCGTCTGCGAATGCGTTCCGCATGCGACTCAGAATTTTCTTGAAAATAGCCCCTCAAATATACCTGAGTAGAACTTTAGAAAAGAACAGTTTTCGAAACGCACTACACAGAGGTGGCGTTCAAAGCTCCCACTGACAGCCTCCTGTCCGACTCGACCGACACTGTCCGGGCCCAGGTAAGTGGTCTGTCTTTTAAAAGGGATAAGGCGCAAATATGAGAAATTATATCTCGGTTCCTTCCATATTGACACGAAACTGCTCCCGCGAGCATTTTTCAATAATTAAGCCAGCAAAAATACCTAGAACCCTTTAGCGAAAAAAAACTACTTATAGGACTTTTTTACCAATAATGTTACACATTTAATTTTTATTAACAGGTATATACGGTTCTTAGCGTTGTAGTAAACTGGTAGTTAATTTCTGTCGGTATTCAAGGCAATAAAGAGAACTGGGCGTTTAGTAGGAACTGCGTTTCATTTGTCGAGGCGAGCGGGGAAATGTTGTTTTTAGTTATTTTGGTTTCATTAATGCTCCCCGTAGGCTTCATCCGGCGAAGACGGGTTTAAGAAACTGGAACAGGTTTATTATTATTTGCGGGAATCATTATTTCAGTATTATTTGCGGTACCGTTAGGGAAATGGGAAACCTTCCGGTGCCGTATTTCTACTGGGAAAAGTCCTTTCATCGGGCTGGAATATAGCTCATCCGTCTGGGGTAATATATACTTGGATACAAGGAACTTGGAATTTCCTTCAATTGAAAAATTCAAATAATCTAAGTTGTAGAAGGGAAAAGGATAACCGATTCCTGGACTATAACATGTTTCGCTCGGAAACGATTAAATGTATCTCTAATGCGAGGAGAAACCGAAGGCGAATTCGGAACTGAATTTTAAAGATGAGAGAAAATCTTTCAATCATGCCAACCAGCCGAGTGAATGAACTAAAAATAAATAATCTGAATTATCACTAAATTCCGGTAGTATCGCATAATACTGTGGGAAGAACCTCGATTGGCAGGGTCGACCCGCTCCTTGTCCGGGATTTTTCCTGTTTCTGCGAGGTACACTGGAAGGGTTTTGCCGTTTCCTTCTGGCGACCTCACGGTTCCTTTCGACGTTTCGAACTCGGATCCTGCCGGAAGTTACAGGCGATTCAGTAGAATTATTTTGGCATGCCGAGCCCGTTTTGCACATCCCGAGGGGTGTTTTCGGACGATTTGAATTTGCAATAATGACGCATTGGGATGTGAGATTCGTATCAAGACTTCTACACTTACAGTTCGGTTGGTGTAATGATTTTTTGGCGATGGGGGTTCGTCCTGGGTATTTTCGAATGCCAGGGCCTGCGTCTGCACCGCCTCGCTACCGTTCCTGTTGTGAAGTCAGAAGTTCTGGTCTGTGTTCATAAATAGTGTTCTCTGGTGCTCCGCGTTTTACTCTGCAGTTACGCTACAGTGGCATGTCGCTTTATCGAGGACCTAACTTTCTCGAAAACCTTGGGACGAAAGTGGGCGCCGACATAAAATATTAACACATGTAAAATTAACACCTCGTTTTTCAATGTTCAACCTATTCGTTTTAATTGATTACTATAAAATTAGCCAGTACAACGATTGGGCCAAATTGTATGGCTGGTTATATACTTTTTAACCAGACATTGATCAATGTCAATATAAATGTTTCTCTTAATGATAAGAAAACAATAGTCAGGCCCTCCCTACTTTATATATGCCCCACATCGAACAAATGCCTAAGAATTGCCCTCGACATACCCCCAAGAACACTAACAGAACACGTACACGACTTGGCCCAGACACCTAAACTGGACGAAATAAATAATAGACAAAATAAAGACTAAACACAGAGACAAACTCCAAAACCACCCAAATTCCCTGGCTACTTCCTCCCAGCTACCCCAAAACCCCACTGGCCACCCAAAAGACGTACCACAAGGAGGAGGGTCCTCACGCCGAGCTCGAAGGCCCCCAACCAAAGTGAAAGTGAAACAGTGTAGTGAAAGCTGTGAACGTGCCAGTTAACGTGCCTATAGTGCATAGTGCTAACGACGGTATACAACCGGTCGTATACTGTCACCAGTGCCCCAGTGATCAGTGCACAGACACCGAGTTTCGCGAGCAGTGTAGTGAACCCATGTGGCAAGTGCAAAGTGCAGTGCAGAGTGCGTGAGTGAATGTGTGTGTCTGTGCGATTGAATGTAGTGAGTATCCATGTAGGAATCACCATTTGTATATTGACTCATCGGTGTATTATTAGTATTTAATGAAATAAACTTGTTTGAAAATTGAAATTTGAGAATTATACCAAAATGAAAACTGCTGCTGGGCTTAAGGAAGACGAGGGCCAGGGGTTCAATTCCCGGAAAGTCTTTATCTTTTCCTAATAATAGACAAGTTATTTTATCACCTTTGTATTGCCTCGCATTCATTTCCGTGTGTCACTCACTGAAACTCACTTTCTCGACGCCCTGAGTCATACCCAACAGCTTGGCATCATAGCACTTGAGTATCCTGACGAAATTCGAGCGCTCTAAACGGTTTCAGATGTGGTGTATACCCCGACAGCCGTCGGGACACACAATCCTCTCTTAATCTTCTCTAAGTGATAATATAAATGTTCAAACTTTATTTATAGTGTTACGAATCTTTTAGCCCGCGAATTAGTCTCATCTTAAATATTTTCGTTAATATAGCTATAACTGGGATTTGTTAAGGGCCGGCGTTTATTCCTTAATTGAGAGATATATGTCTAACAGGCTTAGTTCGAATTCCTCCCCGTATATGACCCAGCGCTGTAAGTGATATGCTAGTCTCGGTCAATTGTCCGCCACCCATTATATATCCCGTTATAAATGTCGCATTTTTATAAGGAGAATAAAATAAATCTACAGTCATTTAACGGAGGTACTACTTTTATTCCGGCCCTCGGAAGTGTTAGGCGCGGTCCGGTAAAGTGTCTGCTCTTATAACTTGGCGACCTGAGAGCGAATTGACCGCCGCACTGTTTTATAATGCAACGCTGTTTGGGAAATTAAAAATAAAATTGAAATAACAAAATATATATTTTAATTTAAGCATTTTGAAAACTGCATTTAAGGAACCGTCAATGTCTTAAAAATTCAGGAATTATAGACAATTACATTACAGACTCGTCGATCTCCAGTCGGTGATTTTCAAATATTTAAATATATATTTGAAATATATTGAAACTGTCGAGTGCCCGCTCAATGTAGATCAAACATTTATTGCAAACGCGATAACAGTGCGGATACGACGCTAATTCGTTAACCAATACGTTCTTTACTAACCTACCAACGGAACGCTGCTGAACGGGTCTAGCCTAGTGCAAAGTATTTAAAGTAATAGGGTTCAATATTATCACCTGCATCTTACGTTGAAATTAAACATTAAATGCTGCATATGACTGTGTTGTAAATTCTGTCTACCTGTAAAGTACATCGTCCTCTTTTTATTTAAGGATGTTATTATATATTTATTACGAAACATCTTCAGCGGTATATTTTGTTTGGGTTTAATTTTGTAAATATATTCAGAAACCCGCGCCTGACTCTGTATTGAAGACACTTATTGCGAGGGGAAATCTAAAACGGAATGAGAACTTCACCCGAATATCGGAATTTATTAATCCCCGCCAGAAGCGGGTCGGAATTGCAGGACTCTTAACGTTTATTGGATAGAGGCACGCCGAGGAAATGAAATGGTGTACTATCTTTTATTGCATTTCGTTGTAAAGAAAAAAAAGGAGAGGCAAAAAATTGAGACAGTTAAGGAATATCCGGAGTCGGGACCGAGGGGCTGGAAGTCGTAATTCGAATCTTCATCAAATGTTACTAACGTTTATAATACGAAACAGTAGTCTGCTCGGTACCAATTATTAAACTTATAATGTCTGTAGCCCCATTAACAGAAAACCTTATTCTCCCCTTGTTACAACAAAAAAGGTGCGTAAGCACCTTATTAATCTACCATGTCCAGCATAAGTTGAAATCGGGTGGAGACAGAAATTGAAAAGGATTATGGTGTTCTAAACCTTCGGCCACCATACGGGTTTCATAAATTAATTTTCTTCACGAATGGTTAACTTACTCTACATATTATTAGTCGAGTTTTCATCTTAACTATTCACACAAGTGATATAGTGGGGTCTAGAGTGAGCCCGAACAAACCAGGGAGAGTGGTAAAACGCGCGAGTGACTCTATTCCAAACCGTTGGCATGTTTCCCAGGAGGATTACCCATTTTTCAAGCTGGATAGTGATTAGTCTTTCGAAAACTTACTTTAAATGCGGACCATTCCCAGATTTATCCGAGCCCCCGAAACAAAAGTTTCCCTAACGAATATTGACGGGGAGAAACCAACGGCAAGAATGCGCCCACGATGAAGAGGAGAGAATTAGTTCAGAATTTAAGGTTAAAGAACCAGTCGCCGGGCAGTATTGAGAGAAAAGGCTTTCACAAATTACACCCAGAAAAGAGAAGGAACTAAAAAACTACCAAATCGACCTACGCATTAGAACTGTGTTCAAATCAATTGAATGTATTCCTGCGTCGTCCTTAATGAGCTTCATTCAAAACGCGATCCTTAAAAGTCGTCTAAGGAAGCTCCCGTGTCAGTGCTTCTTCAGATACGAGCACCACGTCGTAAATCTCAATAATCGTCCCCCGCTCAACCAATTTTATTATTAAATAATGTCTTTCGTATTGGACACTAATTATATCCGTCGATTGTTTGGAACCGATTTGGAATGACATTGTCATGATCTTCTTGCATTATCTGCTTCTATCGGGGTTCTATTTCAGTCACCTTCCTTTCAGTCTCTCTCTCTCTCTCTCTCTCTCTCTCTCTCTCTATATATATATATATATATATATATATATATATATATATATATATAAGTTGCAGCAAGCCCAGGCCAGCCCCTTTCCCAGCTAGTGTTTAGGACCCTTTTCTTAGCTTAGAGCCATAAACCGTAAAATCGAAACCGTAAAATGTATGCGAGGCATTACAATTTTAAATAACGGTAAATAGTGCCGAAAAATCCGCCTCCTACATTTCGGGGAGCTGCTTTCATGAATAGAGAAATATTTGAAGATCGTTGAAAATATCCTCGCCCTCCGTTTTGCCAGGACACTTTTCTCTTTATTTCGTGAACGCTAATGAAATTTATACTGGATGAAATATTAATTCTAGTTATTTATTTATAACTCTTTTTATTACCTTGTCGGAAGTGGGAAACGCTTTTGTTTTACGGAAAATGGGGACGGACACACGGAAAACTCCTTTCTTCGTCCTTAGTTCTTCTTAATAGTTTGGATCAAATTATAACTTCAAATTGTTAAGAATTGAGAACAATTATTTTGCGGCGAAATCATTTATGATAATTTTTGTTTAGTTTTATAGCTCCGAATATATTTATCAGTTAGCAACCGCCAGACCGATACTTTCGTCTACTGCGCGTCTAGCGTGGTAACCGCCCCGGGGAAATTAGCGTTCGTTCAATCTAAACCCGGACACGACAGTGGAGTCCTCTCACCGGCCTGCCGTAGTTAATTTAGATTTATGATTTGTTTAACCGAGTGAAAATTTGGCCCAACTTCATAGGCGAGATAACACCGCGATTGAAAATCTAAAAAAAATAAGAATGTAATTCCTCCGAAATAACGCCCGGTATATTTAATTATTTCATTTAATTATAACCAATGGATTGATTTGCAGAAATATGTCTGAGATAAAATCTCATCAAGAGTAACAAACCGTTAGCCTGAAGTCTCCGCGCCGAGCTCTATTTAAAAATTCACGACGAATTATGTGAATTAATTAATGGTCAGTAATTAACGTTCGATGTTAGTTTTAGATTAAAGGGCAATTTTGGGAAACGTTTATATTTTACTATTAGTGAAACATGTTTAATGGGAAGAAGATTTATAAATATTAAAGGTAAACAATATAAATATAAGAAATAACCTATTAGGATAATAGGCATAGATTAATCAGGATATCAAAGATTGAAACAACTCAAATTAGTTTAATAATGTTTAGCGCGTTAAGATACACGAGGAACTATTTTGATAATGTTATTGACGCAAACATTTATTCATTTCAATTATAAAATTGATTCCTGATGAAAAAATTAGATTGGAATTCTAACAGTTTCAGTGTAGTGGGATGTCCAAACGGCGTTGACGATACTGCACCCTCAATACAGCGGCGTTGGGGGTTTAATATTAGCGCCGTTTTTCCTGAAACCAATTCGTTTCTCTCTCTGTCACCCAATTTAAGTGACAAAGCTGGGATTATTATTTCATTTATATCTTTACTTCTTTTTATTAAAGGTTATACAATTGAAGACTGAAAACTGAAATTAGCCTTGCCCTTCCATAGGCATTCGACCCGTACAAATCAGTATGCAGTGTATAATCTGGAGGACTTCCGAAGGTATCAGTTGGAGGAGAAGTGTGGAACATAGCGACCGTGTTTCAACCTGTTGCGTGACCCACTACCTTGCCATAGTTACCGATTTAAAAAACATCAGCCGGCGCTCATAAATTCCTACCGTTGATCGCACCACTATTCGGATTTCGGGGCCGAATATTTTAAATTCCTCGAAATTAGACACTCGCTACTAGTAATAGATATTATTTACGACGTACTTTATCCGTTTACTGTAAATTTATATAGCGGAATGCATTGCTCGAGTTTTTAAGAATAGTTCTTTTTTACTCCAAGTCCCGATTATAATTTTTAAAATTAACCTTAGTGTCTAAATTTTGTAGGAGTTATACGGTTAGGTGGAGCACGAGAATAGCTTTTGAGTAGTTCCGCTATTTCGATACGCTAGGTACTCTGTTAAAAGGTGATTTCAACATTCTCAGTTTTACATCGTTTCTACAGTATGTCTAGTAACTTGTAAACACCTGAACTAGTAACACTGGTGTCAAAGTGTCGACCTGATACTTCATCGAAAGCGGAAGCCTTACAGTACAATAAAGCAACAATAACTGAAACGCAGCACGTTTAGCTTAAGTAAGGTTAGGCCTAAACCGGGATAGGCTTTCAGTATTTAAAAATATTGTTATATCCAGGTCTACTGTTATGGCTAAGTGCACTTAATATATTGGTACGATTATTTCAATAATACTGGTATAGCTCGGCGGAATATAACATCAGTCGGTTGACTCCTGGTAAGTATTGTGGGATACGATCGATCAGGGCATAAAACTGTGATAGGGCGCCGAGCTCTTCCCAAAGAAGCTTTCCTTGATGGGGTTCCCAAGTCCCGAAAGCCAACCGGGAGGAGGTATTTTCGACCATGTGAACGGATTTAGGATTTCCGAATATGAAAGCCCAATTTATCTTCGGTTTCCGGCACTGTCCGATACGCCGGAACGTATCAGAATATTGTACATTATTGAGAATGAAAGTTCACCGATATTATTACTATCAGTCCAGTGGGGATCAGCAACTCGCTAGCGTCTTAGTATTTTATCAGAACAATACTCAAATATAATATAATTTATAGGTCCGGAACCAAAGAAAAGGATAAAAATCCTTTAAACGGGGGCGTAAGCAGAAACCTTCGCTCATATACGCAGGTATATATATATATATATATATATATATATATATATATATATATATATATATATATATGTGTGTGTGTGTGTGTGTATGTATGTATGTATGTATAAGTTACGATGGTCGGTACGACGACGCGATTTTAAAAAAGAAATAATTTATTCGTACAAGTAAAATACAACCGAATTAGACTGAATCTTACGGATACAGAGCTATTAAACTGGATAAGCTACGAGATGACTTATATATACGTATATATATGTTTTTATTTTTACTCGGAAGCAATAACCTGTAAAAGTATTGTAAAGAGAAAAGTAGCAGTCAATTTTGTGTTTCACAAAATGCCGAAGAAACGAACGCCGAATACCTTCCTGTAGAAATGAGGAGAGAAGATTGATCACATCAAATCAAATCAGATATCATCATTTCTTATCAAATTAGATTCAGCTATTTATAAAAACCTGTAGTATATACGAATAATTTATTGTTTCTTTTTCTAACGGTTTCTACTTTTAATACCTTAAGTCGAAGAAATATAATTAAATATATAGATATAAACCTATTATAGACAAGTTTCTAAGATGTTTGTATAATTGACTACTAGATTTAATGTTTCCACACACCCCTTTCCCACCAGTTTTCAGCCGTCTACCAAGTTTTTCATTCCTGAGAAAAATAATGTTATAAACTTATGTATATAAGTGAAGAGAGAGGTATTAGACAAATAAACACAAACAACTATAGATTTGGCAAAGTCAACAACCTTATATATGAGGGAGCCGGGCAGAGCCCGGCAGTTGAGTATGTCGTTTGACGTGTGTACATTGTAGTAGCTTTTCAGTCTAATAAAATTTGTTCTTTTTAAACGCTGTTTTCGATCCGAGTAGTTTGACTTATATATATATATATATATATATATATATATATATATATATATATATATATAAAAGTTAGACTATCCCGGTCGAAAAGAGAGTTTTTAAAAATGATAAATTTTATTGCACAGAAAAATAATAGCTACAAGCACACCAACTCAATCAAAGACAAGATTCGACTGCCGGGCTCTGCCCGGCTTCTCATATATAAAGGTTGTTCTGACAAAGGGCTTTGCCAAATCTATAGTTGTTTGTGTTTATTTGTCTAATACCTTTGGGCTCCTAGCCTCTCTTAACTGTTTATGTTTATCTTTCTAATACGTTTTGGGCTGCTAGCCCTCTCTTAACTACTCCCCAGATTTGGCAAACCCTTTGTCAGGAATTATTTACAATATTCAATTCTTACAACTAAAGTTCGGAGATAGGGTTTCTTGGTATTTCTCCTCGGCCTGCAAAATCCTGCATCTCTCCTGTTCCTGTCGCCGGTCCTCTGCACGCCTCGACAGGAACGATGCTTCTATGCTATAACAATTTATGCTAAACAAAAGGAAAAGAAAAGACAATTATAATTTCATTTAACCAAAATTCATCTCTGCCGAGGAGTCCCTAACTATTTACATATTTTTCAGCGATCGAGATCGGGAATCCGTTCGCGGACTGTTCCCCTTATTCCGCGCTCCCCGAATTACCGCTGAACTCGATCGCCGACCTATCTCACGAACTTGTATCCCGTCAGCGAAGCGCACCTTCTTCTTTCGCGGAGTCCGCAACTCCTGGAGGTGGGCGGTCTCGCGACGCCCTGTGGGTTGTCGGCCCTCTCAAGTCGTGCCCGGTTTCTATTTAACAACCGCACGCCCGATACGGCCCCAGATACCGCGGATCCGTCTTCCGGCGCCGGCAGGCGTTTTTCCGGAAAACCACATCACCCGCGCGTATTCCTTCGAGCAAATTCCCTTCCGTCTCCGTTATGTTTGTCAGTCATCTTCGTTTTTGGTTTCTTGATCTTGTCCGATACGCCCGCCCGTGCCGAGAGGGAATTTGTTAGATCGTGCGGGGTCTGACCCGTCGCGGAGTGTATGCTATAATTGTAGGCTAGGACGGCCCTAGCCATCGCGTTCGTCCCCGTTAGACCTCGCCCGATTTTTAATAAATTTAAATGCTCCGCGACGGCCCGTTTAATCGCTCAATCATCCCGTGGATTGCGGATGTCGCGGCGTCGTATAATGCCAGCCAATATTTAATTCCTTTAGCGTATCACGGAGACGCTTAACGTTATCGACGTTATCGAACTCGCGGCCCTTGTCCATATTTATTAGGTGGGTTTACCTTGTGCCGCGAATCGTTCTAATAACGCCGTTCTAATTGCACCTGCTGTTTAGTTTCTAATCCGCCGGGCGTAGGCTAGGCGTGAGTATTCATCAACCGTCGTGAGATACTTTTCCTTTTCCCAGAAGAACACGTCTATCTGGACTCTCAAACCCGGCTCCGTCGGGGTCGGTGTAACCATCCGCGGGGCTTCTAACGGTTTCCTAACATATTTCACTTGGTTACATACCGAGCATCCACCGACAATTTCTCTAATTGTGCCCAACATGTTGGGCCAATAATATTCCTTTTTCAAGTGATCTAATGTTTCTTTCACCCCTATGATTCGTGATACCGGTATGATAACTATTGACTATTTCGCGTTGTCGCGTCTCCGATTTTATGGTTTCCACCATCCTGTCGCAAACTATTAGCTGGCCGGTCCGTCCTATTTGCCCTGCTAGGTAGGCTGTAATCAGCCTCTGTTCCAGCTCTCGAGAATCGGTATACGCATGATACGATCTGTCCTGGTCCAGTACCTGTTGTAAAATTTCTACTAACTGTTCGGTCGACGCGTCTGTCCCCACGCGAACTGTCGTTGTCCGCGTATGCGCATACCGATCGCGCTCCGTAGTTGTTTCCGATCCCCGTACGCTCACTAGGATCAACTGATCCCGCTTATCGTTGACTATTTGCGACAGTCGAGTCACTCCTGACGGAATACCAGATTCTGGCTCTTCCGGGGTGGCAGGTGGTCTCTCTTCGGTCACCTCTGGGTTGTTCGCGCTATTTTCTCCGGCGTTGACATTCCTGGAGAGACAGTCTGCCACCACGTTCTCCGAACCCTTGGTGTGCGATATCACGAAGTCGTACGCGGCTAGCCGCTCTTTCCACTTCGTGATTCGCGCTTACGTCTCTTTCAGTTTGTCAACCCAGATCAACGGCTTATGGTCCGTCCGGACCGCGAACGATCTCCCAAACACGTACGGTCTGAATTGTTCTATTCCCCATACGACTCCCAGCAGTTCGCGCTCTATTGTGCTGTCATTTCTCTCCGCCGACGTTAGCTTCCGACTCGCAAATGCGATCGGCCTGTCGCCATTCTTTCCGGTTGAGAAAGGACTGCACCTATTGCTTCCTGACTTGCGTCAGTCGTTATCACGAACTGCTGTTCAAAGTCGGAGAATGTCAACACGGGGCAGAGCAAAGGGCCTCCTTACATCGTTCGACCGCATCGAGCACCCTTGCCGTGATGCTGAACTCCTTCCCTCAGTCGCTGTTCCCCGTTCACCCTCTCAATGATGTCGCATCCAATTATAATATCATATTTATTACTGGGCAACCGGGCGACGTGTACCGCGGCCTTTCCTGATTTACCGGTCAGTTTCCGGAGTGGTATCTTCGCCTCGCCCTGCAGACGTTCCACTCC
>JACDQD010000001.1:324927-365666 GCA_019843655.1 Lethocerus indicus
CGATGTTTTTGAAGTCCTTGAGTTGGACCTCGTTATTTGTTATTACGACGAAGGTTGAGGGCCTTCTTTCCGCCGTCTGTTTTATTTATTTGAATTTCCTGGTGGGTCCTAGCACTGTCCTTTAAGTCGTCGAGAATTTCGGGACTGAGGCTGAGGTCGGGAGTCCGTGGATTACCCATTTTTCCTCCTTTCGCTCTTAAAAGCGAACGTATGGTGGAGGAGGTTATTCGTAGAGAATAACTCTCTCAGCGCCGCATGATCTTCCTTCGTTTTGGGTGGTCTTGTGTCGTCCTCCTAGTGCTCTTTAAGATCACCTTGAATTTGCGATCCTTTCGCAGTTGGTGATGAATGTTTTTATGTCAGCGATAGCGCCGTTGACTACGATAGAGGAATCTGTTCCTCCTGATTCTGTTTTTCAACGTCTACTGGGAGGCGTTGAAAGGGTTGCTGGTCTTGACCGGCTCCATTCTCTGCGTTGTGTCTCCTCTTCAACCTCTTTCCATCGTGGGAGTTTCGTCCACTCTGGATTTGTTTTGTTCGATGCACTACTGTTCACTGTTTGCTAATTATCACGCAAATACTAACACTACACTGACTGTTAACTGATCTGTTGTGGGTGAGGGTTAGGTGAGGGTGTCTTGCTTGCTCGCGTTCACAATGGGACACCTGGTATGGTTGAAGCTCGACTTTGACTCTCGTTTCTCTCAATACCATTTACGAATATAATTAATAAATAACCTAACGGCCCAAATCGCCGTCATGTCTCGATAAGGACGTAGTCACTGCCATTGGAATTTAAACATACACTATACACACACTAATCATCCCAATTTAATTACGACTCAAATCCATCAGTGAAATCTCCTCAACACACCGGCACTTTATCCCTGATTTATACTCATAGGAGGCGGAAATCTCAAACTCTGAGGTGCATGACTAAATTATACCCTACAAGATAGAAACTTACCACCGCCAGCAATAGACAGTAAAAACGGTTAAAAACGGCTTAATTTTTTAATTTTCCTGCTCCATCTTAGTCATCACTCCCCACTTTATCGAACTAGGCGGTGGTGGTAATGCCCCACCACAAATCAGTCACTCTAATATTTTCCAGGAAAATGTAAAATAAGAAAACCGTTATGCTACCCCCAAAAAACCACCAAGGAATCGCAAGAAGGCGTTCCCCTCCGCTCATCAACCCCCATCATTCACCCCACCTATACTGTAACACAGTTCAAAAATTTATGCAGACTCCTTCCGGTTCCTGAACATCACGCACCCTTGGGTGAGTACCTCACTGTTTTTCTTAAGCGTTTGGTGAATTGAATATTATTTTGACCTTATACTAGACAAAATTAATTACGGCATGACTCGCCCGCCTGGTGCAGTGGATAGGTCTGCACTCTGCCCGAAATTTAACTTATGACCTCCCCCTTTTCTTCTTTAAAAAGAAAAGTATATGCAAAACATTTAATTAGTTTCCGTTCTGGGCCTCGGCCAATTCCTTAGGGTCGTACTCCCTAAGGGCTGGACCACTTAGGTCAGGCCCAGTCGGGTTTTGACTCTCGTTGTCTCTAATACCATTTACGAATTTAATTAATAAATAACCTAACGGCCAAAATCGGTGCCGTCGCGCCGTCTCGATAAGGACGTAGTCACTGCCATTGAATTTAAACGTTAAACGTACACTATACACACGCACTAATAATCACAATTTAAATTTGACTTCCTACCGAATAGCGGACAGGAAAACAGGGGGAAAACCCCACCACCATTCGAACCCTCAGTGAAATATCCCTTCCTCCCCGGACACACCTACACTTTCATCCCTGATTTATACCTGTAGGAGGCGGAAATCTCAAATTTGAGGTGCATGACCAAATTCATACCCCGTACAAGATTGGTCCTTCGGGCATGCACTTTTCGCTGGGACCAATAGTTCAGCCGGAAATCAGCACTTGACATAAAACTGTTTTGAAAACCTTTATTTCCACAATCCTGCACACTAGGACTTGGAATCTTCCTGCCGTGTTCCGTGTACCTCCTTCCACATATTACCCTCCTCTCTATTCACCTAACTACCCTGGAACAAGGAGTATCATCATTACCTCGATGCCCTCCCCAGAATTCCTTTTTCCCACCTCAACCTATCTCTTCATCAAGAATGACACCACATACCGCTACCTGTTCACCCCTCTCCTATCCCATTCCCATTACAGGTACCATTGTGGTAACCACTATCATATATGGCGACAACTCAGCTTTGACCTGGTACATTCTGCTGGCGCCTTGGTGTAGTGTCGTCTAGGTCCCCATTATTGAGGACGGAGATTCTCGGCATAAAGCATCCTCTGGGCCCCACAAGATTTCAAGCGCACGTGGTAGGTGCTACGGCGTCGGAGACGTAGATGAGCCCTGAGAGCTCACCTCACAGGTGAGAAGGCGTAGGGGAATGGATCCCACCGGGTTTGAGAATTTCACCCCATTGGGACATCTGTCTTCGCGTGGAGGGATTCCACGGCTTGGGCATGCCCCGAAGATTTAGAGCCTTCACGTGAGTGGATTTAACTCAAAAAATGAATCTTTAAATCCTACTACAACAACAACAACTGCAACTACAACAACAACAGCAACAGCAACAACAAATACAATTACGAAAGGAGCCCTCTCCTGGAAGGAAATCAATCTGAAGGAAACAAATTTAAATTGTGATTATTAGTGCGTGTGTATAGTGTACGTTTAACGTTTAAATCAATGGCAGTGACTACGTCCTTATCGAGACGGCGCGACGGCACCGATTTTGGCCGTTAGGTTATTTATTAATTAAATTCGTAAATGGTATTAGAGAGCAACGAGAGTCAAAACCTGACTGGGCCTGACCTATGGTCCAGCCCTTAGGGTACGACCCTAAGGAATTGGCCGAGGCCCAGAACGGAAACTAATTAAATGTTTTTGCATATACTTTTCTTTAAAGAAAAAGGGGAGGTCATAAGTTAAATTTCCGGGCAGAGTGCAGACCTATCCACTGCACCAGGCGGGCGAGTCATGCCGTAATTAATTTTGTCTAGTATAAGGTCAAAATAATATTCAATTCACCAAACGCTTAAGAAAAATAGTGAGGTACTCACCCAAGGGGTGCGTGATGTTCAGGAACCGGAAGGAGTCTGCATAAATTTTGAACTGTGTTACAGTATAGGTGGGGTGAATGATGGGGGTTGATGAGCGGAGGGGGAGGCGCCTTCTTGCGATTCCTTGTGGTTTTTTTTGGGGTAGCATAACGGTTTTCTTATTTTTACATTTTCCTGGAAAATATTAGAGTGACTGATTTGTGGTGGGGGCATTACCACCACCGCCTAGTTCGATAAAGTGGGGGAGTGATGACTAAGATGGAGGGCGGAAAATTAAAAATTAAGCCGTTTTAACCGTTTTTACTGTCTATTGCTGGCGGTGGTAAGTTTCTATCTTGTACGGGGTATAATTTAGTCATGCACCTCAGAGTTTGAGATTTCCGCCTCCTATGAGTATAAATCGGGGATAAAGTGCCGGTGTGTTAGGGAGATTTCACTGATGGATTTGAGTCGTAATTAAATTGGGATGATTAGTGTGTATAGTGTATGTTTAAATTCCAATGGCAGTGACTACGTCCTTATCGAGACGGCGCGACGGCACCGATTTGGGCCGTTAGGTTATTTATTAATTATATTCGTAAATGGTATTAGAGAGAAACGAGAGTCAAAAGAGTCGAGCTTCAACCATACCAGGTGTCCCATTGTGAACGCGAGCAAGCAAGACACCCTCACCTAACCCTCACCCACAACAGATCAGTTAACAGTCAGTGTAGTGTTAGTATTTGCGTGATAATTAGCAAACAGTGAACAGTGAGTGCATCGAACAAAACAAATCCAGAGTGGGACGAAACTCCCACGATGGAAAAGAGGTTGAAGAGGAGACACAACGCAGAGATGGAGCCGGTCAAGACCAGCAACCCTTTCAACGCCTCCCAGTAGACGTTGAAGAAACAGAATCAAGGAGGAACAGATTCCTCCTATCGTAGTCAGCGGCGCTATCGCTGACATAAAACATTCATCGCAACTGCGAAAGGATCACCAAATTCAAGGTGATCTTAAAGAGCACTGGGAGGACGACACAAGACCACCCAAAACGAAGGAAGATCATGCGGCGCTGAGAGAGTTATTCTCTACGAATAACCTCCTCCACCATACGTTCGCTTTAAGAGCGAAAGGAGGAAAAGTGGGTAATCCACGGACTCCCGACCTCAGCCTCAGTCCCCGAAATTCTCGACGACTTAAAAGGACAATTAACTGGAACCCACCAGGAAATTCAAATGAATAAAACAGACGGCGACGGAAAGAAGAGGCCCTCCCAACCTTCGTCGTAATAACAAATAACGAGGTCCAACTCAAGGACTTCAAAAACATCGTTATATATTTCCACCGGGTGCGAGTGGAAAATACACGACGCAGGAAGCGGTAACACAGTGCTACCGATGCCAGCTATTCGGGCACAGCAGCAGATACTGTGCCCTCAATCAAAGTGCGTGCGATGCTCGGGGAACCACCGAGCTAGCGATTGCGACCGCACCGAAACAAAAGTCAAATGTGCAAACTGCGGGGCGACCACGTAGCGAGCCTCCAACCTGCGAAGCCCGCAGTAGGTACATCGCGGGCAAAGAAAAGTCCAGAGGCCACAAAGCCTCAAACGGAAGACACGCCGAAAATATAAACCGGCCAGCCCCGATCGTACCGGAAGATACTACGCGGCGGCAGCGGCAGCGACAGCGACAGCTCCACCACCACCACCACCACCCCAGGCACCCCAGAGCGGACGACAAGAAGATCCCATGAGTTTCTTGGACGAACTAAGAAGCCTCGGCCAAGAACTAAAGGCCCTGAACATTACCAGGTTGATAGGAATCGTGAAGAACATGGTCAGAGACCTAAAATCGCGCGCGGCCTAGACAGGGTGGAAGTCCTGTATAGGTACGCCCAGATTCTCGACCCGTAAACTGGTCCTAAACGGACTAGTTTACAACTCACGAGGGCTACTAAGCCATTTCAACGAAGTCTCCCAAATCATCATCGAAAATAGAGTGGACGTAGCACTCTCACCGAGACACATCTACGAGAGAAGAATCGTCCGTTTCTCCCGGGTTACACCATCTACATAAGCGATCGAGATACACCCGGAGGCGGAGTGGCGATAATAATAAGCAACAGACTTCGCCACCAACAAATACCGATTCTGAAATCGAATATGGAGACGGTGGGAGTACAAGTTAAAGGGCAGACAAGACTGGTTAACTTCGTCGCTGTCTACAAACCACCGACGACGAAATTGAATTGAATTTCATTAATTCGGCTACTCTTTGAAATTTTTTGTTAACTCGTTTAAAAGGCTATTATTATAGGGCTGGGAGAGTAATTAATAGATTGTTTTTGGGGAATTTTAAAAGTTATAAATAAACTAATAACTTAGTTATAAATAAATGTTATAAATAAACATTCGACAAGTAAAAATTTATTGGCTAATAACAATTCGTTAAAAAGATTAAACAGAGATTAAGTATTCGAACTTGAAGAGAACTGGAATTTTCATTTTTAAATTACACTTTTATAATACGCAGCTGTAGGAATTTTAAAAGAAACCTTAAAATGTGAAGAAAATAAAAAATAAACGACCGATTGTAAAAGCAATTGATTTTTTTCTGTCGCATTCAATCGAGAAACGCTTCGGTTATTCACTGAAAATACATACACATATATAATAATTATCAAATTTTGTAATCTTTTAAAGACGGCTTCTAGTACAAACACATATTCGAGGAATATAATAAAACTTAATTTTATAAAAAAACAAGCCACATTGTAACTTTTTCATTTTTTTTCTTTTCGATAGCCACAGCCAATAATTAAAAACCGGTTTCATTACTTTTAGTACGACTTTCACCGCATAAAGTTATAATATATAACTCGGGTGCGTAACGGAAATAACGACCGACAGAAATCTTTTTAACAGAACGAAAAGTTATTTTTTCGTTACGTTTATCGAGAAGAGAACCATTATTTCTCCGAAATTTTTATTGGTGTACCCAAAAGTAATCGACAATTCGATAAGATGTATTTTCGGTCTCGAGGAATTCGCAAATTTGCCGGAAAATTTGCCGGAGAGTTGTCGAGATAATATCGACGAATATATTTATAATTACAGTTTCTTTTTTTTGGCGAAATAAAATTAATTCCGAAATCAAAACGTCGATTACTTTTCGGGTACGCCTTAAAATGAATTCCGATTCTGAAAGTTCGTAATATTACGATGAACGAAATCGCTCGAAGAAAATGGATTCTCGATTGAAAAAGAAAAATCACACGTAAAAATTAACAACAATAAGGTGCTCAAGCTTATATATATATTAATATACAATTATTTTTGCTTCCTTAGTTTTAAATATATTGTCAGTGCCTCCTAGATCGGAGTTAGGCGATCGGGGTGCAGAAATTCTATCCATTATTTGGGCGTAAATTAAGATTGCAAATAATAAATTAGGAGTCATATTTTTAAACAATGTCCAGGGGCTGTAACCATAGATACTTCATAGTTCACTTTTTTCAGATTTGTTGAACACATTCAATTCTCCGCTCTCAGACTAACAACGTACCGAGGGCGGCTATTGTAATATTGCGATATATTTATTGCAGACAACAGATACAGTTACTTAATTGAATGAACAGAATTATGTATTCTAATTCAATCCTTACCAATATAAGGATGGACGGGGATTGACTTATCTCCGGAGTCCGGGAAAAGTAACACGACAGTGTATAACAATTTAATAGGTGGGACTTGGCCCAGCGTTCGGCGCTTTGTGAGAGTTTTCCTCTCGACTTATCTGTACCGTTTCCAGTTTCTGTTCTGAAATTCGCGTTCCTTCTCTTTCCAGTACCTGGATATAGGCGAGGACATGAACGTCCCGAACGACTCCACGCAGGCGGAGAGGCTGACCGGCATGTGGTGGCGACACCTGGTCTCGGGCGGTATTGCGGGCGCCGTCTCCAGCACCTGTACAGCCCCTCTCGATAGGCTGAAAGTTTACTTTCAGGTAATTAAAACAATTAATTGTCTTTAATTACGGACGGTAAATTACAATTTACTCTAGGGGTTACCGGCTGTATTCGATATATCGATTGTATACGGGCGAATCGATGACGTCAACTTTGATGTCGGCCATCTTTGTTTTCACATCGACTACCTTTATTAAGGCGTCCGACGGTGTTTTTTTAAAGTTAAGGGAAAGAAAGTGCGCGAAGAGAAATATATAAAGAAATAGGTTAAAATATACTGTACTGCCCCCCAGGTTATCGGCTGTACTCGATATATCGATATATACGGGTCGATGAATCGATGACGTCAACTTCGATGGTCAGCCATCTTTGTTTTCACATCGCCTACCTTTATTAAGGTGTCCGATCGAGTAGGTCGTGGTCTTCTCTTTACAGGTTTCTTTGGGTACCGACTTTCGGTAATGAAATATACAATTTGAATATTGGTTTTCAGCGCTGTGAAAGTGATTTTCATCACGTTTTTGAAATTTTCGCAACAAAGTTTTGCTCATCGAGGACACTGATTTATGGGGACGACAACTAAGTAATTGTGCTGAATTCACCACCGACAAGTGGCGTTGTACATATTTTAAGTAGATAAGCCGTAGATGGTTTCGAATGCATGTATAAGATACATTCGAATTCTCCGCAATGTCCCGGTGTCGAACTGCGGCGATACGAATCGCGCAATAACGGCCTTTATTCGGTCATCGTCGACCTCAGCTGGAAGTCGAATGAAAAATCCCCGTTTTTAAGGCTTCATCACAGCGTAAACGGCGTACGACTGTTTACGAGCCTGTGCGAGGCGTTAACGCCTTTGCGTAAATGAAAAAGCGAAATGCGACTCACTTCGGTTGACCGCGTACACAAATTTCGACCGGTCGTTGTGAGTCAATATGGGTCCGATATCTGAAAATGTTCGAAAACCTATATTTTTCGATTTCCGACCCTAACTTTTAGGGGCAAGTGTAGCTCAAATTGGTACACTTGTGGGTCCAATATGGGGCCGATATCTGAAAATTATCGAAAACCTTTATTTTTGATTTCCGACCCCTACTTTAGGGGCCAGCGTAGCTCCGTAGTTATACTTATGGGTGCAATATGGGGCCGATATCTGTACATTTCCGAAAACCTAAATTTTCGATTTCGCACCCCACCTTTTCGGGCAAATGTAGCTCAAATTGGTAAACTTGTGGGTGCAATATGGGTCGACATCTCAAACTTTTCAAGAAACGTAAATTTTAGATTTCCGACCCTACTTTTAGGGGCCAGCCTAGCTCCCGTTGTTATACTTACGGGTGCAATATGGGGCCGATATCTGTAAATTTCCGAAAACCTAAATTTTCGATATCGCACCCTCCTTGTTGGGGCAAGTGTAGCCCATATTGGAACATTTGTGGGAGCAATATGGGGCCGATATCTAAAAATTTTCGAAAAACCTTAATTTTTGAATTCCGTCCCCATCATTTAGTGGCAAGTGTAGCTCATATTGGAACGCTTGTGGGTGCAATATGGGGCCGATATCTGAAGCTTTTCGTAAAACCTTTATTTTGATTTCCGACCCTACTTTTAGGGGCCAGCCTAGCTCCGTAGTTAAACTTATGGGTGCAATATGGGGCCAATATCTGTAAATTTCGAAAACCTAAATTTTCGATTTCGCACTCCTCTTTTTGGGGCAATTGTAGCTCAAATTGGTACAATTTGTGTACAAATCGGTGCCGTCGCGCCGTCTCGATAAGGACGTAGTCACTGCCATTTTGACCTTATACTAGAAAAATTAATTACGGCATGACTTGCCCGGCCGGTGCAGTGGATAGGTTTGCACTCTGCCCGGGAAATTTAACTTATGACCTCCCCTTTCTTTTAAAAGAAATAGTATATGCAAATTTAATTAGTTTCTGTTCTGGGCCTCGGCCAATTCCTTAGGGTCGTACCCCTAAGGGCTGGACCACTTAGGTCAGGCCCAGTCGTGTTTTGACTCTCAAAGATACACTATTCAACCTATACACCGCCGACCTCATCTCCGATATCCCGAAAGGAGTCAAATTAGCGGCATTCGCCGACGATCTGGCCCTCTACTCCTCGAGCTTATCGCCGAAGAAATTGCTAGACAGACTGAAAACGCATTACAGAAAATAACAAGCAAACTAGAATTGTGGAAAATCAAGACTAACGCGTCGAAAACTGAAGCGATTCTTTTACGAACCCGCGGACGACGAAAACAAACCGACAGTACTCCGAATCCGGAACACAGACGTGCCCCTAAAGAAATCGGTCAAATACCTCGGACTGCACATAGACGAAAAGTTGCTGTGGTCAACTCATATACAGGCTGTAAACCAGCAGGCCAAAGCAAACTAGGAAGACTCTACTGTCTTCTCAAGTAAAAAGGTGCTCAATGAGAGGTCGAAACTGACCGTATACAAAACAATAATCAGGCCCTCCCTACTTTACGCGTGTCCCGTTTGGCGTAAAGCAGCCAACACACACTTGAAAAACTACAAATCACACAGAACAAATGCCTCCGTATAGCCCTCGACATACCCCAAGAACACGTACAGAACACGTACACGACTTGGCCCAGACACATAAACTGGACGAAATAATAGACAAAACAACGACCAAACACAGAGACAAACTCCAAATCCACCCAAATCCCTGGCATCTTCCTCCCAGCTACCCCAAAGACCCCACTGGCCACCCAAAAGACGTACCTCAAGGAGGAGGGTCCTCACGCCCAGCTAGAAGACCCCCCAACCAAAGTGAAAGTGAAACAGTGTAGTGAAAGCTGTGGATGAGCCAGCTAAAGTGCCTATAGTGCATAGTGCTAACGACGGTATACGACCGGTCGTATACTGTCACCAGTGCCCCAGTGAGCAGTGCGCCGACATCGAGTTTCGCGAGCAGCGTAGTGAACCCAAGTAGCAAGTGCAAAGTGCAGTGCAAAGTGTGTGAGCGAATGTGTGTGTTTGTGAGTGAATGTAGAGAGTGTAGTTTAAGTCCTCGGTTTTTATTGTGTATTTTCCCGACTAGAAAAACAATATCGTAAAAAAAAAAATCATGTATAATGTATTATAATATTTAAGAATATAAATGTAAAAAGGCCAATAGGCCGGAATACATACACTTAACAAAACTTGTTTATAGCGTTGTATCGTTGTAATATTGTATTTATAGTAATAAAATTATTTGAAAGGAAGGAGGATAAGGGTAAGGGATGGATGGAGGGAGGGAGGGATGGAGGGAGGGATTATTATTTTTTAGTTATTTATTTAATAATTTTTCTTTTTTCCCGCTCGTTCGCAACTCGCTAAGAACGACACCGACTCTTGAATGAAAAGTCACAATTTTTCGCACGCGGCCCGAGGGAAAAATTCAGTCGCTCGGTTATCATTTTCTAACTGCCCCGAAAGCGACCCCTAGCAGCTGGGGTAGGGTAGTTTTACCCCTCGTATAAGCCGTGTCCGAACCGAGAGAGAAACAGAAAAACGGAGACGCCTGGCGGGGGCGGGTTACAGCCCCGCGAAAACATTTCATCGCAATTCATTTCTTCTTCGATCGATTAAATTAAAAAATTAAATAAAACTTTTTTAATTCGAAAGGATAAACGAATACTTGCGCGTAGTTGTTGTTGGGGAGGGATAGTGGTGGTGGTTTGGAGGTTCGTCGGCGTCGGCGTCGCCTCTACGTCATGTTGACGCCGAGGCCTGTCGGCAGCGTTCGTAGACGACGTAGAAATATATATATATATATATATATAAGTCAGAAGGGCGGTCGGAAACCCGAGTGGTAGTATGACTCATAACATCAACATAGAGATTTGACAAAGCCCTTTGTTAAGAAGAACGTTATATTGTAAGGCGGGCAGGAGCCAGAGTCAGTCTGATTCAGAGCTTGAGACCGGACGGGTGCTGTAAGAAGCCTTTTCATCTGTATCATTTTGTAGATCAAATAAATCGTGTTTTAATTGAAATAACCGTTTTTAAAAACACTATTCTTTCACTGAGAAAAATAACTGGTGCCGAAACCCGGGAAGTATTAGTGCGATCGGGAAAATTTTTTTTTTTTCCTTCTTTCTTTCTGCTTTTTCTTTCGTTTCTCTTCCTTGCGCGTGGTTCTACCGTTTGGCAGCAAAACTATGGCGAAATCGCCCGACCAGGCCACAATGGACGCAGCCACGACGGCGGCATGGATGGCCGCACAGAATCATAGGACATCCTATCTGGCGGTGCGAATAGGTAACCTGTGGCCGTTCGAGGGCCAGGCCCGCGACCTCACCGAGTGGTTGGAGAAGGCGGACGGCCTTCATAAAGAAATTTTTGACGGCAGGCTGCCGCCAGAACTATGCACACCACTAGTAGAGGACCTCGTGGGGCGGATCGACAGGTCCGTCTTACGGGAGATCGGGTTGCGGGTCCAGCAGCCCTGGGTTGAGGTCCGGAACCGGCTGAAGGAACACTACGCCGGGTCGAGGGCCTCGATCTGGAGACGGTGGGCAAAATTGTAAAGATGGAGCGTGAAACAGGGAGAGCCACCTAGCGTACGCCGTCAGGGTGATGGAAGAGGTGAGGCCCGCGCTGGAAGAGGTCGGATCGGCAGTGGAAGAGACGGAGCGGCGCGACCAGTCGCAACTAGTACTATTGGAGCTCGTTAAACAAATGTTGGCCAACGGGTGGGACACACGTTGGCCAAATCAATTAGGGCGACACCCGCAGGTCGCACAGGGTTCAACGAAGCCTTAGAGGCCATAAGGGCCGAAAATGAAGAGAGGCGTTGCTGGACGGAAGTGACATCAAGGCGCGACCGACAACGCCAGACGAAACCGGCCCGGTTCGAGGGCGGACCACCCCGTCCTACAAAGAGGAACGCACACCGGAGCGGGCTCTGACCAAGATCCCGAAGCCTCCCGGAACCCCAACTATCGGCCGCAGGACAGACTGCGGAAGCAGCAGCGACCCCAGGTGTGCTGGGAGTGCGCGGAAGAGGGCATTTCGCCCGGGAGTGCCCCTATATGATGAGGTCGCGGTTCCGGCAGCCTGTCTCCTACGCGGCCGCGATCAAGGGCGAACCGATGGACTGCTCCGCGACGCGACGTCACAGTAGAAAACGGGATAACTCGAATTATGTTTTAAAAGATGTTGAGTTCCCTATTTTAGGTTCATCGAGTGAAGAGGGCTCCGAGCGGAGGTACCGGCCGCAGAGGATCACCGGGCGCGGATCACAGCGCTCTTCGTCGCAGTCGTCGTCGAGCTCGGACGACGACAGGAAGTCAAAGAAGGGACGAGGAAACGGCGCCCGGAATCCAGCGGGAGACGCCACTCCAGTTGAGGTGAGTGGTCTCGGCATACGGGCAGCGGACACCGGGGTAACGGGGCTTCACCCGGGAGTGTGCGCGACCAGGCTTGCTGCCCGTAATATTCATTAAGTCCTGGGGATTGTGGGCCCTCTTAGATACGGGGTCCGACTCGACGTTGATCTCGCCTGCGGCGTGCAGGAGATTCCGGGGGACCACATCAGGGGACCCATGTAATTGTACGGTCAGGACCGTGACCGGAGTGGAACGACTGTTGGGCGAGACAAAGATTCCACTCCGGAAACTGACCGGTAAATCGGGAACAGCCGCGGTACACGTCGCGAGGTTGCCCAGTAGAAAATACGACATGATAATCGGTTGCGACGTTATTGAGAGGGTAAACGGGGAACAGCGACTGACAAACGGCTGCTGGACGGTAACCCTGGGCAACCGTCGTTACAGCGCGAAGCGTGGGACGCAGGGACGCGGACATGTCGCGGTCACATCAGTTGAGAGCGCTCAGACCACGCGCGAAAAATTATCGCGGAAAATTAAAGACCGGTATGGTGATACATTCTACAAAGAAGGGGAACCGTTAACGGCAACGGGTAGAGTCCGGCATACCATTGATCTGGAAGGCACAAAACCGGTGTATGTTAAACCGCGTAGGTACCCACAGGCGATGAGAGAGATAATCGCGGAGCACATCAAAGAAATGATAGAGCAAGGCATTATACGGCGATCGACGTCGTCGTTTTGCAGCCCCCTGTGGGTAGTCCCCAAGAAACTAGGGGCAGACGGCGTACAAAATACCGAGTTGTGGTAGATTATAGAGAATTGAATAGTAGGACTAGGCTGGAAAGGTACCCGCTGCCCCGCTTGGAAGAGATGTTGGACCGAATGGCGGGCGCTCAAGTGTTCAGCACGCTCGATCTGAAGTCCGGGTATCACCAGATACGTATGCATCCGGAGGATGTGGAAAAAACGGCCTTCAGTTTCGAGCGCGGACACTATGAGTTCTTACGGATGCCATTCGGGCTAAAGAATGCCCCAGCGACCTTCCAACGATTGATGGATGAATTCCTCGAAGGATTAGATGAGGGGTGTGTCCAGATATACATGGACGACATCGTGGTCTTCAGTAAGACGCTGAAAGACCACGAACGCCACCTCGGGAAGCTATTCGAGAGAATTAGAGAATTTGGATTGAAGGTCGCAGCCGACAAAACGACGTTGGCAGTAGACCAGATCAAATTTATGGGACACGAGATTACGGCCACGGGAGTGAGTCCGAATGCGGAAAAGATCAGAGCTATAAGGGAAATGCCGGTACCCAAGAACGTTAAAGAGGTCCGGACGTTCTTGGGTATGGTAGGATATTATCGGCGATTTATCCGGTCGTTCGCCCACATTACGGAGCCCTTGACGGCGATGCTGAAAAGGGAAGGAGTTCAGCATCACCGCAAGAGTCCTGGATGCGGTTGAACGATGTAAGGAGGCCCTTTGCTCTGCCCCGTCTTGAAATTCCCCGACTTCGAACAGCAGTTCGTAATAACGACCGACGCGAGTCAGGAAGCGATAGGCGCGGTCCTCTCCCAGCCGGAAGAGGACGGAGATAGGCCGATCGCATTCGCGAGTCGGAAGTTAACGCCCGCAGAGCGGAATTATAGTACGATAGAACGCGAACTGCTGGGAGTCGTGTGGGGGATAGAACAATTTAGGCCGTACGTGTTTGGGAGATCGTTCGCGGTCCGGACGGACCATAAGCCGTTAGTCTGGGTTGACAAACTGAAGGAGACGTCTGCGCGTATCACGAAGTGGAAAGAGCGGCTAGCCGCGTACGACTTCGTGATATCGCACACCAAGGGTTCGGAGAACGTGGTGGCAGACTGTCTCTCCAGGAATGTCAACGCCGGAGAAAACGGCGCGAACGACCCAGAGGTAGCCGGAGAGGGAGATACCCCATTCGCCCTGAGATACCTAAGAGACGGGGCATTTAGTGATAGAGGTCTAGGGACGACCGTAGAGAGACCACCCGCCACCCCGGAAGAGCCAGAATCTGACCTTCCGTCAGGAGTGACTCGACTGTCGCAAATAATCAACGACAAGCGGGATCAGTTGATCCTAGTGAGCATACAGGGTCGGAAATATTGACAGAGCGCGATCGGTATGCGCATACGCGGACAATGACAGTTCGCGTGGGGACGGACGCGTCAACCGAGCAGTTGGTGGAAACTCTGCAACAAGTACTTGACCAGGACAGATCGTATCATGCGTATACCGATTCTCGGGAGTTAGAACAGAGGCTGATTACAGCCTACCTAGCAGGGCAAATAGGACGGACCGGCCAGCTAATAGTTTGCGACAGGATGGTGGAAACCATAAAATCGGAGACGAGACAATACGGAATAGTAAAAAGCTACCATACCGGTATCACAAATCATAGGGGTGAAAAGGAAACAGTGGACCACTTAAAGAGGGAGTACTACTGGCCCAACATGTTGGGCACAGTCAGAGAAATTATCGGTGAGTGTTCGGTGTGTAACCGAGTAAAGTACGTAAGGAGACCGCTAGAAGCCCCGCGGATGGTTACACCGACCCCGACAGAGCCGGGTTCGAGAGTCCAGATGGACGTATTCTTCTGGGATAAGGAAAAGTACCTCACAACGATTGACGAGTACTCACGCCTAGCCTACGCCCGGCGAATTAGAAATAAGACGGCGAGCGCAATTAGGACGGCGCTGTTAGAACGATTCGCGACGCAAGGAAAACCGAATTTGGTCATTATGGACAAGGGCCGCGAATTTGACAATAAACGTCTCCGCGATACACTGAAAGAGCTCGATATTGGCTGGCATTATACAACGCCGCGACATCCGCAATCCCACGGTATGATCGAACGCCTGCACGGGACCCTCGCGGAGCATTTAAATTTATTGAAAGTCGGGAAAGGCGTAACGGGAACGAACGCGATGGCTAGAGCCGTCCTAGCCTATAACTACAGCGTACACTCCGCGACGGGTCAGACCCGCACGATTTAACAAATTCCCTATCGGCACGGGCGGGCGTGTCGGACAAAATTGAGAAGACAAAACGGAAATGACTAACAAGCATAATACAGGGACAGAAGGGAATTTACTCGAAGAGATACGCGTGGGTGATGTGGTCTTCCGTAAGAACGCCTGCCGGCGCAGGAAAACAGATCCGCGATATCTGGGGCCGTATCGGGTCGCGCGTTTGTTGAGTAGAAACCGGGTGCGACTTGAGAGGGCCGACAACCCCGCAGGGCGACACGAGACCGCCCACCTCCAGGAGTTGCGGACTCCGCGGAAGAAGAGAGTGCGGTTCGCGAACGAGACTCAAGTTCGGGAGATAGGTCGGCGATCGAGCTCCGCGGCAATCCGGGGAGCGCAAAATAAGGGGCACAGTCCGCGAACGGATTCCCGATCCCGATCGCCGGAGAAAAATTGTAAATAGTTAGGGACCCCCTCGGCGAAGTTTAATATTAGTTTAGTTACCTCTTGTATTTTACTTTTCTTGTGTGGTTAATTTATTTTTATTTTTACAAGCATCGTTCCTGTCACAACGAGCAGAATACAATGGGCCGAGGAGGATTATGGAAGAAACCCTGTCCCCGAACTTTAGAAATAAGAAATGGAATTGTAAATAGAATTGTAAATAAACCTTAACAAAGGGGTTTGCCAAATCTGGGGGGGAGGAGTCAGAAGGGCGGTCGGAAACCCGAGTGGTAGTATGACTCATAACATCAACATAGAGATTTGACAAAGCCCTTTGTTAAGAAGAACGTTATATTGTAAGGCGGGCAGGAGCCAGAGTCAGTCTGATTCAGAGCTTGAGACCGGACGGGTGCTGTAAGAAGCCTTTTCATCTGTATTATTTTGTAGATCAAATAAATCGTGTTTTAATTGAAATAACCGTTTTTAAAAACACTATTCTTTCACTGAGAAAAATAACTTATATATATATATATATATATATATATATATATATATATATATATATATATATATGGCATACCCAAAATTAATCGACAATTTGATAAGATGTATTTCGGTCTTGAGGAGTTCCTCTCATGAGAGAGGGAATCGAAAATTTGCCGGAAAAGTGTCAGCGGAGAGTTGTCAATAATATCGGTGAAAATATAGTAGATTTAGTAGGAATTAGGCGGTATTAATCCAGAAGAGAGAGACTGGAAGATGACTCTCGACGGAGCCAATATCCCAGTAATGGATTATCGGATCATTGTTGGACAGAGACTTAAGTTCTGAGCATTATAACAATGCATATATATATATATATATATATATATATATATATATATATATATATATAATTAAGTAGATAAAGGTAACTTTATTTGATATACCTGTTTTGTGGTCTGCGAGGTGTTGGAATATACTATAGGTTCGTTATGTTTCTGTCTCCTCTCTCGCTGCCGGTTTGGTCTTTTGCCAGACCGGTTTGTCGGCCGCTCGCCATCTTCAGTAGCATACGCTACCTAACAAATAAGTCAGGTAAAAGCGTCCCAACCCTACGTTCGGATACTGGTGATAAAATATTCGACGATAAAGGAAAATCCGAGTCGCTCTTAGCGTATTTCGCCAACATCCACAAGGAGACGGTGGACAGAGGAAACGCCGCCAACAACCAGAAAATAGCCGCGTACGTGAGGAAGACAATAGTCCTGACCCGGCCTACACCCGAAGGAGGCATCAAAAGGAACCCGGCGGCACAGAGGACCCGGCCGACGATAAGGAAGACAACGCAGGACAGATGTCAGGAGGCAACACTTCGAGGAAACACAACGAGGACCCTCCCTCCCGCAGGTATGAGTCTAACGGACACCCCAATAAAACCCGCCACCCCCAAAGAAATCCTAAACATTATCCGCAAGACAAAACTAGGACCGCCCCAGGTATCGACTGTTTGACTAACGCCGCAGTCAAAACCTACCCCGTAAAGCCATAGTACTGTTCGCGAAAATAATCAACGCAATTCTGAGGCGGCCACTTCCCTGCCCTCTGGAAAACGGCGCTCATAATACCCATCCGAAACCCAACAAACCTCCGACACATCAAAGCTCCTATCGCCCCATCAGCCTATTACCCGTCCTTTCGAAAATCACCGAAAAATAATATTGACCAGGCTCCGTAGGAAATCGACATCCTCGAAATTATCCCCGACTCAATTCGGATTCCGAAACCGACATTCGACAGTGGACCAACTCACGCGAGTCGTCAGCGACATTCAGAACCGAATGGACCGAGGCGTTTGGACGGCTCTAGTAATACTAGACAGCGAAAAGCGTTCGATTCGGTATGGCCTGACGGACTCGTCTATAAAATGCACAATGCGGGAGTGTCCACCAGAATGTGCGGTCTCCTGCGCTCCTTCCTCACAGACAGGAAGATCAGAGTCAAAATCAACGACTCGATCTCAGAGCCCGCCTCTATCCCGGCAGGCGTTCCTCAAGGATCCGTCCTCTCCCCACCGCTGTGCTAGTCACTACATGTAGACAGTACAGTGTGAAAGTGACAGTGGGGGCAGTGAGTGGATGCCCCACAAAAACATCCAAAATGCCAACAGTGACTGACACCGCTACTGAAGATGGCGAGCGGCCGCCAAACCGGTCTAGCAAAAGCCAGCAAGAGAGGAGACAGAAACATCACGGACCTAGGGTGACTTTAATTATTTATTGAGCGGCTGATTTGAGTTTACCTCGTATACGGCCAAGTCTATTCCGGCGTACGGTATTATGCCGAGCAGGTTGGGCACGTAGCCTTTGAAGAAGCTGCGCCAACCTTCGCGCCTGTAAATTTTCTTAGCGGCGTCCATTATGCTCGAATTCTCGCCGGTTTTCCTCAGCGCGAGACGCATTTTCAGGACCTGAGAAAAAAATAAACCCGAAGTGGGAACGATAAAGAAAAAGAAAAGAAAAACGGGGAGCGACAAGTGTAACACAGGAAAAAGGTTCGGGTCGTATCCGGATATGAATATAACGACGAAATAATATCCTTTAAACGGTTTATAATAAATGAAAACGGTAAATCGAGAAAGATAAGCTGTGGGGACGACTCGGTGCCAAAAATATTTATAAAAATATTAAACGCGTTATGTCCTGTTATTCGGCAGTGGGGTGTATGGGATTCGAGTTTATCCGTCGTTTTTATATTTCTGGCGAATAAAAGAAAAATTTATGAAAATTATAGCGATATCGACACAGTAGTAGCGATGAATTAGAATTTGAAGTTTATACCGAACGCAATGTAAATAATATAGACGCTCCTAGCCGCGCGATAACGCCGACGATATTGAACTAAGATCACGAATCTGATTCTAACGATAACGATATATTTCCTGTTATATCGAGAGTTGAAAGTGATATCGAGGGATCCGAAAGTGATACGGGAGAAAATGTAGAAGAGACAGAGCGGATTCAACTGTTTAGGGTTTTTGTATACCTTATATTCGTTGGCAACCGTATTTGGAAAAACCGTTTGACAGCCGATAGTTTAGGGTCGATACAAATGGAGCGTTAAACGATAGAACAATCGGTGTTTTCATTGTTGAACAATATTTCAAAAATAATGAAAGTTCGATTGATGAAACACGTACATTAAAAGTGTATACAATATTTAAATCATTTAGTAACATCAACGGCAGGTTTGAGGTATCAATTTATTAAATGCATCTCGCTTCTATTATCGGTCGGGTTGTATTCTTAAATTTCGATTAAAAACAGCGATAATAATAATAATAACCGGCTAATTACCTCGAGCGGATATATAACGGTCTGGCTTACGCCTCCGGTGAGTGAGCCGGCCGCGAATCTCTCCTGTATTGTCAGTTCCCTGTCGGTGTTGTTCTCTCGGATCGCCCTTTTCGCCTGAACTTATAAAATAGCGGAAAGGGATTTGCCTAATCGATAATCTATTGTTTATGTTTTTCCTGCCTCTGATCTCTCCGCTCTCTTAATTTATAATATAGGGGTTAGAGATTTGCCTTTTAGATAATCTAATGTTAATGTTCAGCCGGCCTCTAATCCGTCCTCTCACTTAACTTAAATATGGCGCAGAGGGATTTATCTTAATCGTTAATTTGATGTTTTATATTCGGCCAGCCTCTGATCTTGGCGCTCACTTAACTCCTTCCCCAAGATTAGGCAAATCTCTTTTTAACTTAATCTTAACCAGAATGTATGGACTGCTTTTTCTTTTTCCCGAAGCCACGGGTTGATCTGCTCTTGCAGTTTTCTACAAACGAAACAACCTGCCTTTCTCGACTGCCAACTTTCAACACCTGGGCTAACAAGAAATCGATAACAAAAATAAAATACGACCTCGGGGTAATTTTAACTGCGCAACTCCTGGAGGTGAGCGGTCTCGTGCAAACCTCGGGTATTATCAACACTTTCCAAATGTACCCGGTTCCTGTCAAGAACCCGCACGACCCGATACGGGCCCAGATAGCGTAAATCCGTCATTATTCGGCGACACGCGTTTTCCAATAGACCAGGTCCCCGACTCTGGTCTCAACTACCCGGCTTCTCGCGGCGTTCACATTATGTCTGTCTCGTTATGTCTACCCTTTTCGTTTCTGTTCGTTTACTTTGACACGCCCGCCCGTGTCACCGGGGAAGCCGCTAAGTGTTGGGGGTCTGACCTGTGCCCGAATGAACGTAATTATTATACGCTATTATGGCCCGTCCCTTAATAGTTGTTCTCGGTTCGTTCCGACTTAACTGTAATAAATTTAAATGTTCGGTCAAGGTCGAATGAAGTCTCTCGATCATTCCATGGGACTGAGGATGTCGCGGCGTAATATGATGCCAGCCGATTTCCAGACCCGTCAGCATTTCGTGTAGACGCCTATTATCAAATTCTTTGCCGAATCTATAATTAACAATTTTGGACACCCCTGTGTCCCGAATCAGCCAAGCAAGACTCTTTGGACCGATCCCGCGGTCTTGTCTCTCAAGCACCGCGCGTAGACTAGGCGTGAAAATTAATCTATCGCTGTTAGATATTCCCTTTTCTCCCAGAAGAACACGTCCACTAGGACTCTTTCTCCTGTGCCCATCGAGGTCGGCGTAATAATTTGCGGGGCTTCCTCGTGAAACCGCACGTACTTGACCCTTTATATATAGTGCACCCTTCTAGAACCGCAGTTACCGACTTGGCCATCCGGGCCAGTAATATCGCCGTTTTAAATGGTCGGTGGTCTCCTCCGATCCCCGGTGGTTGGTCCTACCGGTATGGTATTCGTTAATTATTTCGCGGTGACGGCCTTCTTTTATTGTTTCCACCATCCTATCGCAGACTACCAGCTGGCCGGTCCGTCCTAATTGCCCTGATAAGTAGGTTGTGATCAACCTCTTCCAAATCACGCGAGTTGGTATACGCATAGTATACGGTTCCGCAGTCCATTACTTGTCTCAGTGTTTCTGTCAAATGTAGTCGTTGTCCCCAACTTTAATAGTCGTTGTCCGCGTATGCGCATACCGATCATGATTAGTCATGATCCCTCGCCCTGTATGCTCTCTAGGATCAACTGATCCCTCTTATCGTTGACTATCTGCGATAGTCGAGTCAATCCTGGGGTGGAACGGATTCCGCCCGCTCCGGGGTGGCAGGTGGATCTGCCCGCGGGCTCTGTTCCGCCCGTTCCAGGCCTCTATCACTAAATGCCCAATCTCTCCGATATCTCAGAGCAAAGGGGCTTCTTCGCCGGCTACTCCTGGGTCCCATGTTCTCCGGCGTTAACATTCCGCCAGAGAGAGTCCGCTACCACATTTTCGGAACCTTTCGTGTGGCCAATCACGAAGTTCTACGCAGCTAAGCGCTCTTCCCACTTCGTGATTCGGGCAGACGTCTCTTTAAGCTTGTCAACCCAGACTAGCGGTTTATGTATTAACAACGGTTATGTAATAACATTTGACTATATATTTTTATAATATGTATTATATTATATAGTTTTCTAATAATATAATATCCGATATTAATAAAAGTTGTACAGTAATAATAGATTAATATTTCTCTTTTAATATTCATGTTTTTTCCTGAACTAGTCATTATGTAACGTAATAATTGATCTATATATTCGTCTTTTTGTTTTCAAATAGAAGAAGGTAAAAACAGGCTTGTTTAATTTTAAATAATTTTTATCTATTTTAAATATCCGTTGCAATTTGGTCCGTTCCAACACCTATCGCAATTTGTAACGTTGACGCATAATTATAGTACATACATAAGGTATATAATGTATATATGTATAAATAAATGAATACATATATGTATATATATATATATATATATATATATATATAAGTTATTTTTCTCAATGAAAGAATAGAGTTTTTAAAACGGTTATTTCAATTAAAACACGATTTATTCGATCTACAAAATGATACAGAATGAAAAGGTTTCTTACCGCACCCGTCCGGTCTCAAGCATCCGTAAGAACTCATAGTGTCCGCGCTCGAAACTGAAGCCCGTTTTTCCACATCCTCCGGATGCATACGTATCTGGTGATACCCGGACTTCAGATCGAGCGTGCTGAACACTCTTTTGGAGCGCCCGCCATTCGGTCCAACATCTCTTCCAAGCGGGGCAGCGGGTACCTTTCCAGCCTAGTCCTACTATTCAATTCTCTATAATCTACCACAACTCGGTATTTTTGTACGCCGTCTACCGGGGACTACCCACAGGGGCTGCAAAACGACGACGTCGATCGCCGTATAATGCCTTGCTCCATCATTTCTTTGATGTGTTCCGCGATTATCTCTCTCATCGCCTGTGGGTACCTACGCGGTTTAACATACACCGGTTTTGTGCCTTCCAGATCAATGGTATGCCGGACTCTACCCGTTGCCGTTAACGGTTCCCCTTCTTTGTAGAATGTATCACCATACCGGTCTTTAATTTTCCGCGATAATTTTCGCGCGTGGTCTGAGCGCTCTCGACCGATGTAACCGCGACATGTCCGCGTCCCTGTGTCCCACGCTTCGCGCTGTAACGACGGTTGCCCAGGGTTACCGTCCAGCAGCCGTTTGTCAGTCGCTGTTCCCCGTTTACCCTCTCAATAACGTCGCAACCGATTATCATGTCGTATTTTCTACTGGGCAACCTCGCGACGTGTACCGCGGCTGTTCCCGATTTACCGGTCAGTTTCCGGAGTGGAATCTTTGTCTCGCCCAACAGTCGTTCCACTCCGGTCACGGTCCTGACCGTACAATTACATGGGTCCCCTGATGTGGTCCCCCGGAATCTCCTGCACGCCGCAGGCGAGATCAACGTCGAGTCGGACCCCGTATCTAAGAGGGCCCACAATCCCCAGGACTTAATGAATATTACGGGCAGCAAGCCTGGTCGCGCACACTCCCGGGGTGAAGCCCCGTTACCCCGGTGTCCGCTGCCCGTATGCCGAGACCACTCACCTCAGCTGGAGTGGCGTCTCCCGCTGGATTCCGGGCGCCGTTTCCTCGTCCCTTCTTTGACTTCCTGTCGTCGTCCGAGCTCGACGACGACTGCGACGAAGAGCGCTGTGATCCGCGCCTGGTGGATCCTTTCTTGCGGCCGGTACCTCCGCTCGGAGCCCTCTTCACTCGATGAACCTAAAATAGGGAACTCAACATCTTTTAAAACATAATTCGAGTTATCCCGTTTTCTACTGTGACGTCGCGTCGCGGAGCAGTCCATCGGTTCGCCCTTGGTCGCGGCCGCGTAGGAGACAGGCTGCCGGAACCGCGACCTCATCATATAGGGGCACTCCCGGGCGAAATGCCCCTCTTCCGCGCACTCCCAGCACACCTGGGGTCGCTGCTGCTTCCGCAGTCTGTCCTGCGGCCGATAGTTGGGGTTCCGGGGAGGCTTCGGGATCTTGGTCAGAGCCCGCTCCGGTGTGCGTTCCTCTTTGTAGGACGGGGTGGTCCGCCTCTCGAACCGGGCCGGTTTCGTCTGGCGTTGTCGGTCGCGCCTTGATGTCACTTCCGTCCAGCAACGCCTCTCTTCATTTTCGGCCCTTATGGCCTCTAAGGCTTCGTTGAACCCCGTGCGACCTGCGGGTGTCGCCCTAATTGATTTGGCCAACGTGTGTCCCACCCCGTTGGCCAACATTTGTTTAACGAGCTCCAATAGTACTAGTTGCGACTGGTCGCGCCGCTCCGTCTCTTCCACTGCCGATCCGACCTCTTCCAGTGCGGGCCTCACCTCTTCCATCACCCTGACGGCGTACGCTAGGTGGCTCTCCCCTGTTTCACGCTCCATCTTTACAATTTTTGCCCACCGTCTCCAGATCGAGGCCCTCGACCCGGCGTAGTGTTCCTTCAGCCGGTTCCGGACCTCAACCCAGGGCTGCTGGACCCGCAACCCGATCTCCCGTAAGACGGACCTGTCGATCCGTCCCACGAGGTCCTCTACCAGTGGTGCGCATAGTTCTGGCGGCAGCCTGCCGTCAAAATTTCTTTATGAAGGCCGTCCGCCTTCTCCAACCACTCGGTGAGGTCGCGGGCCTGGCCTCGAACGGCCACAGGTTACCTATTCGCACCGCCAGATAGGATGTCCTATGATTCTGTGCGGCCATCCATGCCGCCGTCGTGGCTGCGTCCATTGTGGCCTGGTCGGGCGATTTCGCCATAGTTTTCCTGCCAAACGGTAGAACCACGCGCAAGGAAGAGAAACGAAAGAAAAGCAGAAAGAAAGAAGGAAAAAATTTTCCCGATCGCACTAATACTTCCCGGGTTTCGGCACCAGTTATTTTTCTCAGTGAAAGAATAGAGTTTTTAAAAACGGTTATTTCAATTAAAACACGATTTATTTGATCTACAAAATGATACAGATGAAAAGGTTTCTTACCGCACCCGTCCGGTCTCAAGCTCTAAATCAGACTGACTGCCGGCTCCTGCCCGGCTTACAATATAAACGCTCTTCTTAAGAAAGGGCTTTGTCAAATCTCTATGTTGATGTTATGACTCATAATACCTCTCGGGTTTCCGACCGCCCTTCTGACTTATATATATAATTTTATAACATTATTCTTCTCAGGAATGAAAAACTTGGTAGACGGCTGAAAACTGGAGGGAAAGGGGTGTGTGGAAACATTAAATCTAGTAGTCAATTATACAAACATCTTAGAAACTATCTACTAAATAGGTTTATATCTATATATTTAATTGTATTTCTTCGACGAAAGGTATTAAAAGTAGAAACCGTTAGAAAAGAAACAATAAATTATTCGTATATACTACAGGTTTTATAAATAGCTGAATCTAATTTGATAAGAAATGATGTTATCTGATTTGATTTGATGTGATCAATCTTCTCTCCTCATTTCTACAGGAAGGTATTCGGCGTTCGTTTTCTTCGGCATTTTGTGAAACACAAAACTGACTGCTACTTTTCTCTTTACAATACTTTTACAGGTTATTGCTTCCGAGTAAAAATAAAAACATATATATACGCATATATAAGTCATCTCGTAGCTTATCCAGTTGAATAGTTCTGTATCCGTAAGATTCAGTCTAATTCGGTTGTATTTTACTTGTACGAATAAATTATTTCTTTTTTAAAATCGCGTCGTCGTCCCGACCATCGTAACTTATACATACATACACACACACACACACACACACACACATATATATATATATATATATATATATATATATATATATATATATATATATATATATATATATATACCTGCTTATATGAGCGAAGGTTTCTGCCATGAGAACTCGAATTATCCCTAACTTCATGATGGGAAGAACCTCGGTTAGGAATTTCAAGATTGTTCCTATGTTTGGAAACCACCTGAAATAGCTTCACGCCCCCGTTAAAGGTTTTTACCCTTTTCTTTGGTTCCAGACCTATAAATTATATTATATTTGAGTATTGTTCTGATAAAATACTAAGACGCTAGCGAGTTGCTGATCCGCACTGGACTGAAAGTAATAATATCGGTGAATTTTCATTCTCAATAATGTACAATATTCTTATACGTTCCGGCGTGTCGGACAGTGCCGGAAACCGAAGATAAATTGGGCTTTCATATTCGGAAATCCTAAATCCGTTCACATGGTCGAAAATACCTCCTCCCGGTTAGCTTTCGGGATTTGGGAACCCCATCAAGGAAAGCTTCTTTGGGAAGAGCTCGGCGCCCTATCACAGTTTTATGCCCTGATCGATCGTATCCCACAATACTTTACCAGGAGTCAACCGACTGATGTTATATTCCGCCGAGCTATACCAGTATTATTGAAATAATCGTACCAATATATTAAGTGCACTTAGCCATAACAGTAGACCTGGATATAACAATATTTTTAAATACTGAAAGCCTATCCCGGTTTAGGCCTAACCTTACTTAAGCTAAACGTGCTGCGTTTCAGTTATTGTTGCTTTATTGTACTGTAAGGCTTCGGCTTTCGATGAAGTATCAGGTCGACACTTTGACACCAGTGTTACTAGTTCAGGTGTTTACAAGTTACTAGACATACTGTAGAAACGATGTAAAACTGAGAATGTTGAAATCACCTTTTAACAGAGTACCTAGCGTATCGAAATAGCGGAACTACTCAAAAGCTATTCTCGTGCCCCACCTAACCGTATAACTCCTACAAAATTTAGACACTAAGGTTAATTTTAAAAATTATAATCGGGACTTGGAGTAAAAAAGAACTATTCTTAAAACTCGAGCAATGCATTCCGCTATATAAATTTACAGTAAACGGATAAAGTACGTCGTAAATAATATCTATTACTAGTAGCGAGTGTCTAATTTCGAGGAATTTAAAATATTCGGCCCCGAAATCCGAATAGTGGTGCGATCAACGGTAGGAATTTATGAGCGCCGGCTGATGTTTTTTTTAATCGGTAACTATGGCAAGGTAGTGGGTCACGCAACAGGTTGAAACACGGTCGCTATGTTCCACACTTCTCCACTCCAACTGATACCTTCGGAAGTCCTCCAGATTATACACTGCATACTGATTTGTACGGGTCGAATGCCTATGGAAGGGCAAGGCTAATTTCAGTTTTCAGTCTTCAATTGTATAACCTTTAATAAAAAGAAGTAAAAGATATAAATGAAATAATAATCCCAGCTTTGTCACTTAAATTGGGTGACAGAGAGAGAAACGAATTGGTTTCAGGAAAAAGGCGCTAATACTAAACCCCCAACGCCGCTGTATTGAGGGTGCAGTATCGTCAACGCCGTTTAGACATCCCACTACACTGAAACTGTTAGAATTCCAATCTAATTTTTTCATCAGGAATCAATTTTATAATTGAAATGAATAACTGTTTGCGTCAATAACGTTATCAAAATAGTTCCTCGTGTATCTTAACGCGCTAAACATTATTAAACTAATTTGAGTTGTTTCAATCTTTGATATCCTGATTAATCTATGCCTATTATCCTAATAGGTTATTTCATTATATTTATATTGTTTACCTTTAATATTTATAAATCTTCTTCCCATTAAACATGTTTCACTAATAGTAAAATATAAACGTTTCCCAAAATTGCCCTTTAATCTAAAACTAACATCGAACGTTAATTACTGACCATTAATTAATTCACATAATTCGTCGTGAATTTTAAATAGTACTCGGCGCGCGGAGACTTCAGGCTAACGGTTTGTTACTCTTGATGAGATTTTATCTCAGACATATTTCTGCAAATCAATCCATTGGTTATAATTAAATGAAATAATTAAATATACCGGGCGTTATTTCGGCGGAATTACATTCTTATTTTTTTAGATTTTCAATCGCGTGGTATCTCGCCTATGAAGTTGGGCCAAATTTTCACTCGGTTAAACAAATCATAAATCTAAATTAACTACGGCAGGCCGGTGAGAGGACTCCACTGTCGTGTCCGGGTTTAGATTGAACGAACGCTAATTTCCCCGGGGCGGTTACGACGCTAGACGCGCAGTAGACGAAAGTATCGGTCTGGTGGTTGCTAACTGATAAATATATTCGGAGCTATAAAACTAAACAAAAAGTATCATAAATGATTTCGCCGCAAAATAATTGTTCTCAATTCTTAACAATTTGAAGTTATAATTTGATCCAAACTATTAAGAAGAACTAAGGACGAAGAAAAGAGTTTTCCGTGTGTCCGTCCCCATTTTTCCGTAAAACAAAAGCGTTTCCCACTTCCGACAAGGTAATAAAAAGAGTTATAAATAAATAACTAGAATTACTATTTCATCCAGTATAAATTTCATTAGCGTTCACGAAATAAAAGAGAAAAGTGTCCTGGCAAAACGGAGGGGCGAGGATATTTTCAACGATCTTCAAATATTTCTCTATTCATGAAAGCAGCTCCCCGAAATGTAGGAGGCGGATTTTTCGGCACTATTTACCGTTATTTAAAATTGTAATGCCTCGCATACATTTTACGGTTTCGATTTTACGGTTTATGGCTCTAAGCTAAGAAGAGGGTCCTAAACACTAGCTGGGAAAGGGGCTGGCCTGGGCTTGCTGCAACTTATATATATATATATATATATATATATATATATATATATATAGAGAGAGAGAGAGAGAGAGAGAGAGAGAGAGAGAGAGAGAGAGAGAGAGTGAGAGAGACTGAAAGGAAGGTGACTGAAATAGAACCCCGATAGAAGCTCCCATTGATTCAATGCAATACAAGAAGATAATGACAATGTCATTCCAAATCGGTTCCAAACAATCGACGGATATAATTAGTGTCCAATACGAAAAGACATTATTTAATAATAAAATTGGTTGAGCGGGGGACGATTATTGAGATTTACGACGTGGTGCTCGTATCTGAAGAAGCACTGACACGGGAGCTTCCTTAGACGACTTTTAAGGATCGCGTTTTGAATGAAGCTCATTAAGGACGACACAGGAATACATTCAATTGATTTGAACACAATTCTAATGCGTAGGTCGATTTGGTAGTTTTTTAGTTCCTTCTCTTTTCTGGGTGTAATTTGTGAAAGCTCTTTTCCTTACAATACTGCCTCGGGGCGACTGTTCTTTAACCTTAAATTCTGAACTAATTCTCTCCTCTTCATCGTGGGCGCATTCTTGCCGTTGGTTTCTCCCCGTCAATATTCGTTAGGGAAACTTTTGTTTCGGGGCTCGGATAAATCTGGGAATGGTCCGCATTTAAAGTAAGTTTTTCGAAAGACTAATCACTATCCAGTTTGAAAATGGGTAATCCTCCTGGGAAACATGCCAACGGTTTGGAATAGAGTCACTCGCGCGTTTTACCACTCTCCCTGGTTTGTTCGGCCCCACTCTAGACCCCACTATATCACTTGTGTGAATAGTTAAGATGAAAACTCGACTTATAATATGTAGAGTAAGTTAATCATTCGTGAAGAAAATTAATTTAAGAAACCCGTATGGTGGCCGAAGGTTTAGAACACCATAATCCTTTTCAATTTCTGTCTCCACCCGATTTCAACTTATGCTGGACATGGTAGATTAATAAGGTGCTTACGCACCTTTTTGTTGTAACAAGGGAGAATAAGATTTTAGGTTAATGGGGCTACAGACATTATAAGTTTAATAATTGGTCCCGAGCAGACTACTGTTTCGTATTATAAACGTTAGTAAAATTTGATGAAGATTCGAATTACGACTTCCAGCCCCTCGGTCCCGACTTGGGATATTCCTTAACTGTCTCAATTTTTGCCTCTCCTTTTTTTCTTTACAACGAAATGCAATAAAAGATAGTACACCATTTCATTTCCTCGGCGTGCCTCTATCCAATAAACGTTAAGAGTCCTGCAATTCCGACCCGCTTCTGGCGGGGATTAATAAATTCCGATATTCGGGTGAAGTTCTCATTCCGTTTTTAGATTTCCCCTCGCAATAAGTGTCTTTCAATACAGAGTCAGGGCGCGGGTTTCTGAATATATTTACAAAATTAAACCCAAACAAAATATACCGCTGAAGATGTTTCGTAATAAATATATAATAATATCCTTAAATAAAAAGAGGACGATGTACTTTACAGGTAGACAGAATTTACAACACAGTCATATGCAGCATTTAATGTTTAATTTCAACGTAAGATGCAGGTGATAATATTGAACCCTATTACTTTAAATACTTTGCACTAGGCTAGACCCGTTCAGCAGCGTTCCGTTGGTAGGTTAGTAAAGAACGTATTGGTTAACGAATTAGCGTCGTATCCGCACTGTTATCGCGTTTGCAATAAATGTTTGATCTACATTGAGCGGACACTGACAAGTTTCAATATATTTCAAATATATATTTAAATATTTGAAAATCACCGACTGGAGATCGACGAGTCTGTAATGTAATTGTCTATAATTCTGAATTTTTTTAAGACATTGACGGTTCCTTAAATGCAGTTTTCAAAAATGCTTAAATTAAAATATATATTTTGTTATTTCAATTTTATTTTTAATTTCCCAAACAGCGTTGCATTATAAAACAGTGCGGCGGTCAATTCGCTCTCAGGTCGCCAAGTTATAAGAGCAGACACTTTACCGGACCGCGCCTAACACTTCCGAGGGCCGGAATAAAAAGTAGTACCTCCGTTAAATGACTGTAGATTTATTTTATTCTCCTTATAAAAATGGGACATTTATAACGGGATATATAATGGGTGGCGGACAAATGACCGAGACTAGCATATCACTTACAGCGCTGGGTCATATGCGGGAGGAATTCGAACTAAGCCTGTTAGACATATATCTCTCAATTAAGGAATAAACGCCGGCCCCTTAACCGATCCCAGTTGTAGCTATATTAACGAAAATATTTAAGATGAGACTAATTGGCGGGCTAAAAGATTCGTAACACTATAAATAAAGTTTGAAAATTTATTTTATCACTTAGAGAAGATTGAGAGGAACAGCTGTCGGGAGTATGCGCCACACCTGAAACCGTTTAGAGCGCTCGAATTTCGTCAGGAAACTCAAGTGCTATGATGCCAAGCTGTTGGGTATGACTCAGGGCGTCGAGAAAGTGAGTTTCAGTGAGTGACACACGGAAATGAATCCGAGGCAATACAAAGGTGATAAAATAACTTGTCTATTATTAGGAAAAGTTAAAGACTTTCCGGGAATCGAACCCTGGCCCTCTTCTTCCTTAAGCCCAGCAGTAGTTTTTCATTTTGGTATAATTCTCAAATTTCAATTTACAAACAAGTTTGTAAAACCCAGTGGGGTTTTGGGGTAGCTGGGAGGAAGTAGCCTGGAAATTTGGGTGGTTTTAGAGTTTGTCTCTGTGTTTAGTCTTTATTTTGTCTATTATTTATTTCGTCCAGTTTAGGTGTCTGGGTCAAGTCGTGTACGTGTTCTGTTCGTGTTCTTGGGGGTATGTCGAGGGCAATTCGGAGGCATTTGTTCTGAGTGATTTGTAGTTTTTCATGTGTGTGTTAGCTGCGTTACGTCAAACGGGACACGTGTAAAGTAGGGAGGGCATGATTATTGTTTTGTATACGGTCAGTTTCGACCTCTAATTTGACTCCTTTCGGGATATCGAAGATGAGGTCGGCGGTGTACAGGTTGAATAGGGTGGGGAGAGGACGGGTCCTCGAGGGACGCCTGCCGGGATAGAGGCGGGGTCTGAGATCGAGTCGTTTATTTGGACTCTGATATTCTTCTGTCGGTGAGGAAGGAGCGCAGGAGAACGCACATTCTGGTAGACTGGAGTTGGTCCACTGTCGAATGTTGTTTTCGGAATCCGAATTGAGTCGGGGGATAATTTCGAGGTTGTCGATTTTTCTACGGAGCCTGGTCAATATTACTTTTCGGTGATTTTCGAAAGGACTGGTAATAGGCTGTTCTGAAGAGGTCCCAGTCGGCTCGATGGTACTGCGGGACCGGTTTATCTAAGCATATTTCCGGTCCGTGTTGTACCCGGAAGAATACCGGCAAGTGGTCCGACGAGCCGAGGTTTAGCACTCGCGTCCTGGCTATTTTGTTTCCCTTATTTTTCAGGATGAGATCCAGGGTGGATTGGGTGTTTCCGTTGTCGGGTATGTGGGTGTGTTTTGGGGAATCTCGATACGGACGTTCCTATTTTCGTCTAGGAACTTTTCAATTCAGTTCCCGCCGCGTTCCTTCTGACGCTGTTCCAGAAGATGTGTTTTGCATTGAAGTCTCCCGCCACTATCGTCGTTTGTGGGCAATTTAGCATTTGTTTCAGGGCGAGGTAGTCCAATTTCGTCGTCGGTGGTTTGTAGACAGCGACGATGTTTACCGGTCTTGTCTGCACTTTAACTTGTACTCCCACCGTCTCCATATTCGATTTCAGAATCGGTATTTGTTGGTGGCGAAGTCTGTTGCTTATTATTATCGCCACTCCGCCTCCGGGTGTACCTCGATCGCTTCTGTAGATGGTGTAACACGGGAGAAACGGACAATTCTTCTCTCGTAAATGTGTCTCGGTGAGGAGTGCTACGTGCACTCTATTTTCGATGATGATTTGGGAGACTTCGTTGAAATGGTTTAGTAGCCCTCTTGAGTTGTAAACTAGTCCGTTTAGGACCAGTTTACGGGTCGAGAATCTGGGCGTACCTTATACAGTACTTGCACCCTGTCTAGGCCGCGCGCGTTTTTAGGTCTCTGACCATGTTCTTCAGAATTTCTATCAACCTGGTAATGTTCAGGGCCTTTAGTTCTTGGCCGAGACTTCTTAGTTCGCCCAAGAAATTCATGGGATCTTCTTGTTGTCTGCTCTGGGGTGTCTGGGGTGGTGGTGGTGGTGGTGGAGCTGTCGCTGTCGCTGGCGCTGCCGCCGCGTAGCTTCTTCCCGGTACGATCGGAGCTGGCCGGTTTATGATTCTCGGCTTCTCTTTGGTTCGGGTTTTGAGGCCTCTGTGCCTTTTCTTTGCCCGCGATGTACATACTGCGGGCTTCGCAGGTTCGAGGCTCGCTACGTGGTCGCCCCTGCAGTTTGCGGGGCACCACAAAACTTTAGTTTTGTTTTCGTGCAGTTGCAGTCGCTAGCTCGGTGGTTCCCCGAGCAACGCACGCACTTTTGGTTGAGGGCGCAATATCTCCTTCTGTACCCGAACACTGCGTTACCGCTTCCTGCGTCTGGTATTTTTCCACACGCACCCGGTGGAAATATACCACGATATTTTGAAGTCCTTGAGTTGGACCTCGTTTCCGGTTATTGCGACGATGGTTGGGAGGGCCGTCTTCTTTCCGTCGCCGTCTGTTTTGCACATCTGAATTACCTGGTGGGTTCCAGGTAATTTTTCTTTCAAGCCGTCGAGTATTTCGGCGACTGGAGCTGAGGCCGGGAGTCCGTGGATTACCCACTTCTTCCTTCTTTCGCTCTTAAAAGCGAATGTGTGATGGAGGAGGTTATTCTTAGAGAATAACTCTCTCAGCGCCGCGTGATCCTCTTTAGTTTTGGGTGGACTTGTGTCGTCGTCCTCCCAGTACTCTTTATGATCACCTAGTGTTTAGTGACCCTGTTGCAGTTAGCGATGAAGGTTTTATGTCAGTGATAGCGCCGCTGACTACGATAGGAGGGATCTGTTCCTCCATGGTTCTGTTTCTTCAACGTCTACTGGAAGGACGTTGAAAGGGTTGCTGGTCTTAACCGGCTCCATCTCTGCGTCGTGTCTCCTCTTCAACCTCTTTTCCATCGTGGGAGTTTCGTCCCACTCTGGATTTGATTTTTAATACGCTGCTCACTTTTTCACTTATAATAAAGCACAAATATAAACACTACACTGACAAACTGACTGTTAACTGATCTGTTGTGGGTGGGGTTGGGTGAGGGTGTCTTGCTCGCGTTCACAATGGGACACCAGGTAGAGGTGTGTACCTCGCCCTTCGGAGGCTGAAGCTCGACTGGTATAATTCTATTTTAGTTTCTGTCCGCCGGTGTAAACGGGCTCACCCGAATATAATTCGGCCGGTGGGTCGGTAATCCGGCTTATTACAAATTTCATATTTAAACTGTCAAAAGCGCGGATGTTGGTGGGCGGACGGTGGTTTTAAACCACTATCTTCCCTGGACGGGGGATCAAAAGCCTCCAAACGGAGAGTGGGATATAAATTCTATTGAGACCGATAAACCCGCTACCGGGAATTAAATTTGTACCTCGAGTGCTTTTTAGCCGGCCCCATAATGCCATGAAATTCAGAGCTCCAACTGCACTTCAGAATGTAATCAGTAACCGCGGCGTTCGATACTAAAGTAACCAAATAAGTAAACGGTTTACGTCATAACGGTAAGGTATTTTGGCCGGCCGGTCAGGACACCCCGTCGCCGCATTCTGGGCCCAAGAAATTCATTGCATTCCGATTTGATTAAATTTGCCGTTAGTTTAATTAATTTGATGGGGAGTGGGTATGCAATTAAGTTAGAATATTGCCGGCGAATCTGTGCAATGCCTCTATATGCCGTTCCTGTTGTGTAATTTGGTTGTTGGGCCAGGAATTCTACACAGCAGTTACACTTTAATGGCACCGGGGCAGTTGCTAGGTTGCTAACGGAATTCTGATGACGATGGCTGGCAGAAAATATTAATCTAAAACAATCCAATTAGTGTCTATGGTAGGACCAAATCGTCGATCGCGAACTAACGGTAGCTCGCTAGGATATTTTTATTTTTAAGATAGTTTAAATATAAAACTGTTACATTTTAAAGTGTTTTTATCTTTAAAAGAATCCATTAAATTCATCAAACATTCATTCTATCTTTGGTTCGATATTTCTGACGAGTGTGTGCCTATGGATTCCGCATAGGAAATAGAATCATATGGTTTATGGTAACGTATATTATTGGCCCTAACGTAGACCGGTTTTGGTCACTTTAACAGTATAGTGTGGCAACAGTATACAGATACATATAAAACGCATTTCTGCAACGTATATTTCTGTTACTACGATTTGTAACGGTGCAGAATTATGTTAGTTGCCTGTGGGGCAATCTTGCTTAGCGTTGGACCATTACACTCACGCCTAAGTGACCCACCAACTTACCGGAGATGGCCAGCGGCCGAAACCGGTCTAGCTAAAACCGAACCGGCTGGCGGTGATAAGAATAACAAAGAGATTCAAAACACTCGCAGACCACCAAAAATCTGTTTACAAGTTAGTTTTCGATTAAAGCACTCAACTTCCGATATTAAAGCTATTATTTATTCGCTCGAAAGGATTTTAGGACTCGAGAAAATGTATTTCGGGGATGATCTCAATGCAAACAACAGAAAACTGGTCTTGAGACGTTTTTCCAAATATTTTAATAATTCATCATTAAACTAAGGGAGTTTAAATGCAGAATCGTATCGATAAAATTGGAGTAAAACCGCTCGAAATTTATCAGGGCGATTTCATAAATCCTCCGATATTACACGAGTCTTGAAACCAATGAATAATGAAGGCGCTCGACTAATGTTTTTTTAGTTGAGGCATTTTCGAAGTAAGATTTTCCACTCGATTTATATTCGGACTTACATTGGTAAATTCCGGTTAGATAAATTAAACTGACGGAACATATAAATAACTTTAAATTTATACCTCAGTTGATTGAAATAAGCCCAAAACTGTTCGAACATTAGCTTTTAAATGCAAATCAATACGAATAATATTTCATAACTCCACAAGTACATGAAGGTTCTAAGGCGTCTGAAAGAATGGGGATTTAAAACATGAAGAAGGCTGAAACATATATAATCATTATATTACATTTGTAAAGAAGCAGTAACTGCTACCATTCAAAGAATTCAAAAGACATCCTAAATACTATTACTATCGTAATAATACTCACAATAGCGAGAAACATCAAGAGATTGATGACGGTCATGTCATTTTTAATTATCCTCCCCTATTTGAATATCGACTCCACTTTAATTGGTAAAAATACCACAAACAACAAATTGTATTGTTTATTAAAAGATGAAATCGATTTTAGGTTTATAATGACAATATCATTAAGAGATACATTTATATTGACATTGATCAATGTCTGGTTAAAAAGTATATAACCAGCCATACAATTTGGCCCAATCGTTGTACTGGCTAATTTTATAGTAATCAATTAAAACGAATAGGTTGAACATTGAAAAACGAGGTGTTAATTTTACATGTGTTAACATTTTATGTCGGCGCCCACTTTCGTCCCAAGGTTTTTCGAGAAAGTTAGGTCCTCGATAAAGCGACATGCCACTGTAGCATAACTGCAGTGTAAAACGCGGAGCACCAGAGAACATTATTTATGAACACAGACCAGAACTTCTGACTTCACGACAGGAACTGTAGAGAGGCGGTGCAGACGCAGGCCCTGGCATTCGAAAATACCCAGGACAAACCCCCATCACCAAAAAAATCATTACACCAACCAAACTGTAAGTGTAGAAGTCTTGATACGAATCTCACATCCCAATGCGTCATTATTGCAAATTCAAATCGTCCGAAAACACCCTCGGGATGTGCAAAACGGGACTCGGCATGCCAAAAGTAATTCTACTGAATCGCCTGTAACTTCCGGCAGGATCCGAGTTCCGAAACGTCGAAAGGAACCGTGAGGTCGCCAGAAGGAAACGGCAAAACCCTTCCAGTGTACCTCGCAGAAACAGGAAAAATCCCGGACAAGGAGCGGGTCGACCCTGCCAATCGAGGTTCTTCCCACAGTATTATGCGATACTACCGGAAGTTAGTGATAATTCAGATTATTTATTCATAGTTCATTCACTCGGCTGGTTGGCATGATTGAAAGATTTTCTCTCATCGGCGGTTCTTTAAAATTCAGTTCTGAACTCGCCTTCGGTTTCTCCTCGCCTTAGAGATACATTTAATCGTTTCCGAGCGAAACATGTTATAGTCCAGGAATCGGTTATCCTTTTCCTTATACAACTTAGATTATTTGAATTTTTCAATTGAAGGAAATTCCAAGTTCCTTGTATCCAAGTATATATTCCCCAGACGGATGAGCTATATTCCAGCCCGATGAAAGGACTTTTCCCAGTAGAAATACGGCACCGGAAGGTTTCCATTTCCCTAACGGTCCCGCAAATAATACTGAAATAATGATTCCTGCAAATAATAATAAACCTGTTCCAGTTTCTTAAACCCGTCTTCGCCGGATGAAGCCTAGGGGAACATTAATGAAACCAAATTAACTAAAACAACATTTCCCCGCTCGCCTCGACAAATGAAACGCAGTTCCTACTAAACGCCCAGTTTTCTTTATTGCCTTGAATACCGACAGGAATTAACTACCAGTTTACTACAACGCTAAGAACCGTATATACCTGTTAATAAAAATTAAATGTGTAACATTATTAGTAAAAAGTCTATAAATTAGTTTTTTTTCGTTAAGGGTTCTAGGTATTTTTAACTGGCTTAATTATTGAAAAATGCTCGCGGGAGCGGGTTTCGTGTCAATATGGAAGGAACCGAGATATAATTTCTCATATTTGCGCCTTATCCCTTTTAAAAGGACAGACCACTTACCTGGGCCCGGACAGTGTCGGTCGAGTCGGACAGGAGGCTGTCAGTGGAGCTTTGAACGCCACCTCTATGTAGTGCGTTTCGAAAACTGTTCTTTTTAAAGTTCTACTCAGGTATATTTGAGGGGCTATTTTTCAAGAAAATTCTGAGTCGCATGCGGAACGCATTCGCAGACGGCGTGCAGTGGTCCGGACGTAATAAGAGAGAACGCTATAGAATATCAATATTTCGTCAAAACAGGCCAGTTTTCGTTGACTCCCAGAGTCAACAGGCTCGGAATATCATACCTCTGGGATTGTTGTGCAGTTTTATCGTACGATTGGGTCGATTGAATTACGAAAACGCTTTAAAAAGTCTGCCCTGAAATCAAAACGCAACTTCGCGTTAAGACATGGAGGACGTGCATTGAAACGGACAGTCGTACATTCAAGTCGGCCAGAGTTGTAGCTTACTTAACTATTTAATAAATTAATTAATAACATAATTCTAGACAGAACATTTAATTGTTGAAATTAGAAATCCAGTCATTCACTCAATTCCGTACCCCTCGCTCTTTCATCTGGCAACGCAGTTTCAATTTCAGTCAAGGAAGGCGATGGGACAGGCGCCCGATGTAATTTCCGGATTCGAAAACCCGATGAAATAATTTGGGAACCGTTTCCGAAACCGGATCCGACTTGGTCTCCTCGCTCACCCACCTCCGGCGGGAGCGTTATCGCCGGCCGAACCTCATCAATCACTTTAATCGGCCGATACGGCGAGAAAACGCAGCGCTCCGAAACAGGTCCGGAGTCGCGCCCGAGAGTGCCCAGACGGAAAACAAAATGAGCAACCGCAATTCGCGTCCGATTCAATTGACGGTATCGGCAATTCGAGATGGCGGCCAACGGGAGCCTCGAGACGAGCCTTGTAATGCAGATTTTAGGAATACAACAGTGACATCTGTTCCAGGATTAAACAGGCGCTAGACAGGTGTACCGAAAGGTATACCCGCATTTCTATCGCTCGACAGGATTTTAACTTGATTTTTAACGCGACTTTAGCACTCCATATATCCCAAACGCGTTAAGGGACAAAACCGAAATAGAAAAAAATTTAAATGAAGGTTTTTATATGTTCAGGTTTTCAAATATCAGACAGATTTCAGTAAATATTTTTGGTTGTTCCCTGTTTACTATTATAAGTTATTTACTAGTTGCTACAGCAAGCTACGACACTTACCCATCAGGATTACCTGAAATCCGCGCAAATATCCTATCTAGAATAAACTCTTATGGACTAGAATTGTCCATTAAAATATTTAGATCCTCATTTCCTTAAAAGACTTTTTCAAGGTATGATAAAACTGCATAATTAATGCAGTAATCTTCAGAAATCCCGAATCTGAAAGTATTCTCCTATAAAGTTCCTTTTTCCAGGTTCCTTATCCGTCAAAATAACAATTAGAAAAAACATTCTAAACAGTGCAAAATTGAGCCAAAGACTCTACATACAGCTCAATTTCGTTGATTCGTTATTGCCCGATCTCCTTTCATATTAATGAATATCTGAAAAGAGGTAGATTGTAAGAATTGTTCGAATTAGGTCGTGAAATCCTCGATCGAAGGTAGGCTCCTGTATAGATTGAAACACAAAACATAGGTAAAACATGAAAATATGCACAGGTGATCATGCTGTGATCGGGGCACAAGCGTGAGGCGAAAACACACTAGAAAAGGGCTAAACTTTTCTAAAACGTAAGGTACATTCCAACTAGAAGGCGGTCATGTGCTGAACCCTAAGCGCATGATTGGTTCCTCTAGGTCTTAATACAGTTTTATATATTCCATTGCATCGAAGCAAAACCGTGTCTCATTTAAAAAGGAATTTTAAAATTAAATATATTACACGAACGTTCGGTGGAAGAGAATCAATCATGCTATCTGATGGCGATGGGCGTTAAAATGCAAGATGAAGTGATGAGGGTGATGTGCCAAGCTGGCAAGGCTCAAATTTCGCGGCGGCATTTTAAAAATATATTACAGAGTTATAATATCCGCCGCACAGCCAGAAAAATAAAAGAAAACGAAAATTGGGGTTAATAATAATTGATGAAAAATCTGGCTGCTGTCTCGTGGACCAAAAACTAAAAGTGCTCAATTCAGCATTTTGTTTTGAAAATGTAACTAAAATGAAAAACCAAAAAAACACCAATGTGTTTTACGTACGGCCTTTCCACCGGCGGTTCCACCTCTTTCAATCTGCAACGGAAGATCATTTAAGTACATGTATATTTTGGAACAGAGACAAAAGACAGAGACAATCACAGTATGGGCACGACCTTGTGACTTGGCACACACACAGTAAGATAAAAAGGCACGTATAACACATAAACAATATGCTAGTTACGTTTCGCAAGGAGGCGATCCGTATTAATTGAATGCATTTCTTTACACGATTCAATTGTCGTCGCTCGTGCCCTCATTTCAATCCTACTTTAGAGAACGAAAATGTGTCTTTTAATGATGTTTTAATATTGAATATTATGTGTAAATAAGCTAAACAAGTTTCATGGAATTTATTCATGTTACTAGGATTTAATTCCTAAAACTTAATTTTGCAATTTAACCTAAGGTTGGATACGATAGTGTTTAAGTCCATGCTAGACAAACTGCAATGTGTACATATTAATACTTAATTATATTTATAAAGATAATATCCTTAATGGTATGGTTCATAAAGAGAACGTATTTAAAAATTATTGTATCAAAATGACCTGTAGATTGTATGATATACGTTTATATCTAAATTTTCAAAAATAATTCATCATAGCAGTTTAATCAAATTAGTATCAGAATGGATCCTGGTACAGACATGTGAGCCAAGTTTGATCAAATATACATGGAAACAGATATTGAACAGTGGTTGCTCTTCAATATGAAACTAGTCTGATAATGGATCATAAAATGTACTTCTGTCCTTACATGATTTATTTAGTACGTCAGTATAGTGTATAAAATAATTAAGAAATATCAACCTGAAATACATTTTCTTATTAAATGAAAACATAGGAAAAGTAACTCTAATTTTAATTGAACTTACAATTACAAATTGTTTGGTAACATACAAATTACCGTTTGCCAACCAAATAACTATGTTTCTCTCTGCCCAAGTGGGAGAATTGGTCACTTATAAGGATTGATATCGAATTGTTCCAATTAAAGTGATAAGTAAAGGCAAAACATATGCTCTATATATAGAATTACAAAATATAGTTTATAACCATTTAACTTTATTGTGTGAGACCAGCAATTGAACATCAGTGATAAAAGAGAATGAAAGATGATTACGTAAGTTTTCTCAACAAATCTCTTATTCATGAACTCTGAAAACTAATATGTTTGAGAAGACCCAGAAAAAGGGGTCAGAAAAAACAAGAAAAAGTGGTTAAAAGTTCTTGATGTGCTCCATATCTATTTTAAACTATCCTAATAACATTGCACAACATATTTGTCATTTATTTTATATTACAAGTAACATTTGCTGTAAAAGTTTTTAAGAATGTTGAGTAGTTATTCAGGATGAGTTACATTTAAGATAATTTTCCAGGGATTGTAATAAAATAATTATTATGAATTGAAATTAAACAGTTTCTGTTAATACCATAAAATAAACTACTGGTTTAAAACCAGTAGTATGTTTTATGGTTGTATCTTAAACATTTCAGCTTCAATTTAAAAATGAGAGAATGTCTTCACTTTAAGAAGACCTAATAATTACATTAATCATTAAATTTTGAATAATAATTGTATTAATTACACATGTAGCTCACAGTAACCTAGAATGATTTAATTTGTTTTACGGATTAATGAACTAATGTTTTAACTGAATCAT
>JACDQD010000001.1:365766-418539 GCA_019843655.1 Lethocerus indicus
AAACCAGTAGTTTATTTTATAATTATTAACAGGAAACTGTTTAATTTTACAATTCAACATAATAATTATTTTATTACAATCCCTGGAAAATTATCTTAAATGTAACTCATCCTGAATAACTACTCAACATTCTTAAAACTTTTACAGCAAATGTTACTTGTAATATAAAATAAATGACAAATATGTTGTGCAATGTTATTAGGATAGTTTAAAATAGATATGGGAGCACATCAAGAACTTTTAACCACTTTTTTCTTGTTTTTCTGAACCCTGTTTTCTAGGTCTTCTCAAACATATTAGTTTTCAGAGTTCATGAATAAGAGATTTGTTGAGAAAACTTACGTAATCATCTTTCATTCTCTTTTATCACTGATGTTCAATTGCTGGTCTCACACAATAAAGTTAAATGGTTATAAACTATATTTTGTAATTCTATATATAGAGCATATGTTTTGCCTTTACTTATCACTTTAATTGGAACAATTCGATATCAATCCTTATAAGTGACCAATTCTCCCACTTGGGCAGAGAGAAACATAGTTATTTGGTTGGCAAACGGTAATTTGTATGTTTCCAAACAATTTGTAATTGTAAGTTCAATTAAAATTAGAGTTACTTTTCCTATGTTTTCATTTAATAAGAAAATGTATTTCAGGTTGATATTTCTTAATTATTTTATACACTATACTGACGTACTAAATAAATCATGTAAAGGACAGAAGTACATTTTATGATCCATTATCAGACTAGTTTCATATTGAAGAGCAACCACTGTTCAATATCTGTTTCCATGTATATTTGATCAAACTTGGCTCACATGTCTGTACCAGGATCCATTCTGATACTAATTTGATTAAACTGCTATGATGAATTATTTTTGAAAATTTAGATATAAACGTATATCATACAATCTACAGGTCGTTTTGATACAATAATTTTTAAATACGTTCTCTTTATGAACCATACCATTAAGGATATTATCTTTATAAATATAATTAAGTATTAATATGTACACATTGCAGTTTGTCTAACATGGACTTAAACACTATCGTATCCAACCTTAGGTTAAATTGCAAAATTAAGTTTTAGGAATTAAATCCTAGTAACATGAATAAATTCCATGAAACTTGTTTAGCTTATTTACACATAATATTCAATATTAAAACATCATTAAAAGACACATTTTCGTTCTCTAAAGTAGGATTGAAATGAGGGCACGAGCGACGACAATTGAATCGTGTAAAATGCATTCAATTAATACGGATCGCCTCCTTGCGAAACGTAACTAGCATATTGTTTATGTGTTATACGTGCCTTTTATCTTACTGTGTGTGTGCCAAGTCACAAGGTCGTGCCCATACTGTGATTGTCTCTGTCTTTTGTCTCTGTTCCAAAATATACGTGTACTTAAATGATCTTCCGTTGCAGATTGAAAGAGGTGGAACCGCCGGTGGAAAGGCCGTACGTAAAAACATTGGTGTTTTGGTTTTCATTTTAGTTACATTTTCAAAACAAAATGCTGAATTGAGCACTTTTAGTTTTTGGTCCACGAGACAGCAGCCATTTTCATCAATTATTATTAACCCCAATTTTCGTTTTCTTTTATTTTTCTGGCTGTGCGGCGGATATTATAACTCTGTAATATATTTTAAAATGCCGCCGCGACATTTGAGCCTTGCCAGCTTGCACATCACCCTCATCACTTCATCTTGCATTTTGACGCCCATCGCCATCAGATAGCATGATTGATTCTCTTCCACCGAACGTTCGTGTAATATATTTAATTTTAAAATTCCTTTTTAAATGAGACACGGTTTTGCTTCGATGCAATGGAATATATAAAACTGTATTAAGACCTAGAGGAACCAATCATGCGCTTAGGGTTCAGCACATGACCGCCTTCTAGTTGGAATGTACCTTACGTTTTAGAAAAGTTTAGCCCTTTTCTAGTGTGTTTTCGCCTCACGCTTGTACCCCGATCACAGCATGATCACCTGTGCATATTTTCATGTTTTACCTATGTTTTGTGTTTCAATCTATACAGGAGCCTACCTTCGATCGAGGATTTCACGACCTAATTCGAACAATTCTTACAATCTACCTCTTTTCAGATATTCATTAATATGAAAGGAGATCGGGCAATAACGAATCAACGAAATTGAGCTGTATGTAGAGTCTTTGGCTCAATTTTGCTATTTAGAATGTTTTTCTAATTGTTATTTTGACGGATAAGGAACCTGGAAAAAGAACTTTATAGGAGAATACTTTCTAGATTCAGGATTTCTGAAGATTACTGCATTAATTATGCAGTTTTATCATACGCTTGAAAAAGTCTTTTAAGGAAATGAGGATCTAAATATTTTAATGGACAATTCTAGTCCATAAGAGTTTATTCTAGATAGGATATTTGCGCGTTTCAGGTAATCCTGATGGGTAAGTGTCGTAGCTTGCTGTAGCAACTAGTAAATAACTTATAATAGTAAACAGGAACAACCAAAAATATTTACTGAAATCTGTCTGATATTTGAAAACCTGAACATATAAAACCTTCATTTAAATTTTTTTTTTCAGTTTTGTCCCTTAACGCGTTTGGGATATGGAGTGCTAAAGTCGCGTTAAAAATCAAGTTAAAATCCTGTCGAGCGATAGAAATGCGGGTATACCTTTCGGTACACCTGTCTAGCGCCTGTTTAATCCTGGAACAGATGTCACTGTTGTATTCCTAAAATCTGCATTACAAGGCTCGTCTCGAGGCTCCGTTGGCCGCCATCTCGAATTGCCGATACCGTCAATTGAATCGGACGCGAATTGCGGTTGCTCATTTTGTTTTCCGTCTGGGCACTCGGGGCGCGACTCGGACCTGTTTCAGGCGCTGCGTTTCTCGCCGTATCGGCCGATTAAAGTGATTGATGAGGTTCGGGCGATAACGCTCCGCCGGAGGTGGGTGAGCGAGAGAAACCCAAGTCGGATCCGGTTTCGGAAACGGTTCCCAAATTATTTCATCGGGTTTTCGAATCCGGAAATTACATCGGGCGCCTGTCCCATCGCCTTCCTTGACTGAAATTGAAACTGCGTTGCCAGATGAAAAGAGCGGGGTACGGAATTGAGTGAATGACTGGATTTCTAATTTCAACAATTAAATGTTCTGTCTAGAATTATGTTATTAATTAATTTATTAAATAGTTAAGTAAGCTACAACTCTGGCCGACTTGAATGTACTGTCCGTTTCAATGCACGTCCTCCATGTCTTAACGCGAAGTTGCGTTTTGATTTCAGGGCAGACTTTTTAAAGCGTTTTCGTAATTCAATCGACCCAATCGTACGATAAAACTGCACAACAATCCCAGAGGTATGATATTCCGAGCCTGTTGACTCTGGGAGTCAACGAAAACTGGCCTGTTTTGACGAAATATTGATATTCTATAGCGTTCTCTCTATTACGTCCGGACCACTGCACGCCGTCTGCGAATGCGTTCCGCATGCGACTCAGAATTTTCTTGAAAAATAGCCCCTCAAATATACCTGAGTAGAACTTTAAAAAGAACAGTTTTCGAAACGCACTACATAGAGGTGGCGTTCAAAGCTCCACTGACAGCCTCCTGTCCGACTCGACCGACACTGTCCGGGCCCAGGTAAGTGGTCTGTCCTTTTAAAGGGATAAGGCGCAAATATGAGAAATTATATCTCGGTTCCTTCCATATTGACACGAAACCGCTCCCGCAATTTTAATAATTAAGCCAGTTAAAAAATACCTAGAACCCTTAAAAAAAAAACTAATTTATAGACTTTTTACTAATAATGTTACATTTAATTTTTTATTAACAGGTATATACGGTTCTTAGCGTTGTAGTAAACTGGTAGTTAATTCCTGTCGGTATTCAAGGCAATAAAGAAAACTGGGCGTTTAGTAGGAACTGCGTTTCATTTGTCGAGGCGAGCGGGAAATGTTGTTTTAGTTAATTTGGTTTCATTAATGTTCCCCTAGGCTTCATCCGGCGAAGACGGGTTTAAGAAACTGGAACAGGTTTATTATTATTTGCGGGAATCATTATTTCAGTATTATTTGCGGGACCGTTAGGGAAATGGAAACCTTCCGTGCCGTATTTCTACTGGGAAAAGTCCTTTCATCGGGCTGGAATATAGCTCATCCGTCTGGGGAATATATACTTGGATACAAGGAACTTGAATTTCCTTCAATTGAAAAATTCAAATAATCTAAGTTGTATAAGGAAAAGGATAACCGATTCCTGGACTATAACATGTTTCGCTCGAAACGATTAAATGTATCTCTAAGGCGAGGAGAAACCGAAGGCGAGTTCAGAACTGAATTTTAAAGAACCGCCGATGAGAGAAAATCTTTCAATCATGCCAACCAGCCGAGTGAATGAACTATGAATAAATAATCTGAATTATCACTAACTTCCGGTAGTATCGCATAATACTGTGGGAAGAACCTCGATTGCAGGGTCGACCCGCTCCTTGTCCGGATTTTTCCTGTTTCTGCGAGGTACACTGGAAGGGTTTTGCCGTTTCCTTCTGGCGACCTCACGGTTCCTTTCGACGTTTCGGAACTCGGATCCTGCCGGAAGTTACAGGCGATTCAGTAGAATTACTTTTGGCATGCCGAGTCCCGTTTTGCACATCCCGAGGGGTGTTTTCGGACGATTTGAATTTGCAATAATGACGCATTGGGATGTGAGATTCGTATCAAGACTTCTACACTTACAGTTTGGTTGGTGTAATGATTTTTGGTGATGGGGGTTTGTCCTGGGTATTTTCGAATGCCAGGACCGCCTCTCTACAGTTCCTGTCGTGAAGTCAAGTTCTGGTCTGTGTTCATAAATAATGTTCTCTGGTGCTCCGCGTTTTACACTGCAGTTATGCTACAGTGGCATGTCGCTTTATCGAGGACCTAACTTTCTCGAAAAACCTTGGGACGAAAGTGGGCGCCGACATAAAATGTTAACACATGTAAAATTAACACCTCGTTTTCAATGTTCAACCTATTCGTTTTTAATTGATTACTATAAAATTAGCCAGTACAACGATTGGGCCAAATTGTATGGCTGGTTATATACTTTTTAACCAGACATTGATCAATGTCAATATAAATGTATCTCTTAATGATATTGTCATTATAAACCTAAAATCGATTTCATCTTTTAATAAACAATACAATTTGTTGTTTGTGGTATTTTTACCAATTAAAGTGGAGTCGATATTCAAATAGGGGAGGATAATTAAAATGACATGACCGTCATCAATCTCTTGATGTTTCTCGCTATTGTGAGTATTATTACGATAGTAATAGTATTTAGGATGTCTTTTGAATTCTTTGAATGGTAGCAGTTACTGCTTCTTTACAAATGTAATATAATGATTATATATGTTTCAGCCTTCTTCATGTTTTAAATCCCCATTCTTTCAGACGCCTTAGAACCTTCATGTACTTGTGGAGTTATGAAATATTATTCGTATTGATTTGCATTTAAAAGCTAATGTTCGAACAGTTTTGGGCTTATTTCAATCAACTGAGGTATAAATTTAAAGTTATTTATATGTTCCGTCAGTTTAATTTATCTAACCGGAATTTACCAATGTAAGTCCGAATATAAATCAGTGGAAAATCTTACTTCGAAAATGCCTCAACTAAAAAAACATTAGTCGAGCGCCTTCATTATTCATTGGTTTCAAGACTCGTGTAATATCGGAGGATTTATGAAATCGCCCTGATAAATTTCGAGCGGTTTTACTCCAATTTTATCGATACGATTCTGCATTTAAACTCCCTTAGTTTAATGATGAATTATTAAAATATTTGGAAAAACGTCTCAAGACCAGTTTTCTGTTGTTTGCATTGAGATCATCCCCGAAATACATTTTCTCGAGTCCTAAAATCCTTTCGAGCGAATAAATAATAGCTTTAATATCGGAAGTTGAGTGCTTTAATCGAAAACTAACTTGTAAACAGATTTTGGTGGTCTGCGAGTGTTTTGAATCTCTTTGTTATTCTTATCACCGCCAGCCGGTTCGGTTTTAGCTAGACCGGTTTCGGCCGCTGGCCATCTCCGGTAAGTTGGTGGGTCACTTAGGCGTGAGTGTAATGGTCCAACGCTAAGCAAGATTGCCCCACAGGCAACTAACATAATTCTGCACCGTTACAAATCGTAGTAACAGAAATATACGTTGCAGAAATGCGTTTTATATGTATCTGTATACTGTTGCCACACTATACTGTTAAAGTGACCAAAACCGGTCTACGTTAGGGCCAATAATATACGTTACCATAAACCATATGATTCTATTTCCTATGCGGAATCCATAGGCACACACCGTCAGAAATATCGAACCAAAGATAGAATGAATGTTTGATGAATTTAATGGATTCTTTTAAAGATAAAAACACTTTAAAATGTAACAGTTTTATATTTAAACTATCTTAAAAATAAAAATATCCTAGCGAGCTACCGTTAGTTCGCGATCGACGATTGGTCCTACCATAGACACTAATTGGATTGTTTTAGATTAATATTTTCTGCCAGCCATCGTCATCAGAATTCCGTTAGCAACCTAGCAACTGCCCCGGTGCCATTAAAGTGTAACTGCTGTGTAGAATTCCTGGCCCAACAACCAAATTACACAACAGGAACGGCATATAGAGGCATTGCACAGATTCGCCGGCAATATTCTAACTTAATTGCATACCCACTCCCCATCAAATTAATTAAACTAACGGCAAATTTAATCAAATCGGAATGCAATGAATTTCTTGGGCCCAGAATGCGGCGACGGGGTGTCCTGACCGGCCGGCCAAAATACCTTACCGTTATGACGTAAACCGTTTACTTATTTGGTTACTTTAGTATCGAACGCCGCGGTTACTGATTACATTCTGAAGTGCAGTTGGAGCTCTGAATTTCATGGCATTATAGGCCGGCCTAAAGCGCTCAGTACAAATTTAATTCCCGGTAGCGGGTTTATCGGTCTCAATAGAATTTATATCCCACTCTCCGTTGGAGGCTTTGATCCCGTCGGGAATATTGGTTTAAAGCCACCGTCCGCCCACCAACATCCGCGCTTTTGACAGTTTAAATATGAAATTTGTAATAAGCCGGATTACCGACCCACCGGCCGAATTATATTCGGGTGAGCCCGTTTACACCGGCGGACAGAAACTAAAATAGAATTATACCAGTCGAGCTTCAGCCTCCGAAGGGCGAGGTACACACCTCTACCTGGTGTCCCATTGTGAACGCGAGCAAGACACCTCACCCAACCCCACCCACAACAGATCAGTTAACAGTCAGTTTGTCAGTGTAGTGTTTATATTTGTGCTTTATTATAAGTGAAAAAGTGAGCAGCGTATTAAAAAATCAAATCCAGAGTGGGACGAAACTCCCACGATGGAAAAGAGGTTGAAGAGGAGACACGACGCAGAGATGGAGCCGGTTAAGACCAGCAACCCTTTCAACGTCCTTCCCAGTAGACGTTGAAGAAACAGAACCATGGAGGAACAGATCCCTCCTATCGTAGTCAGCGGCGCTATCACTGACATAAAACCTTCATCGCTAACTGCAACAGGGTCACCAAACACTAGGTGATCATAAAGAGTACTGGGAGGACGACGACACAAGTCCACCCAAAACTAAAGAGGATCACGCGGCGCTGAGAGAGTTATTCTCTAAGAATAACCTCCTCCATCACACATTCGCTTTTAAGAGCGAAAGAAGGAAGAAGTGGGTAATCCACGGACTCCCGGCCTCAGCTCCAGTCGCCGAAATACTCGACGATTTAAAGAAAAATTACCTGGAACCCACCAGGTAATTCAGATGTGCAAAACAGACGGCGACGGAAAGAAGACGGCCCTCCCAACCATCGTCGCAATAACCGGAAACGAGGTCCAACTCAAGGACTTCAAAATATCGTGGTATATTTCCACCGGGTGCGTGTGGAAAAATACCAGACGCAGGAAGCGGTAACGCAGTGTTCGGGTACAGAAGGAGATATTGCGCCCTCAACCAAAAGTGCGTGCGTTGCTCGGGGAACCACCGAGCTAGCGACTGCAACTGCACGAAAACAAAACTAAAGTTTTGTGGTGCCCCGCAAACTGCAGGGGCGACCACGTAGCGAGCCTCCGAACCTGCGAAGCCCGCAGTATGTACATCGCGGGCAAAGAAAAGGCACAGAGGCCTCAAAACCCGAACCAAAAGAGAAGCCGAGAATCATAAACCGGCCAGCTCCGATCGTACCGGGAAGAAGCTACGCGGCGGCAGCGCCAGCGACAGCGACAGCTCCACCACCACCACCACCACCCCAGACACCCCAGAGCAGACAACAAGAAGATCCCATGAATTTCTTGGGCGAACTAAGAAGTCTCGGCCAAGAACTAAAGGCCCTGAACATTACCAGGTTGATAGAAATTCTGAAGAACATGGTCAGAGACCTAAAAACGCGCGCGGCCTAGACAGGGTGCAAGTACTGTATAAGGTACGCCCAGATTCTCGACCCGTAAACTGGTCCTAAACGGACTAGTTTACAACTCAAGAGGGCTACTAAACCATTTCAACGAAGTCTCCCAAATCATCATCGAAAATAGAGTGCACGTAGCACTCCTCACCGAGACACATTTACGAGAGAAGAATTGTCCGTTTCTCCCGTGTTACACCATCTACAGAAGCGATCGAGGTACACCCGGAGGCGGGTGGCGATAATAATAAGCAACAGACTTCGCCACCAACAAATACCGATTCTGAAATCGAATATGGAGACGGTGGGAGTACAAGTTAAAGTGCAGACAAGACCGGTAAACATCGTCGCTGTCTACAAACCACCGACGACGAAATTGGACTACCTCGCCCTGAAACAAATGCTAAATTGCCCACAAACGACGATAGTGGCGGGAGACTTCAATGCAAAACACATCTTCTGGAACAGCGTCAGAAGGAACGCGGCGGGAACTGAATTGAAAAGTTCCTAGACGAAAATAGGAACGTCCGTATCGAGATTCCCCAAAACACACCCACATACCCGACAACGGAAACACCCAATCCACCCTGGATCTCATCCTGAAAAATAAGGAAACAAAATAGCCAGGACGCGAGTGCTAAACCTCGGCTCGTCGGACCACTTGCCGGTATTCTTCCGGGTACAACACGGACCGGAAATATGCTTAGATAAACCGGTCCCGCAGTACCATCGAGCCGACTGGGACCTCTTCAGAACAGCCTATTACCAGTCCTTTCGAAAATCACCGAAAAGTAATATTGACCAGGCTCCGTAGAAAAATCGACAACCTCGAAATTATCCCCCGACTCAATTCGGATTCCGAAAACAACATTCGACAGTGGACCAACTCCAGTCTACCAGAATGTGCGTTCTCCTGCGCTCCTTCCTCACCGACAGGAAGATCAGAGTCAAAATAAACGACTCGATCTCAGACCCCGCCTCTATCCCGGCAGGCGTCCCTCGAGGACCCGTCCTCTCCCCACCCTATTCAACCTGTACACCGCCGACCTCATCTTCGATATCCCGAAAGGAGTCAAATTAGAGGTCGAAACTGACCGTATACAAAACAATAATCATGCCCTCCCTACTTTACACGTGTCCCGTTTGACGTAACGCAGCTAACACACACATGAAAAACTACAAATCACTCAGAACAAATGCCTCCGAATTGCCCTCGACATACCCCAAGAACACGAACAGAACACGTACACGACTTGACCCAGACACCTAAACTGGACGAAATAAATAATAGACAAAATAAAGACTAAACACAGAGACAAACTCTAAAACCACCCAAATTTCCAGGCTACTTCCTCCCAGCTACCCCAAAACCCCACTGGGTTTTACAAACTTGTTTGTAAATTGAAATTTGAGAATTATACCAAAATGAAAAACTACTGCTGGGCTTAAGGAAGAAGAGGGCCAGGGGTTCGATTCCCGGAAAGTCTTTAACTTTTCCTAATAATAGACAAGTTATTTTATCACCTTTGTATTGCCTCGGATTCATTTCCGTGTGTCACTCACTGAAACTCACTTTCTCGACGCCCTGAGTCATACCCAACAGCTTGGCATCATAGCACTTGAGTTTCCTGACGAAATTCGAGCGCTCTAAACGGTTTCAGGTGTGGCGCATACTCCCGACAGCTGTTCCTCTCAATCTTCTCTAAGTGATAAAATAAATTTTCAAACTTTATTTATAGTGTTACGAATCTTTTAGCCCGCGAATTAGTCTCATCTTAAATATTTTCGTTAATATAGCTACAACTGGGATCGGTTAAGGGGCCGGCGTTTATTCCTTAATTGAGAGATATATGTCTAACAGGCTTAGTTCGAATTCCTCCCCGCATATGACCCAGCGCTGTAAGTGATATGCTAGTCTCGGTCATTTGTCCGCCACCCATTATATATCCCGTTATAAATGTCCCATTTTTATAAGGAGAATAAAATAAATCTACAGTCATTTAACGGAGGTACTACTTTTTATTCCGGCCCTCGGAAGTGTTAGGCGCGGTCCGGTAAAGTGTCTGCTCTTATAACTTGGCGACCTGAGAGCGAATTGACCGCCGCACTGTTTTATAATGCAACGCTGTTTGGGAAATTAAAATAAAATTGAAATAACAAAATATATATTTTAATTTAAGCATTTTTGAAAACTGCATTTAAGGAACCGTCAATGTCTTAAAAATTCAGGAATTTATATTGTAAAAATGGGGCCTCATCATTACAGACTCGTCGATCTCCAGTCGGTGATTTTCAAATATTTAAATATATATTTGAAATATATTGAAACTGTCGAGTGCCCGCTCAACGTAGATCAAACATTTATTGCAAACGCGATAACAGTGCGGATACGACGCTAATTCGTTAACCAATACGTTCTTTACTAACCTACCAACGGAACGCTGCTGAACGGGTCTAGCCTAGTGCAAAGTATTTAAAGTAATAGGGTTCAATATTATCACCTGCATCTTACGTTGAAATTAAACATTAAATGCTGCATATGACTGTGTTGTAAATTCTGTCTACCTGTAAAGTACATCGTCCTCTTTTTATTTAAGGATATTATTATATATTTATTACGAAACATCTTCAGCGGTATATTTTGTTTGGGTTTAATTTTGTAAATATATTCAGAAACCCGCGCCTGACTTCGTATTGAAGACACTTATTGCGAGGGGAAATCTAAAAACGGAATGAGAACTTCACCCGAATATCGGAATTTATTAATCCCGCCAGAAGCGGGTCGGAATTGCAGGACTCTTAACGTTTATTGGATAGAGGCACGCCGAGGAAATGAAATGGTGTACTATCTTTTATTGCATTTCGTTGTAAAGAAAAAAGGAGAGGCAAAAATTGAGACAGTTAAGGAATATCCCAAGTCGGGACCGAGGGGCTGGAAGTCGTAATTCGAATCTTCATCAAATTTTACTAACGTTTATAATACGAAACAGTAGTCTGCTCGGGACCAATTATTAAACTTATAATGTCTGTAGCCCCATTAACCTAAAATCTTATTCTCCCTTGTTACAACAAAAAGGTGCGTAAGCACCTTATTAATCTACCATGTCCAGCATAAGTTGAAATCGGGTGGAGACAGAAATTGAAAAGGATTATGGTGTTCTAAACCTTCGGCCACCATACGGGTTTCTTAAATTAATTTTCTTCACGAATGATTAACTTACTCTACATATTATAAGTCGAGTTTTCATCTTAACTATTCACACAAGTGATATAGTGGGGTCTAGAGGGGGCCGAACAAACCAGGAGAGTGGTAAAACGCGCGAGTGACTCTATTCCAAACCGTTGGCATGTTTCCCAGGAGGATTACCCATTTTTCAAACTGGATAGTGATTAGTCTTTCGAAAACTTACTTTAAATGCGGACCATTCCCAGATTTATCCGAGCCCCGAAACAAAAGTTTCCCTAACGAATATTGACGGGGAGAAACCAACGGCAAGAATGCGCCCACGATGAAGAGGAGAGAATTAGTTCAGAATTTAAGGTTAAAGAACCAGTCGCCGGGCAGTATTGAAAGCAAAAGGCTTTCACAAATTACACCCAGAAAAGAGAAGGAACTAAAAAACTACCAAATCGACCTACGCATTAGAATTGTGTTCAAATCAATTGAATGTATTCCTGTGTCGTCCTTAATGAGCTTCATTCAAAAACGCGATCCTTAAAAGTCGTCTAAGGAAGCTCCCGTGTCAGTGCTTCTTCAGATACGAGCACCACGTCGTAAATCTCAATAATCGTCCCCGCTCAACCAATTTTATTATTAAATAATGTCTTTTCGTATTGGACACTAATTATATCCGTCGATTGTTTGGAACCGATTTGGAATGACATTGTCATTATCTTCTTGTATTGACTGAAGGTTTTGAATCAATGGGAGCTCCTATCGGGGTTCTATTTCAGTCACCTTCCTTTCAGTCTCTCTCTCTCTCTCTCTCTCTCTCTCTCTCTCTCTCTCTCTATATATATATATATATATATATATATATATATATATATATATATATATAGTTGCAGCAAGCCCAGGCCAGCCCCTTTCCCAGCTAGTGTTTAGGACCCTCTTCTTAGCTTAGAGCCATAAACCGTAAAATCGAAACCGTAAAATGTATGCGAGGCATTACAATTTTAAATAACGGTAAATAGTGCCGAAAAATCCGCCTCCTACATTTCGGGGAGCTGCTTTCATGAATAGAGAAATATTTGAAGATCGTTGAAAATATCCTCGCCCCTCCGTTTTGCCAGGACACTTTTCTCTTTTATTTCGTGAACGCTAATGAAATTTATACTGGAAGAAATATAAATTCTAGTTATTTATTTATAACTCTTTTTATTACCTTGTCGGAAGTGGGAAACGCTTTTGTTTTACGGAAAAATGGGGACGGACACACGGAAAACTCTTTTCTTCGTCCTTAGTTCTTCTTAATAGTTTGGATCAAATTATAACTTCAAATTGTTAAGAATTGAGAACAATTATTTTGCGGCGAAATCATTTATGATACTTTTGTTTAGTTTTATAGCTCCGAATATATTTATCAGTTAGCAACCACCAGACCGATACTTTCGTCTACTGCGCGTCTAGCGTCGTAACCGCCACCGGGGAAATTAGCGTTCGTTCAATCTAAACCCGGACACGACAGTGGAGTCCTCTCACCGGCCTGCCGTAGTTAATTTAGATTTATGATTTGTTTAACCGAGTGAAAATTTGGCCCAACTTCATAGGCGAGATACCACGCGATTGAAAATCTAAAAAAATAAGAATGTAATTCCGCCGAAATAACGCCCGGTATATTTAATTATTTCATTTAATTATAACCAATGGATTGATTTGCAGAAATATGTCTGAGATAAAATCTCATCAAGAGTAACAAACCGTTAGCCTGAAGTCTCCGCGCGCCGAGTACTATTTAAAATTCACGACGAATTATGTGAATTAATTAATGGTCAGTAATTAACGTTCGATGTTAGTTTTAGATTAAAGGGCAATTTTGGGAAACGTTTATATTTTACTATTAGTGAAACATGTTTAATGGGAAGAAGATTTATAAATATTAAAGGTAAACAATATAAATATAATGAAATAACCTATCAGGATAATAGGCATAGATTAATCAGGATATCAAAGATTGAAACAACTCAAATTAGTTTAATAATGTTTAGCGCGTTAAGATACACGAGGAACTATTTTGATAACGTTATTGACGCAAACAGTTATTCATTTCAATTATAAAATTGATTCCTGATGAAAAAATTAGATTGGAATTCTAACAGTTTCAGTGTAGTGGGATGTCTAAACGGCGTTGACGATACTGCACCCTCAATACAGCGGCGTTGGGGGTTTAGTATTAGCGCCTTTTTCCTGAAACCAATTCGTTTCTCTCTGTCACCCAATTTAAGTGACAAAGCTGGGATTATTATTTCATTTATATCTTTTACTTCTTTTTATTAAAGGTTATACAATTGAAGACTGAAAACTGAAATTAGCCTTGCCCTTCCATAGGCATTCGACCCGTACAAATCAGTATGCAGTGTATAATCTGGAGGACTTCCGAAGGTATCAGTTGGAGTGGAGAAGTGTGGAACATAGCGACCGTGTTTCAACCTGTTGCGTGACCCACTACCTTGCCATAGTTACCGATTAAAAAAACATCAGCCGGCGCTCATAAATTCCTACCGTTGATCGCACCACTATTCGGATTTCGGGGCCGAATATTTTAAATTCCTCGAAATTAGACACTCGCTACTAGTAATAGATATTATTTACGACGTACTTTATCCGTTTACTGTAAATTTATATAGCGGAATGCATTGCTCGAGTTTTTAAGAATAGTTCTTTTTTACTCCAAGTCCCGATTATAATTTTTAAAATTAACCTTAGTGTCTAAATTTTGTAGGAGTTATACGGTTAGGTGGAGCACGAGAATAGCTTTTGAGTAGTTCCGCTATTTCGATACGCTAGGTACTCTGTTAAAAGGTGATTTCAACATTCTCAGTTTTACATCGTTTCTACAGTATGTCTAGTAACTTGTAAACACCTGAACTAGTAACACTGGTGTCAAAGTGTCGACCTGATACTTCATCGAAAGCGGAAGCCTTACAGTACAATAAAGCAACAATAACTGAAACGCAGCACGTTTAGCTTAAGTAAGGTTAGGCCTAAACCGGGATAGGCTTTCAGTATTTAAAAATATTGTTATATCCAGGTCTACTGTTATGGCTAAGTGCACTTAATATATTGGTACGATTATTTCAATAATACTGGTATAGCTCGGCGGAATATAACATCAGTCGGTTGACTCCTGGTAAAGTATTGTGGGATACGATCGATCAGGGCATAAAACTGTGATAGGGCGCCGAGCTCTTCCCAAAGAAGCTTTCCTTGATGGGGTTCCCAAATCCCGAAAGCTAACCGGGAGGAGGTATTTTCGACCATGTGAACGGATTTAGGATTTCCGAATATGAAAGCCCAATTTATCTTCGGTTTCCGGCACTGTCCGACACGCCGGAACGTATAAGAATATTGTACATTATTGAGAATGAAAATTCACCGATATTATTACTTTCAGTCCAGTGCGGATCAGCAACTCGCTAGCGTCTTAGTATTTTATCAGAACAATACTCAAATATAATATAATTTATAGGTCTGGAACCAAAGAAAAGGGTAAAATCCTTTAACGGGGGTGTGAAGCTATTTCAGGTGGTTTCCAAACATAGGAACAATCTTGAAATTCCTAACCGAGGTTCTTCCCATCATGAAGTTAGGGATAATTCGAGTTCTCATGGCAGAAACCTTCGCTCATATAAGCAGGTATATATATATATATATATATATATATATATATATATATATATATATATATATATATGTGTGTGTGTGTGTGTGTGTGTGTGTATGTATGTATAAGTTACGATGGTCGGGACGACGACGCGATTTTAAAAAGAAATAATTTATTCGTACAAGTAAAATACAACCGAATTAGACTGAATCTTACGGATACAGAACTATTCAACTGGATAAGCTACGAGATGACTTATATATGCGTATATATATATGTTTTTTATTTTTACTCGGAAGCAATAACCTGTAAAAGTATTGTAAAGAGAAAAGTAGCAGTCAGTTTTGTGTTTCACAAAATGCCGAAGAAAACGAACGCCGAATACCTTCCTGTAGAAATGAGGAGAGAAGATTGATCACATCAAATCAAATCAGATAACATCATTTCTTATCAAATTAGATTCAGCTATTTATAAAACCTGTAGTATATACGAATAATTTATTGTTTCTTTTTCTAACGGTTTCTACTTTTAATACCTTTCGTCGAAGAAATACAATTAAATATATAGATATAAACCTATTATAGACAAGTTTCTAAGATGTTTGTATAATTGACTACTAGATTTAATGTTTCCACACACCCCTTTCCCACCAGTTTTCAGCCGTCTACCAAGTTTTTCATTCCTGAGAAGAATAATGTTATAAAATTATATATATAAGTCAGAAGGGCGGTCGGAAACCCGAGAGGTATTATGAGTCATAACATCAACATAGAGATTTGACAAAGCCCTTTCTTAAGAAGAGCGTTTATATTGTAAGCCGGGCAGGAGCCGGCAGTCAGTCTGATTTAGAGCTTGAGACCGGACGGGTGCGGTAAGAAACCTTTTCATTCTGTATCATTTTGTAGATCGAATAAATCGTGTTTTAATTGAAATAACCGTTTTAAAAACTCTATTCTTCACTGAGAAAAATAACTGGTGCCGAAACCCGGAAGTATTAGTGAGATCGGGAAAATTTTTTCCTTCTTTCTTTCTGCTTTTCTTTCGTTTCTCTTCCATGCGCGTGGTTCTACCGTTTGGCAGGAAAACTATGGCGAAATCGCCCGACCAGGCCACAATGGACGCAGCCACGACGGCGGCATGGATGGCCGCACAGAATCATAGGACATCCTATCTGGCGGTGCGAATAGGTAACCTGTGGCCGTTCGAGGCCAGGCCCGCGACCTCACCGAGTGGTTGGAGAAGGCGGACGGCCTTCATAAAGAAATTTTGACGGCAGGCTGCCGCCAGAACTATGGCACCACTGGTAGAGGACCTCGTGGGACGGATCGACAGGTCCGTCTTACGGGAGATCGGGTTGCGGGTCCAGCAGCCCTGGGTTGAGGTCCGGAACCGGCTGAAGGAACACTACGCCGGGTCGAGGGCCTCGATCTGGAGACGAAAAATTGTAAAGATGGAGCGTGAAACAGGGAGAGCCACCTAGCGTACGCCGTCAGGGTGATGGAAGAGGTGAGGCCCGCGCTGGAAGAGGTCGGATCGGCAGTGGAAGAGACGGAGCGGCGCGACCAGTCGCAACTAGTACTATTGGAGCTCGTTAAACAAATGTTGGCCAACGGGTGGGACACACGTTGGCCAAATCAATTAGGGCGACACCCGCAGGTCGCACGGGGTTCAACGAAGCCTTAGAGGCCATAAGGGCCGAAAATGAAGAGAGGCGTTGTTGGACGGAAGTGACATCAAGGCGCGACCGACAACGCCAGACGAAACCGGCCCGGTTCGAGAGGCGGACCACCCCGACCTACAAAGAGGAACGCACACCGGAGCGGACTCTGACCAAGATCCCGAAGCCTCCCCGGAACCCCAACTATCGGCCGCAGGACAGACTGCGGAAGCAGCAGCGACCCCAGGTGTGCTGGGAGTGCGCGGAAGAGGGGCATTTCGCCCGGGAGTGCCCCTATATGATGAGGTCGCGGTTCCGGCAGCCTGTCTCCTACGCGGCCGCGACCAAGGGCGAACCGATGGACTGCTCCGCGACGCGACGTCGCAGTAGAAAACGGGATAACTCGAATTATGTTTTAAAAGATGTTGAGTTCCCTATTTCAGGTTCATCGAGTGCAGAGGGCTCCGAGCGGAGGTACCGGCCGCAGAGGATCACTGGGCGCGGATCACAGCGCTCTTCGTCGCAGTCGTCGTCGAGCTCGGACGACGACAGGAAGTCAAAGAAGGGGACGAGGAAACGGCGCCCGGAATCCAGCGGGAGACGCCACTCCAGCTGAGGTGAGTGGTCTCGGCATACGGGCAGCGGACACCGGGGTAACGGGGCTTCACCCCGGGAGTGTGCGCGACCAGGCTTGCTGCCCGTAATATTCATTAAGTCCTGGGGATTGTGGGCCCTCTTAGATACGGGGTCCGACTCGACGTTGATCTCGCCTGCGGCGTGCAGGAGATTCCGGGGGACCACATCAGGGGACCCATGTAATTGTACGGTCAGGACCGTGACCGGAGTGGAACGACTGTTGGGCGAGACAAAGATTCCACTCCGGAAACTGACCGGTAAATCGGGAACGGCCGCGGTATACTTGCGAGGTTGCCCAGTAGAAAATACGACATGATAATCGGTTGCGACGTTATTGAGAGGGTAAACGGGGAACAGCGACTGACAAACGGCTGCTGGACGGTAACCCTGGGCAACCGTCGTTACAGCGCGAAGCGTGGGACACAGGGACGCGGACATGTCGCGGTTACATCGGTCGAGAGCGCTCAGACCACGCGCGAAAAATTATCGCGGAAAATTAAAGACCGGTATGGTGATACATTCTACAAAGAAGGGAACCGTCAACGGCAACGGGTAGAGTCCGGCATACCATTGATCTGGAAGGCACAAAACCGGTGTATGTTAAACCGCGTAGGTACCCACAGGCGATGAGAGAGATAATCGCGGAACACATCAAAGAAATGATGGAGCAAGGCATTATACGGCGATCGACGTCGTCGTTTTGCAGCCCCTGTGGGTAGTCCCCGGTAGACGGCGTACAAAAATACCGAGTTGTGGTAGATTATAGAGAATTGAATAGTAGGACTAGGCTGGAAAGGTACCCGCTGCCCCGCTTGGAAGAGATGTTGGACCGAATGGCGGGCGCTCAAGTGTTCAGCACGCTCGATCTGAAGTCCGGGTATCACCAGATACGTATGCATCCGGAGGATGTGGAAAAAACGGCCTTCAGTTTCGAGCGCGGACACTATGAGTTCTTACGGATGCCATTCGGGCTAAAGAATGCCCCAGCGACCTTCCAGCGATTGATGGATGAATTCCTCGAAGGATTAGATGAGGGTGTGTCCAGATATACATGGACGACATCGTGGTTTTCAGTAAGACGCTGAAAGACCACGAACGCCACCTCGGGAAGCTATTCGAGAGAATTAGAGAATTTGGATTGAAGGTCGCAGCCGACAAAACGACGTTGGCAGTAGACCAGATCAAATTTATGGGACACGAGATTACGGCCACGGGAGTGAGTCCGAATGCGGAAAAGATCAGAGCTATAAGGGAAATGCCGGTACCCAAGAACGTTAAAGAGGTCCGGACGTTCTTGGGTATGGTAGGATATTATCGGCGATTTATCCGGTCGTTCGCCCACATTACGGAGCCCTCGACGGCAATGCCGAAAAAAATGGGAAGAAGTTCAGCATCACCGCAAGAGTCCTGGATGCGGTTGAACGATGTAAGGAGGCCCTTTGCTCTGCCCCCGTCTTGAAATTCCCCGACTTCGAACAGCAGTTCGTAATAACGACCGACGCGAGTCAGGAAGCGATAGGCGCGGTCCTCTCCCAGCCGGAAGAGGACGGAGATAGGCCGATCGCATTCGCGAGTCGGAAGTTAACGCCCGCAGAGCGGAATTATAGTACGATAGAACGCGAACTGCTGGGAGTCGTGTGGGGGATAGAACAATTTAGGCCGTACGTGTTTGGGAGATCGTTCGCGGTCCGGACGGACCATAAGCCGTTAGTCTGGGTTGACAAACTGAAGGAGACGTCTGCGCGTATCACGAAGTGGAAAGAGCGGCTAGCCGCGTACGACTTCGTGATATCGCACACCAAGGGTTCAGCGAAAACGTGGTAGCAGACTATCTCCTCCAGGAATGTCAACGCCGGAGAAAACGGCGCGAACGACCCAGAGGTAGCCGGAGAGGAGATACCCCATTCGCCCTGAGATACCTAAGAGACGGGGCATTTAGTGATAGAGGTCTAGGGACGACCGTAGAGAGACCACCCGCCACCCCGGAAGAGCCAGAATCTGACCTTCCGTCAGGAGTGACTCGACTGTCGCAAATAATCAACGACAAGCGGGATCAGTTGATCCTAGTGAGCATACAGGGTCGGAAATATTGACAGAGCGCGATCGGTATGCGCATACGCGGACAACGACAGTTCGCGTGGGGACGGACGCGTCAACCGAGCAGTTGGTGGAAACTCTGCAACAAGTACTTGACCAGGACAGATCGTATCATGCGTATACCGATTCTCGGAGTTAGAACAGAGGCTGATTACAGCCTACCTAGCAGGGCAAATAGGACGGACCGGCCAGCTAATAGTTTGCGACAGGATGGTGGAAACCATAAAATCGGAGACGAGACAATACGGAATAGTAAAAGCTACCATACCGGTATCACAAATCATAGGGTGAAAAGGAAACAGTGGACCACTTAAAGAGGAGTACTATTGGCCCAACATGTTGGGCACAGTCAGAAAAGTTGTCGGTGAGTGTTCGGTGTGTAACCAAGTAAAGTACGTAAGGAGACCGCTAGAAGCCCCGCGGATGGTTACACCGACCCCGACAGAGCCGGGTTCGAGAGTCCAGATGGACGTATTCTTCTGGGAGAAGGAAAAGTACCTCACAACGATTGACGAGTACTCACGCCTAGCCTACGCCCGGCGGATTAGAAATAAGACGGCGAGCGCAATTAGGACAGCACTGTTAGAACGATTCGCGACGCAAGGAAAACCGAATTTGGTCATTATGGACAAGGGCCGCGAATTTGACAATAAACGTCTCCGCGATACACTGAAAGAGCTCGATATTGGCTGGCATTATACAACGCCGCGACATCCGCAATCCCACGGTATGATCGAACGCCTGCACGGGACCCCGCGGAGCATTTAAATTTATTGAAAGTCGGGAAAGGCGTAACGGGAATACGTATATATATATATATATATATATATATATATATATATATATATATATATATATATATACATACATATATTTATTCATTTATTTATACATATATACATTATATACCTTATGTATGTACTATAATTAAGCGTCAACGTTACAAATTGCGATAGGTGTTGGAACGGACTGAATTACAACAGATATTTAGAATAGATAAAAATTATTTAAAATTAAACAAATCTGTTTTTACCTTCTTCTATTTGAAAACAAAAAGACGAATATATAGATCAATTATTACGTTACATAATGACTAGTTCAGGAAAAAAAACATGAATTTTAAAGAGAAATATTAATCTATTATTACTGTACAACTTTTATTAATATCGGATATTATATTATTAGAAAACTATATAATATAATACATATTATAAAAATATATAGTCAAATGTTATTACATAACCGTTGTTAATACATAAACCGCTAGTCTGGGTTGACAAGCTTAAAGAGACGTCTGCCCGAATCACGAAGTGGGAAGAGCGCTTAGCTGCGTAGAACTTCGTGATTGGCCACAGAAAGGTTCCGAAAATGTGGTAGCGGACTCTCTCTGGCGGAATGTTAACGCCGGAGAACATGGGACCCAGGAGTAGCCGGCGAAGAAGCCCCTTTGCTCTGAGATATCGGAGAGATTGGGCATTTAGTGATAGAGGCCTGGAACGGGCGGAACAGAGCCCGCGGGCAGATCCACCTGCCACCCCGGAGCGGGCGGAATCCGTTCCACCCCAGGATTGACTCGACTATCGCAGATAGTCAACGATAAGAGGATCAGTTGATCCTAGAGAGCATACAGGGGCGAGGATCATGACTAATCATGATCGGTATGCGCATACGCGGACAACGACTATTAAAGTTGGGACTGACGTTTCTGATGAACTTTTGACAGAAACACTGAGACAAGTAATGGACTGCGGAACCGTATACTATGCGTATACCAACTCGCGTGATTTGGAAGAGGTTGATCACAACCTACTTATCAGGGCAATTAGGACGGACCGGCCAGCTGGTAGTCTACGATTGGATGGTGGGAAACAATAAAGAAAGGCCGTCACCCGCGAAATAATTAACGAATACCATACCGGTAGGACCAACCACCGGGGATCGAAGGAGACCACCGACCATTTAAAACGGCGATATTACTGGCCCGGGATGGCCAAGTCGGTAACTGCGGTTCTAGAAGGGTGCACTATATGTAAAGGGTCAAGTACGTGCGGTTTCACGAGGAAGCCCGCAAATTATTACGCCGACCTCGATGGGCACAGGAGAAAGAGTCCAGGTGGACGTGTTCTTCTGGGAGAAAAGGAAATATCTAACAGCGATAGATTAATTTTCACGCCTAGTCTACGCGCGGTGCTTGAGAGACAAGACCGCGGGATCGGTCCAAAGAGTCTTGCTTGGCTGATTCGGGACACAGGGGTGTCAAAATTGTTAATTATAGATTCGGCAAAGAATTTGATAATAGGCGTCTACACGAAATGCTGACGGGTCTGGAAATCGGCTGGCATCATATTACGCCGCGACATCCTCAGTCCCATGGAATGATCGAGAGACTTCATTCGACCTTGACCGAACATTTAAATTTATTACAGTTAAGTCGGAACGAACCGAGAACAACTATTAACGGACGGGCCATAATAGCGTATAATAATTACGTTCATTCGGCACAGGTCAGACCCCCAACACTTAGCGGCTTCCCCAGTGACACGGGCGGGCGTGTCAAAGTAAACGAACAGAAACGAAAAAGGGTAGACATAACGAGACAGACATAATGTGAACGCCGCGAGAAGCCGGGTAGTTGAGACCAGAGTCGGGGACCTGGTCTATTGGAAAAACGCGTGCCGCCGAAAATGACGGATTTACGCTATCTGGGCCCGCTATCGGGTCCGTGCGGGTTCTTGACAGGAACCGGGTACATTTGGAAAGTGTTGATAATACCCGAGGTTTGCACGAGACCGCTCACCTCCAGGAGTTGCGCAGTTAAAAATTACCCCGAGGTCGTATTTTATTTTGTTATCGATTTCTTGTTAACCCAGGTTGTTTGAGAAGTTGGCAGTCGAGAAAGGCAGGTTGTTTCGTTTGTAGAACACTGCAAGAGCAGATCAACCCGTGGCTTCCAGGAAAAGAAAAAAGAAAAAACCAGTCCATACATTCTGTTTAAGATTAAGTTAAAAAGAGATTTGCCTAATCTTGGGGAAGGAGTTAAGTGACCGCAAAGATCAGAGGCTGGCCGAATATAAAACATCAAATTAACGATTAAGATAAATCCCTCTGCGCCATATTTAAGTTAAGTGAGAGGACGGATCAGAGGCCGGCTGAACATTAACATTAGATTATCTAAAAGGCAAATCTCTAACCCCTATATTATAAATTAAGAGAGCGGAGAGATCAGAGGCAGGAAAAACATAAACAATAGATTATCGATTAGGCAAATCCCTTTCCGCTATTTTATAAGTTCAGTGAGTGGTGAAAATCAAAATGAATTTCATTAATTCGGCTACTCTTTGAAATTTTTTGTTAACTCGTTTAAAAGGCTATTATTATAGGGCTAGGAGAGTAATTAATAGATTGTTTTTTGGGGAATTTTAAAAGTTATAAATAAACTAATAACTTAGTTATAAATAAATGTTATAAATAAACATTCGACAAGAAAAAATTTATTGGCTAATAACAATTAAACAGAGATTAAGTATTCGAACTTGAAGAGAACTGGAATTTTCATTTTAAATTACACTTTTACAATACGCAGCTGTAGGAATTTTAAAAGAAGCCTTAAAATGTGAAGAAAATAAAAAATAAACGACCGATTGTAAAAGCAATTGATTTTTTTTCTGTCGCATTCAATCGAGAAACGCTTCGGTTATTCACTCGAAAATACATACACATATATAATAATTATCAAATTTTGTAATCTTTTAAAGACGGCTTCTAGTACAAACACATATTCGAGGAATATAATAAAACTTAATTTTTATAAAAAAAAACAAGCCACATTGTAACTTTTTCATTTTTTCTTTTCGATAGCCACAGCCAATAATTAAAAAACCGGTTTCATTACTTTTAGTACGACTTTCACCGCATAAAGTTATAATATATAACTCGGGTGCGTAACGGAAATAACGACCGACAGAAATCTTTTTAACAGAACGAAAAGTTATTTTTCGTTACGTTTATCGAGAAGAGAACCATTATTTCTCCGAAATTTTTATTGGTGTACCCAAAAGTAATCGACAATTCGATAAGATGTATTTTTCGGTCTCGAGGAATTCGCAAATTTGCCGGAAAATTTGCCGGAGAGTTGTCGAGATAATATCGACGAATATATTTATAATTAAAGTTTCTTTTTTGGCGAAATAAAATTAATTCCGAAATCAAAACGTCGATTACTTTTCGGGTACGCCCTAAAATAAATTCCGATTCTGAAAGTTCGTAATATTACGATGAACGAAATCGCTCGAAGAAAATGGATTCTCGATTGAAAAAGAAAAAATCACACGTAAAAATTAACAACAATAAGGTGCTCAAGCTTATATATATTAATATACAATTATTTTTGCTTCCTTAGTTTTTAAATATATTGTCAGTGCCTCCTAGATCGGAGTTAGGCGATCGGGGTGCAGAAATTCTATCCATTATTTGGGCGTAAATTAAGATTGCAAATAATAAATTAGGAGTCATATTTTTAAACAATGTCCAGGGGCTGTAACCATAGATACTTCATAGTTCACTTTTTCAGATTTGTTGAACACATTCAATTCTCCGCTCTCAGACTAACAACGTACCGAGGGCGGCTATTGTAATATTGCGATATATTTATTGCAGACAACAGATACAGTTACTTAATTGAATGAACAGAATTATGTATTCTAATTCAATCCTTACCAATATAAGGATGGACGGGGATTGACTTATCTCCGGAGTCCGGGAAAAAGTAACACGACGGTGTATAACAATTTAATAGGTGGGACTTGGCCCAGCGTTCGACCTTTAATGACAGTTTCCTCTCGACTTATCTGTACCGTTTCCAGTTTCTGTTCTGAAATTCGCGTTCCCTTCTCTTTTCCAGTACCTGGATATAGGCGAGGACATGAACGTCCCGAACGACTCCACGCAGGCGGAGAGGCTGACCGGCATGTGGTGGCGACACCTGGTCTCAGGCGGTATTGCGGGCGCCGTCTCCAGGACCTGTACAGCCCCTCTCGATAGGCTGAAAGTTTACTTTCAGGTAATTAAAACAATTAATTGTCTTTAATTACGGACGGTAAATTACAATTTACTCTAGGGGTTACCGGCTGTATTCGATATATCGATTGTATACGGGCGAATCGATGACGTCAACTTTGATGTCGGCCATCTTTGTTTTCACATCGACTACCTTTATTAAGGCGTCCGACGGTGTTTTTTAAAGTTAAGGGAAAGAAAGTGCGCGAAGAGAAATATATAAAAGAAATAGGTTAAAATATACTGTACTGCCCCCTAGGTTATCGGCTGTACTCGATATATCGATATATACGGGTCGATGAATCGATGACGTCAACTTCGATGGTCAGCCATCTTTGTTTTCACATCGCCTACCTTTATTAAGGTGTCCGATCGAGTAGGCCGTGGTCTTCTCTTTACAGGTTTCTTTTGGGTACCGACTTTCGGTAATGAAATATACAATTTGAATATTGGTTTTCAGCGCTGTGAAAGTGATTTTCATCACGTTTTGAAATTTTCGCAACAAAGTTTTGCTCATCGAGGACACTGATTTATTGGGTCGACAACTAAGTAATTGTGCTGAATTCACCACCGACAAGTGGCGTTGTACATATTTTTAAGTAGATAAGCCGTAGATGGTTTCGAATGCATGTATAAGATACATTCGAATTCTCCGCAATGTCCCGGTGTCGAACTGCGGCGATACGAATCGCGCAATAACGGCCTTTATTCGGTCATCGTCGACCTCAGCTGGAAGTCGAATGAAAAATCCCGTTTTAAGGCTTCATCACAGCGTAAACGGCGTACGACTGTTTACGAGCCTGTGCGAGGCGTTAACGCCTTTGCGTAAATGAAAAAGCGAAATGCGACTCACTTCGGTTGACCGCGTACACAAATTTCGACCGGTCGATGTAGTTTCGATAGCGAACGTTTCGCAGAAAGGACCACAAATAGTGACTTATCGAAGAATCTTATCTGTGCAAAGATGTTGCGACGTGCTTAAAATATGTACGACGCCACTTGTCCGGCTGAATTCGGCGCAATTACTTCGGTCGTATCGAACCGATACATAAACTGACTCCTCGTACAGTTCTGGGTTTACGCATATTTAGTAAGGGTTAGGGTATATTTAAAATCATTTAGGTAAATTCCTAATGTACAATCCCGCTTTAACCCCTTAACAAAGCGTTGTTATTTTTCGTATATGGCAGATAGGAGAACATGTATCGATATATATATGAAAGTTATCGATAGTGAAGCGATACAATACCAACAGTGTGATCGTACATTGGGATTTGGCCATTATTCGTTTATTTGAACAATTGTACGAAAACTCACTCCATTTAAGGTGCACGGTAGCAGGAAGACGACGATCCGGTCGTGCCTGAGCGACATGCTGAAGGAGGGCGGTTTGCTGTCGCTGTGGCGCGGCAACGGCATCAACGTGCTGAAGATCGCGCCCGAAACTGCCCTGAAATTGATGACCTACGAACAGGCGAAAGGGCGATCCGAGAGAACAACACCGACAGGGAACTGACAATACAGGAGAGATTTGCGGCCGGCTCACTCACCGGAGGCGTAAGCCAGACCGTTATATATCCGCTCGAGGTAATTAGCCGGTTATTATTATTATTATCGCTGTTTTTAATCGAAATTTAAGAATACAACCCGACCGATAATAGAAGCGAGATGCATTTAATAAATTGATACCTCAAACCTGCCGTTGATGTTACTAAATGATTTAAATATTGTATACACTTTTAATGTACGTGTTTCATCAATCGAACTTTCATTATTTTTGAAATATTGTTCAACAATGAAAACACCGGTTGTTCTATCGTTTAACGCTCCATTTGTATCGACCCTAAACTATCGGCTGTCAAACGGTTTTCCAAATACGGTTGCCAACGAATATAAGGTATACAAAAACCCTAAACAGTTGAATCCGCTCTGTCTCTTCCACATTTTCTCCCGTATCACTTTCGGATCCCTCGATATCACTTTCAACTCTCGATATAACAGGAAATATATCGTTATCGTTAGAATCAGATTCGTGATCTTAGTTCGATATCGTCGGCGTTATCGCGCGGCTAAGAGCGTCTATATTATTTATATTGCGTTCGCTATAAACTTCAAATTCTAATTCATCGCTACTACTGTGTCGATATCGCTATAATTTTCATAAATTTTTCTTTTATTCGCCAGAAATATAAAAACGACGGATAAACTCGAATCCCATACACCCCACTGCCGAATAACAGGACATAACGCGTTTAATATTTTTATAAATATTTTTGGCACCGAGTCGTCCCCACAGCTTATCTTTCTCGATTTACCGTTTTCATTTATTATAAACCGTTTAAAGGATATTATTTCGTCGTTATATTCATATCCGGATACGACCCGAACCTTTTTCCTGTGTTACACTTGTCGCTTCCCGTTTTTCTTTTCTTTTTCTTTATCGTTCCCACTTCGGGTTTATTTTTTCTCAGGTCCTGAAAACGCGTCTCGCGCTGAGGAAAACCGGCGAGAATTCGAGCATAATGGACGCCGCTAAGAAAATCTACAGGCGCGAAGGTTGGCGCAGCTTCTTCAAAGGCTACGTGCCCAACCTGCTCGGCATAATACCGTACGCCGGAATAGACTTGGCCGTATACGAGGTAAACTCAAATCAGCCGCTCAATAAATAATTAAAGTCACCCTAGGTCCGTGATGTTTCTGTCTCCTCTCTTGCTGGCTTTTGCTAGACCGGTTTGTCGGCCGTTCGCCATCTTCAGTAGCGGTGTCAGTCACTGTTGGCATTTTGGAAGTTTTTGTGGGGCATCCACTCACTGCCCCCACTGTCACTTTCACACTGTACTGTCTACATGTAGTGACTAGCACAGCGCTACTGAAGATGGCGAGCGGCCGACAAACCGGTCTAACAAAACCAAACCGGCAGCGAGAGAGGAGACAGAAACATAACGAACCTATAGTATATTCAACACCTCGCAGACCACAAAACAGGTATATAAAATAAAGTTACCTTTATCTACTTAATTAATATATATATATATATATATATATATATATATATATATATATGCATTGTTATAATGCTCAGAACTTAAGTCTCTGTCCAACAATGATCCGATAATCCATTACTGGGATATTGGCTCCGTCGAGAGTCATCTTCCAGTCTTCTCTCTTCTGGATTAATAACGCCGAATTCCTACTAAATCTACTATATTTTCACCGATATTATTGACAACTCTCCGCTGACACTTTTCCGGCAAATTTTCGATTCCCTCTCTCATGAGAGGAACTCCTCAAGACCGAAATACATCTTATCAAATTGTCGATTATTTTGGGTATGCCTAATATATATATATATATATATATATATATATATATATATATATATATATATACGTCGTCTACGAACGCTGCCGACAGGCCTCGGCGTCAACATGACGTAGAGGCGACGCCGACGCCGACGAAACTCAAACCACCACCACTATCCCTCCCCAACAACAACTACGCGCAAGTATTCGTTTATCTTTTCGAATTAAAAAGTTTTATTTAATTTTTTAATTTAATCGATCGAAGAAGAAATGAATTGCGATGAAATGTTTTCGCGGGGCTGTAACCCGCCCCGCCCGGCGTCTCCGTTTTTCTGTTTCTCTCTCGGTTCGGACACGGCTTATACGAGGGTAAAACTACCCCTACCCCGGCTGCTAGGGGTCGCTTTCGGGGCAGTTAGAAAATGATAACCGAGCGACTGAATTTTCCCTCGGGCCGCGTGCGAAAATTGTGACTTTTCATTCAAAGTCGGTGTCGTTCTTTGCGAGTTGCGAACGAGCGGGAAAAAAAAAATTATTAAATAAATAACTAAAAATAATAATCCTCCCTCCCTCCCTCCTCATCCCTCTCTCTCTCTCTCTCTCTCTCTCTCTCTCTCTCTCTCTCTCTCTCTCTCTCTCTCTCTCTCTCTCTCTCTCTCTCTCTCTCTCTCTCTCTCTCTCTCTCTCTCTCTCTCTCTCTCTCTCTCTCTCTCTCTCTCTCTCTCTCTCTCTCTCTCTCTCTCTCTCTCTCTCTCTCTCTCTCTCTCTCTCTCTCTCTCTCTCTCTCTCTCTCTCTCTCTCTCTCTCTCTCTCTCTCTCTCTCTCTCTCTCTCTCTCTCTCTCTCTCTCTCTCTCTCTCTCTCATCTCTCTCTTCAGGTTCCATCCTTTTTCTGTATCCAGGTTTCCTTCCCGCATCCGCTTCTCCTCCCGACCAGTAATAACGCGAAATCCATAGGAGAAGCGAGCTGTGATCATCGACAAAATATAGGGTAATTTATAAGTTATGTTATTAGCGCAATTGTGTATTTTCCCCTACCGTTGTTTTGTCCTATTTCTTTCGTTTTGTTTTTGTATCTTCTTTTCTGCAATTCGTTCACGTGGGATCTCGCTTAGTAACAAGTAGCAGGTTTTTATACGTTTATATACGTACATATATATATATATATATATATATATATATATATATATATATATATATATATATATATATATATATATATATATATATATATATATATATATATATATATATATATATGTGTGTGTGTGTGTGTGTGTGTGTGTGTGTGGTGGAGGGAAGCTGCTGGTCAGCCGAATACCGCAAAGTTTAGTTTAATTATGTAATAAAATCTAATTTCGAAAAGATATATATATATATATATATATATATATATATATATATATATATATATATATGGGCCCCCCAGCATTTTGTGGGCCGAATTGGGTTGCGGACATTTTTTCGCTTTTTAAATATTCGAAAATCGAGACAGAAAAAAAATTGTAAAAACTAGAAAAATGTGTAATTAAACGCTCGGAAACCATTCCATTTTATGGTGGAGATTTGCGAGACCCCACTTGTTGTAAGCGCAGGCACTTTTCGTCCTCAGCGAAATTTTCTCTCAGGGAAATATTCCCTTTCTTTTTCTCTTTATTTTGCTTAGGTTTACAAAATGGGGCGCGATCAAAGTGCGGATAATAATAAAATTACGCGACTCAGATTGGCGAAAGACCAGACTATGTTTTCTTTTTCCCAAAGTAATGCCTCAAGTTTATTATTATATAGGAGCCGTTCTTCCTCTACTATCTCATTTTGGGGTAGTTTTCCTTTAGCCAGGGCGAAAAACGTACTCACGGTCACAAAAATACAGTTTTCATTTCCTCGATTCTGATCGCATTCTGCGCATTCTTTACCGATATATGTTTCTCTATTGAAAAAGAAGAGACTGCATCTTTTCAGTTCTCGAATATTATGAAATATCTCTTTCTCTTCTATATACTATTTAGGTATTTAAACGGAACTTTCTATTATCATTATCATCATCATCATCGTCATAATAATTATTATTATAATTGTACTCCTTTTTAAAACACGAGAAATAATATTTAAAAATAAGGAAGAAAAATAATTGTAAATTTATATATATATATATATATATATATATATATATATATATATAGCTTGAGCACCTTATTGTTGTTAATTTTTCACGTGTGATTTTTTTCATTTTTCAATCGAGAATCCATTTTCTTCGAGCGATTTCGTTCATCGTAATATTACGAACTTTCACAATCGGAATTTATTTTAAGGCGTGGAATTTAATACTTTCTAAATGTTATTAACTTTGCCGATAAATGAAATTGATTTGAATTTGAAATAAATAAAATAAAGTTAGTCCCGGAGATTGACACCAGAGCGCAGCACAAGGCCAATTTTGACAAATTCCAACCCTACATTCTGTCTTTTCCATTTTCACTCTTTTTTTCTATAAAACCTTCTAATGATAATTTCATGTTTTCTCTTCCAATTTTAATACTTTCTAAATTAGGATCATTAATTGGGCGCTATTGTGCTAAATGCCCAATTGTGTTGTTTAATTGTTTGTAATTTATATATATATATATATATATATATATATATATAGTGAATATACGGCCTTCTATATAAGGACAGCGTGTAAGAAAGAGGCCGAATTCGTTACCACGGAATTTGCGCGGGCATTGTCCCAAATCGATTTTAAATGAGCCGAAGGATCCATAATAAAATACAAGGGTTGAATCGAGCCTATTGATCGAAGATTCCAAATAGAAGGTTCCAAATCGAAAATGAAATCGAAATTATTTGAATGAAAAATCCTATTTGAATTTATTTATCTGGAGTGTTGCTGAAAACTGCATCCCAACAATTGTGTTGGTATATATTGCGAGATGTATAATGAGAGTAGCATATTAGGAGTAGAATAAAGTGTATTCGTAGTGACGTCGTTCACGTATTCGTTTATATCTCGGGTTAACACCACAGCCTATAGTGAGTGGGCAAATTTTACAGGGAGAATCCAAGCCTCCAATTAAACCCCCAACCAACAATTCCAATCACTGAGGCCCCAAAGACCAGCGATTAATCTTATCAGGATTCATAACGGTCACCCTGGGGTCACCGACCATGGAGCTACGCGGGGTTTCACAATTTAATAAGGTCTTAAATTAAATAACCCTTTCAGGAACTTAGGAGGTAACCTGACTAATTGAAGGTTACAACGGGTATCGCGGGGAAATAGAATCGATAATTTGGTGATCAAATGTTTTATTTATGACACAACTATAAAATACAAGCAGCAATAATGATGTTAAAAAGTAGTACTAGTTAAAAATAGTGCAACGTTTTTATAAGGCGACTGACATATTTGTAAGGTGAGCTCACGGACAAACAGTGCTTCAAGATCTGTAGTAGTGTGAGATCGGTGTCATTGCGGGGAGAGTTAGTTAATTTCTTTAGTGTTTTTGACCGAACGGTTTAAATTTTGTTAATATTCCATGGTTTAACCGAATCCCAGAATTCAAGCGCGTGTGTCCAGGTGGGTTCCAGTAGGGTGAAGTTAAATTAAACAAAATTAAATTCTTTTTAATGGCTTAAATAGTGCAATTGCCAGCTTACAGCCAGTAATGGGCTTAATTAAAATTAACTTCTACTAGTAGTTAATTAAATTAATTATTTCACCTGAGAGTTGGGCGAATGTGAAAAATATGTTATTGTTATTGTAGTTCCAACCTATCGGAGATTCGACTTTTCTCCATCGAAGGTTGCATTCCGTCAGTACACTAGTGAAGCGATAAAGTGCCACTGTACACTTTACAATATCTCTATACGATTTTACGGAATACTACTGAAGATGGCGAAAAGCCGAGCCAGATAGGAATAGTGGAAACGGAAAATCTCAAGGGTAATGATATTCCAAACCTTCTCCTGCATTATAAAAATTTTATACTATAAATCAACTACTAATTATATTTAAAATATGGGACATACTTGAACGTACAAAGCGTATGCCGTATTTGTCCCTATAAAGGATTCCTAAATTTTTGGAAGTGTTAAATGTTTTACTGAGAGATTTTATTTCTCACCGTGTTGTAACAAAAAAAGGAGTCGGACCTTTCACAATTCTGAAAGAATTGTACTTTCATTAACATGGTATGACATTAAGTACGTTATACAGTACAGCATCAGAAATAAAACAGAGACGATTATATTCGTATTAATATTCAAAAAGTTTTCTCAAGAACTGGGTCCCTTATTCATAAATCAGTTTGGGTTGAAAGTGAACTCAGTAATCCAAGTTTCTCTTTCCCGCTGCCACATTTGTAATGCTTTTCGAGTTTCAAGTTACCTGCGGCTCTATTATGTGGGTTTTATCTGCAATCCTGAATTTTGTTCTTCATTATTTCCAAAACGTCCGTTGTTCCTTCAAATCAAAACGTATAACATTCAATTTGTAAAATGTTTTAAATTAAGCCATAACAGGATGGGGCTATTAATATGTTGAATTAAAACGCTACCAATTTTAAAACGCCAAAATATAACAGAACCATCTCAAAACCACTCAAACCAAAAGGTAAGTCTGTCACTGTCTTTGTCAAATGGTAAAAATGTTACAATCAAAGAACGAAATCGTTGTTGAAATTATAATTTTCCTTTCATAATATGATGATTCTTTAATATATCCTAAGTATCATATATTTACATTTTAATCAATACAAAATTTCAGCAATAAACATTACCCTGATAAAATTTAACATCAATTGCTTCCGCTATTTCCTATGCCTAAGTAAACTATATAACTTACTTAACTGCAACTATGCAACGACTATTATAGAATTAGTTTTTGAAATGGTGTTAAAGAGTTAGTATCAAACTGGGTTGATTAGCGATCCTCGCAGCTAAAATACAGTGAGTACGATTAAATGAAGAGTTCACACCGCCTAAGCAAATTACTTATTTTTGTGTACATTGTAATTCGCGTTGATGCCGCAGTATGAGTTTATAACAAAGAAAAAGTGTCAGAAATTATCCTGGGAAATTAATAGGAAATACCAGGATCGCATCAGGAAAATTAGAGCGACTTAATTGTTGCTATAAAATGCATCTGTGAAATAAACTCACTTTAATCAGTAATTCATAATTTAGAAAAATATAACTTGAATATAAATAAAATATGTAGACAACACAACAATCCTTGGGACGAATAATAGAAGTATAACCAATACAATAATCTACTGTACTAAATTTAACTTTTGAAGATCAGGATTGACATAAAATTAATACAACCGGAACAACGATCATCCGTTCCATTCCTTGTCTCAGTTTAAATTTACATTTGATTCTTTCAAATTAACTTCTTATCTCGCCAGCATACTCGTTGCAAACTTCGTTGAAACAAATACTTGGAACTTTAGTAGCGTTTCTGGCCCATGAAATTCTAGGCAAACAACGACCCGAATTTTGAACAATTTCCAATATAAAGTTAACAGTCGAACTTACAGTAGAAAACCGCGACCTATACATAATTAACACAAAGGAGGATGTAATTTGAAAAATCGTCAATATATCTCACTAGCTACCATAAAATAATTCTTTTTTAGTATTCTTCGTCACACGTAATTTATGTCTGAGTGCTTAACTGTGACACTTCATGTCCTTGTACATTGTTTTTTGTCTTTTAAAGTAAGTATCACATTTTAATTGAGGTTGGTTCTGAAACACCGAGTAAAAATTGAGGTATATTTACAACAATGCTTTTTGTGTTGTATAACTAATATAAATAGTTAAGTTAAACTGTAAATCAAGCATTACATACCAGCAGAGATTTAACACATAGGTACACAGTGTCGATTGAAGTTAAGGTTGAGTTAAGGGGTAATTGTAGTCCCTCGCCCTTAGACCTGAATTAATATTTGATACAAGAACCACGAGCCAAAAGGCAGTATATGCAGTGGCGACTTTGGGCGGAAGTACTTAAGCGCAAAAATAAAGCGGGATGCAAATTCCCCGGCAGCATCTTGTCTGGCGGTGCGATGCTATTTCTTTGTTTTTATATATACGCTTCTCCTCCCTCGAAAGACCTCTGGCAACATCTTAACACTGCATTGCGTTTCTTACGCGGGTCGAGGCCCGTTTCCAAATTTAATATTATACCGCCTTAATGATTTATGATCTAGTTATTAAATTTCAAAACACCGCATCTCATTCGATTATTAATAAATAACAGGCATTGGAAGGAACACCGGACCATCGCCAGTGAAACAAACTTATTTTAAAATTTAAATTTAGTATTTCGTTTAATTTCTACATAATATTTTTTATTTAGTTTATTGTTGTATTTATTTATTTTGTTTAGTTTATTTTAGGGCCAGGCATGATTTTCTGTGTTTACAGACAATGTAAAAGACCCACTTAAGAGGTACCCGTAAAAGGTCCCAACTTAAAATACGTACGATAATCGGGAAAATTACAATGATTGATATCGACGTACTTGATGATCGCGATTGAGAGCAATCCTGTAACCATATAAGGTATCCATATGGTATACCATATACCTTATGCCAGGTTTCCCGTACCGTCAGTAGACAGACCGAAGGATATCCGGAACCGAAAGGCCCATGATGAAGAAATATAATTTGGATTCACCTTTAACGCGTTGAACGGAAAAATTGAAAAAATCCGATAGTGACCATCTCGCTCCGAATTTTCACTACGAACACCTTCCGAATCTTAAAATCGAATTTTAAAAATAAATTTTTAAACTGTTCTTTGAGGCCGTTTGCATGTCTGTACAAATTTAAACTAAATGTAATATTTTGTGACGAAATCTCTTCTGCTTCTTGGTGTGCCTGTTTTGACGAAGCGCAAAAAGTACATCCATGTTCGACGCAATTACAGGACAAGAATTTTACATTTTTATAGCATTCTATTTTTACTTAATTTTAATAACTTCGGACCAAAAATCACAGAATAGATAGATTTGGGTTTTCCGGACCGATTGAGAATTGAGCTACATCTACAGTAATTCTGTTGTTTCGTATGCCATTAGCAATACACGGTTGAGATACCGTTCTTTGTTTCAAATTATATCGGGCGTTGTAAATGCACCGTTGGAGAAACCAGGAGAATTATTAGTGAGTCACAAGTGGTAGGTACAACAACCCTCACGGCGGCTAACGTGTTATGAACCAATCGCCGGGTAGTATTGAGAGCAATACGTTCATTCGGAATATTTAAAACATGGATTGTGCACAAGACCATTTAAACTGCATTTGCTTGCCGTGCAATTGTGCCTGTTAGCCGCTATCATAGGTTAGTTATCATATTTGTTTCTTTTATGAAATTTAAGATTTTCGCGATATTATAGTATTTGTTGCGTAAGGTTTCTTTCTAACCTGTAACATTCCAGTTCTTTCCTTTCCTTTTCCCATCTTTTCACACCGGTAGTTTTAGTTAGAGTTTGTTCATTGGGGTAATGGTTGACCCAACGACAGTTATGTATTCAATGCAACTTCTTCCTTTCTCGTTATTATTTTGTCACTGGTCCATGTGTTATTTTATTTCGTACAGTTTATTTTGTTTTTATTTCAGGTATGTAAATACATTTCAAACAGCGCCTAATTACAGGAAAATAATGTTAATAAGGCACTAAATCTTTGAAAGGCTGCTTTTGATTTCGGTAGCTGTCATTGAAATATGTTTAGCTCCTACTTTCCGCCCAACAGAGGATCTTGAGACGCCGGCGGAACGTTTCTTGACCAGCGTTTAATAGGAACACGTGGGGGCGGATATTCACATCAAAGGGCTCCCCACACACACAAAAAAATGTAATTGTAAAAGTGTAATTAATGTAAAATTAATGTATTCATTTTTATCTAAATGTTAATGTATAGCAGTTTAGTTGTTTGTTTTAGTAAATTCCACTAACATTTATTGTTTCAATTTACATTCAATGCTCCTGTGAATAAGTGTTAGTATGTATTTGGCATATTATTTTGTGTTTAAAACAGTTCATAATAAAGAAGTCAACAGAGGATAAGAAACATCATATGAAAAAATTATTATTTATATACGTGTAAAATAATAACAAAATGTCCAGGCTTAAGTTAGACTAATATGTATAACACTCACAAGGTTTTGGTTTCTTTTTAGGTTTCACATTGCTATAATAAAAATGAATAGAGAAATTCATCTAACAAATATATTAAGAAAATAGAGAAACAGAAAATAGAAAGGTATCTTGATATTACACACAAAGTAACGATATCCACATTTCAATGAATTATGATGGATTCATTTACACATTGCCTTTAAAATTGATAATATTATGATTGAAAATCAGTACCACAACAAGGTTCTTTTGTTTTGAATGTATGTTGAAATAAAAATTTGATTGGGATTAAAATTAAATTTTTTGTCATAGTAAACTGTTAAATTTGAGCATTTAACAATGGGCTCTTTTATTTATTAATACTTTATAATAATTTTTATTAGCATTTTATTTTATTTTATTTACATTTTATTGCTTGGTCAGAATTCCTTCTCTAAGAAAAATAAGGCATGACCTCTTAGAAGGCTATTAGTTTTGTAAAATCACTCAGAGAAAATGATTAATTTAAGAAAAAGGCTTACTTTGGTTGAAAATTGGACCCCTAATTTCACATTTCAATATGTACTGGAAGAACAATACTTCCTTTCAAAAATCAATTCTGGTCAACATAAGTCCTTTTACCATGACAAACCACCATGGTGGTTGGTTCTTATTTTAACATAATTTTTGATATAGTGCAGAATTTGTTAGTTGTTTGGCAATATCTACTGGAAAAATCTCACTTATAAATTATTGTAACCTCAGGGGTTAACTAGGTGGGGTGGAAATGTAATTTTGAAAATGTCCACATAATTTTGAGAAAAGCATCATTGGTAGAGGCAAAATCAGGTAACAAAGGCTTTTATATGATTTTGTTTAGGAAGTTCAATAGGGTCTCTAGAGGTTGCACACATCTTAAATTGTTTTCAAACGACAATTACAGAGAGAAACCAACAATTATAGACATTATAGAGATTATTTATTTGTGTTTTGTAGTAAAATAAAATGTTATTAGATTTCTGTCTCCAATTTGATTCTATAATCGTTTTCATTTTATTGATGTTTTCCCTTTAAGTTATATTAAAAATGAAACAAAATTACACATACATGTGGATGTTCTGTTTCCAAAACCCCGGCGACATATCACTGACCCTTGCCACAGTAACACACAGATACCTGTACCTATATATAGTATTAGGCTTGTTATATTTAATGTTATAAATGAAGTTGCCCTATTTTAGTTTGAAAATTGTGCAAAACTCTTTTTGAAAATAGACTTTATTTTTCCTTCATTTATATATTTACAAGTAGCAGTTGTGCTGCTGCTCTGGTAGATGGTTAGATTTTGTTCTCTAGTCTGGTGTTCTCTATAAATTGTAGCAGTTTAAAACAAATACAACTGTAAAGAACTAGAATCGAATGATGACACTCTGACACACAGAAGTAATTAGGAAAATTAAATTCACAGATAAAACAAAACTGCATGTTTGTTACACTATCAGAATATTTCTTCTCAATATATTATTTAATTAAATTACTATGGATTGGTGAGATCCCAGAACATATTGTTTCATTAAGTAATACGTAATATAATAATAATAACATTTTTGTAATATAATGAAAAAGCTGTTTCATCTCAGAATTATAACCCTCTTTCAATAACAAATACTCCCAAACAAAATCTAATTCTCAGTGTTCTAAATTGTTATTTTAAAATTGCATAGAATTCAATTTTCAGTGAAACTAGAATTGATTTATATTCAGTTGGAAATTATAATGTACAATTTTAATTATTCAAAATAATGGACCCTTTTCAATCTTCTTGTGTACATTGCTTTCTTAGGTGCTCAATTTACAGTCATTATAATATTTTTAAAAGTATTTTCCTTCTGAAGTTCTGCACAATTCATGGGTTGGGCTTAAATTATTAAAATTAGGCTTAAATTAATTCTGAATGATTGTGAAAATTCCAAACATCTGGCTTTAGAAGATTGTCTGTAAAGAATAATATTTCATTCATTAGTAATTAGTAAAACTGACTAAAAATAGTATCATTGAAACTTCATTTCTAATATAAGAATAAAAGAAGGGACATAAAAGCAGAGTTATTCAAGTGCTGACTTCTGATCTTATTATTGATTATTACAAAAATGTTACATGATTCAAATATACATTGCCTAAAATTACAAATTCCATCTACAGTGAATGTTCTTATCTGTTTTCTCTTTTATTATTATAAAAAGTAGAGATTTCTAAACAAATATTCCTTAAAAACAGTTTTAATTATTACAGTTCTATATTTCTATTATTAATATCCCATCAATGGAGCTGTATCTTTTTTACAAAAATACTTATAATGTACTGTAATTTCGTATACATTTTTTCAGCATTCAAAAATGCTCTTCAACTAATCAGTAATGTGCAATCAGTCTCAAGTTTTTACAGTAAATAATTCCTATTGGTGTAAAGAAATTGCAGTTTTCAAAAAATCAACAAAATAATTTATTCTTCTGTAGGCCTCTTCACGGTTGAATACACATTATATAAAACCTTCAAATAATATTCCCACTTTTCAAACAAACTATGATCATCCGTCAAAACTATCTTTTACTTTAAGCTTAACAGGGGGATTCAAAATAAAGTTACTTCAAGTCCCACAAAGATTCTTATAATCTGCGTTTTATACTATTAAAATGAAATATGTTTCCACTCAGAAATACAGATAGAGAATATTTTTGTATTATGAATGGTTTCTGTAAAATATCATATTTGTAAAAGCCTCACAAAATTGCTAGAAATTATTTATTATTCACCTTGTATTATCCATCATATTTCAATAACTTCGTAAGGCATTTTGAAATATTTCTCTATATAAGAAAAATAATTTACACCCCTTTTTTCAGTTTATGAAAATCCCTACTAAATTGCATTATCGCACCCCTTTTTATAGTCTAAATTTCAATATATAATAAAATATTTTAATTTGTCTCGACTTCATGTGGAAACATAATATCCTCAGTTAAAAGGAATATTTCTTATATGGACGTTTGTGGAGGAAAATTATGCAATAAAATACCAGTCATTACAATAAACAATTTTATTTCTTTAACTAGTTTTATTGTCATTATAAAATGAATTCTCTCAACTAAACAGCAATTACAACATGTGTTTTTAAATTAATCACAGTATTTAACTGTTCTTAAAAATTTAAAACCTTTCTATGTAATATTACCCATATCCAAATGAAACTCATATAGATTAATGAAAATTATGACATGGATCATTTCTACCAAGTATAGACAAGGAGATTTAAAATTGGTTTGCCAGTGATTTTTTTTACTTTTTCTCTGTTCATTCATGCATACATTCATTTTAATATTTTTTCATTGCTCCACAAGTCTGATTGATGACATTTTTTCCACTAGTATAAAATTGGGTAATTTAAAATGTTTCAGTAATTGTATTTGCTTTTTCTTCCACTTAATTTTGCTAAGTAATCATTTTCAGTAATTTGTTTTCCCACCAAGTTGTTTAAATGCAAAATAGAATAGCTACACAACCTTCTTAAGATTTCGATTTCTTGGATGTAATTTAGGGATGACAACATGAAATTCATGCAATTATTTCTCTAATCAGTATGAGAATTCACGTACTTATGTGAAGTTTTTCTGATTCAAAAGAATTTCAGAACAATAATGCTTTTTCGTCATTATTATAAATTGAATAATGATACTTTATTGACTTGTCAGTGCAATATAAGGATTACAGCTGTACCAGTCTTGCCTTCTTTATTTTCATTATAGCTTTACTTAATATTAAAATATGTTATAGTTTGATTTGTCTTGCTCTACCCATATGTATTTTTATTTTTTCTATCTGAATCTATTGTGTTTTGAGGAAGAGAAAATTCACCTTCAGATAAAATAACATGCCAACTGTAATTAATTAGGAATATTAAATCCTTAAAACAATAATACTGAGAAATGACCTACAAACTAACAAATCTTTAAGCACTCAAATAAAAGACTCACAAATAAAAGAAATTGCTAAATTAGAATATTTCTTTCAGTACATTTCGAATTAAAAATTAATTGTTCACTGTAATTACTATATAACCTGTTCTGATGTTCAGTCCCATCACAATATATCTAATTCTCATATATTCATATTTGGATATGAAACAATTTGGATTATTCTGATATTATTACCTGTATTGGAATAGTGAAATTAAATTACCATTTTAAGTTTTGAAAGTGCTGAATACCAAAATATACTCATAGTTTTCATAAAATCACTTCAACCAAATACGGTAGCAAAACTTTCCTGTTCATTTTCATTGAAAATTCCATTAGAAAATAATTCAACTTGACAAGTGGTCTCAATCAAATTTCCAGCAGCCAGGATGGAAGGTGCATAGGTTTGTTTAGTTACTTTTGCAGAAGGTGCATCGCAAATAATAATATTCTCATAACATATTGATGTTTTTGATGCATAAGTTATACAGTATAAAAATACAGTAAATAATTCTCCCGAAAAACTATTATTAAAGGTGATCTTCAACTTGAGCATAACAAAACCAAAACCTGGTAAATAGTACCCTTTGGTTGATCACAATTGAATTTGTTTACAACAAAAGATAATTACACAATAAGCGAGGTACAAAAATATCACGCCTTTTAATCGCAGGACTTTGAATTAAAAATTAATTTACCTTTGTAAATTAAAAATTGCGATTCGTCGTTAGTAAGGCGATTGGTTTACAAGTATTGAATGTTCGACCATGTTATTAAATATTAAAACAACGACGAAAACACTTTTGAATATCAATCAGAAAAATGTGACACGAATATTACAGATATGTGTCTTAGTCCGTGGCCGCCATAGAAATGGTGGACAACCGAAACAAATTCTTATTGAACTATGGAAAACTATGCTTCATATCAGATTAAAGGAATAGTGATTCCAATTTACGTGTCGACGAACTTCACATTCGTTGGTTCACGATCAGAGAAACCGAGAGAAAACTGAAATATTATCTGTAGTACATATTTGTGAATTCGACATTAGCGTACTGATAAATATCGCATTTCAATCACGGCGTAAAACCGTTGAATTTCAGAGCCTCTCTTTTGCAAATATTGAATGTTCGACCATGTTATTATACATTATAACAACGACGAAAACACTTTTGAATATCAATCAGAAAAATGTGACACAAATATTACAGATATGTGTCTTAGTCCGTGGCCGCCATAGAAATGGCAAAGAATCAAATCGAACCTCAAAAAGTAAACTCGGAACAATTGACGATCGATGTTCCTAACCGATTAGAATTTACTAGGAAATGTGAGTTTAAAAATTAAAACCGGCTAAACACAAAATATACAGTTCTGGAGAAGGGCATATTGAAGCCTCGGCGTAGATTTGTACAAACATTGTTCCACAAATTAATTTTTTATTTTAAAATATTTTTCTATTTAACATAATGAATGGAAAATAATTCGAGATTCTGATCCAGTGAACTGGAACTTCACTGCACGATTATAGGTAACAAACGAGTTCTCAACCGAAACAAATTCTTATTGAACTATGGAAAACTATGCTTCATATCAGATTAAAGGAATAGTGATTCCAATTTACGTGTCGACGAACTTCACATTCGTTGGTTCACGATCAGAGAAACCGAGAGAAAACTGAAATATTATCTAGTACATATTTGCGAATTCGACATTAGCGTACTGATAAATATCGCATTTCAATCATGGCGTAAAACCGTTGAATTTCAGAGCCTCTCTTTTGCAAATATTGAATGTTCGACCATGTTATTATACATTATAACAACGACGAAAACACTTTTGAATATCAATCAGAAAATGTGACACAAATATTACAGAGATGTGTCTTAGTCCGTGGCCGCCATAGAAATGGCAAAGAATCAAATCCGAACCTCAAAAGTAAACTCGGAACAATTGACGATCGATGTTCCTAACCGATTAATACTAAAATGGTCCGAAATTACTAGGAAATGTTCTCAAAAATCTACAATTCATTATGAAGGACTTTACAAAATTAAAACCGGCTAAACATTACAAAATTAAAAATAAATAATTTAAATTAGCTCGAGAAGGGCAATTGAAGCGCCCTCTATCGGCGTAGATTTGTACTTAGTTTCCGGTTTCTTTTCTAGAACATTGTTCCACAAATTAACTTTTTATTTTAAAAATATTTTCTATTTAACATAATGAATCGACGCTCGGTTAGTAAAATTATGGGGAAATCTTAGTAGATATACCGCAATTGTCTTATTTATTTTATTAAATTACAAAGTTCTAAGCGTTAAATTTCTTTGTTTAAATTCGTTGATTCGGGGTATTTGAAGTTCTACTAAATTTAAATAATAATTTACAAGCCCTATTTTAAAATTAATGAAATCCCTTGTTAAACGTCCAGTTTTATTCCAGTAGGAGATGCTGTTGTAATACTGTATTTATTACGTAAATATTAAATAAACATCTTGATTATAGTATGGATGATTCAGTTAAAACATTTGTTAATTAATCCGTAAAACAAATTAAATCATTCTAGGTTACTGTGAGCTACATGTGTAATTAATACAATTATTATTCAAAATTTAATGATTAATGTAATTATTAGGTCTTCTTAAAGTGAAGACATTCTCTCATTTTAAATTGAAGCTGAAATGTTTAAGATACAACCATAAAACATACTACTGGTTTTAAACCAGTAGTTTATTTTATGGTATTAACAGGAAACTGTTTAATTTTTACAATTCAACATAATAATTATTTTATTACAATCCCTGGAAAATTATCTTAAATGTAACTCATCCTGAATAACTACTCAACATTCTTAAAAACTTTTACAGCAAATGTTACTTGTAATATAAAATAAATGACAAATATGTTGTGCAATGTTATTAGGATAGTTTAAAATAGATATGGGAGCACATCAAGAACTTTTAACCACTTTTTCTTGTTTTTTCTGACCCTGTTTTCTGGGTCTTCTCAAACATATTAGGTTTTTCCAGAGTTCATGAATAAGGGATTTGTTGAGAAAACTTACGTAATCATCTTTCATTCTCTTTTATCACTGATGTTCAATTGCTGGTCTCACACAATAAAGTTAAATGGTTATAAACTATATTTTGTAATTCTATATATAGAGCATATGTTTTGCCTTTACTTATCACTTTAATTGGAACAATTCGATATCAATCCTTATAAGTGACCAATTCTCCCACTTGGGCAGAGAGAAACATAGTTATTTGGTTGGCAAACGGTAATTTGTATGTTACCAAACAATTTGTAATTGTAAGTTCAATTAAAATTAGAGTTACTTTTCCTATGTTTTCATTTAATAAGAAAATGTATTTCAGGTTGATATTTCTTAATTATTTTATACACTATACTGACGTACTAAATAAATCATGTAAAGGACAGAAGTACATTTTATGATCCATTATCAGACTAGTTTCATATTGAAGAGCAACCACTGTTCAATATCTGTTTCCATGTATATTTGATCAAACTTGGCTCACATGTCTGTACCAGGATCCATTCTGATACTAATTTGATTAAACTGCTATGATGAATTATTTTTGAAAATTTAGATATAAACGTATATCATACAATCTACAGGTCATTTTTGATACAATAATTTTTAAATACGTTCTCTTTATGAACCATACCATTAAGGATATTATCTTTATAAATATAATTAAGTATTAATATGTACACATTGCAGTTTGTCTAACATGGACTTAAACACTATCATATCCAACCTTAGGTTAAATTGCAAAATTAAGTTTTAGGAATTAAATCCTAGTAACATGAATAAATTCCATGAAACTTGTTTAGCTTATTTACACATAATATTCAATATTAAAACATCATTAAAAGACACATTTTCGTTCTCTAAAGTAGGATTGAAATGAGTTACAACACACCTTTGGTTTTCACGATCACTAGCGACGACAATTGAATCGTGTAAAGAAATGCATTCAATTAATACGGATCGCCTCCTTGCGAAACGTAACTAGCATATTGTTTATGTGTTATACGTGCCTTTTATCTTACTGTGTGTGTGCCAAGTCACAAGGTCGTGCCCATACTGTGATTGTCTCTGTCTTTTGTCTCTGTTCCAAAATATACGTGTACTTAAATGATCTTCCGTTGCAGATTGAAAGAGGTGGAACCGCCGGTGGAAAGGCCGTACGTAAAAACACATTGGTGTTTTTTTTGGTTTTCATTTTTAGTTACATTTTCAAAACAAAAGCTGAATTGAGCACTTTTAGTTTTTGGTCCACGAGACAGCAGCCAGATTTTTCATCAATTATTATTAACCCCAATTTTCGTTTTCTTTTATTTTTCTGGCTGTGCGGCGGATATTATAACTCTGTAATATATTTTTAAAATGCCGCCGCGACATTTGAGCCTTGCCAGCTTGGCACATCACCCTCATCACTTCATCTTGCATTTTGACGCCCATCGCCATCAGATAGCATGATTGATTCTCTTCCACCGAACGTTCGTGTAATATATTTAATTTTAAAATTCCTTTTAAATGAGACACGGTTTTGCTTCGATGGAATGGAATATATAAAACTGTATTAAGACATAGAGAAACCAATCATGCGCTTAGGTTTCAGCACATGACCGCCTTCTAGTTGGAATGTACCTTACGTTTTAGAAAAGTTTAGCCCTTTTCTAGTGTGTTTTCGCCTCACGCTTGTGCCCCGATCACAGCATGATCACCTGTGCATATTTTCATGTTTTACCTATGTTTTGTGTTTCAATCTATACAGGAGCCTACCTTCGATCGAGGATTTCACGACCTAATTCGAACAATTCTTGCAATTTACCTCTTTTCAGATATTCATTAATATGAAAGGAGATCGGACAATAACGAATCAACGAAATTGAGCTGTATGTAGAGTCTTTGGCTCAATTTTGCACTGTTTAGAATGTTTTTCTAATTGTTATTTCGACGGATAAGGAACCTGGAAAAAGGAACTTTATAGGAGAATACTTTCTAGATTCGGGATTTCTGAAGATTACTGCATTAATTATGCAGTTTTATCATACGCTTGAAAAGTCTTTTAAGGAAATGAGGATCTAAATATTTTAATGGACAATTCTAGTCCATAAGAGTTTATTCTAGATAGGATATTTGCGCGGATTTCAGGTAATCCTGATGGGTAAGTGTCGTAGCTTGCTGTAGCAACTAGTAAATAAAAGAGAAATATTGCGTGATTTGGAAGAGGTTGATCACAACCTACTTATCAGGGCAATTAGGACGGACCGGCCAGCTGGTAGTCTGCGATAGGATGGTGGAAACAATAAAAGAAGGCCGTCACCGCGAAATAATTAACGAATACCATACCGGTAGGACCAACCACCGGGGATCGGAGGAGACCACCGACCATTTAAAACGGCGATATTACTGGCCCGGGATGGCCAAGTCGGTAACTGCGGTTCTAGAAGGGTGCACTATATATAAAGGGTCAAGTACGTGCAGTTTCACGAGGAAGCCCCGCAAATTATTACGCCGACCTCGATGGGCACAGGAGAAAGAGTCCAGGTGGACGTGTTCTTCTGGGAGAAAAGGAATATCTAACAGCGATAGATTAATTTTCACGCCTAGTCTACGCGCGGTGCTTGAGAGACAAGACCGCGGGATCGGTCCAAAGAGTCTTGCTTGGCTGATTCGGGACACAGGGTGTCCAAAATTGTTAATTATAGATTCGGCAAAGAATTTGATAATAGGCGTCTACACGAAATGCTGACGGGTCTGGAAATCGGCTGGCATCATATTACGCCGCGACATCCTCAGTCCCATGGAATGATCGAGAGACTTCATTCGACCTTGACCGAACATTTAAATTTATTACAGTTAAGTCGGAACGAACCGAGAACAACTATTAAGGGACGGGCCATAATAGCGTATAATAATTACGTTCATTCGGGCACAGGTCAGACCCCCAACACTTAGCGTCTTCCCCGGTGACACGGGCGGGCGTGTCATAGTAAACGAACAGAAACGAAAAGGGTAGACATAACGAGACAGACATAATGTGAACGCCGCGAGAAGCCGGGTAGTTGAGACCAGAGTCGGGGACCTGGTCTATTGAAAACGCGTGTCGCCGAAAAATGACGGATTTACGCTATCTGGGCCCGTATCGGGTCGTGCGGGTTCTTGACAGGAACCGGGTACATTTGGAAAGTGTTGATAATACCCGAGGTTTGCACGAGACCGCTCACCTCCAGGAGTTGCGCAGTTAAAAATTACCCGAGGTCGTATTTTATTTTTGTTATCGATTTCTTGTTAGCCCAGGTGTTGAAAGTTGGCAGTCGAGAAAGGCAGGTTGTTTCGTTTGTAGAAAACTGCAAGAGCAGATCAACCCGTGGCTTCGGGAAAAGAAAAAGAAAAACCAGTCCATACATTCTGTTTAAGATTAAGTTAAAAAGAGATTTGCCTAATCTTGGGGAAAGAGTTAAGTGAGCGCCAAGATCAGAGGCTGGCCGAATATAAAACATCAAATTAACGATTAAGATAAATCCCTCTGCGCCATATTTAAGTTAAGTGAGAGGACGGATCAGAGGCCGGCCGAACATTAACATTAGATTATCTATTAGGCGCAAATCTATAACCCTATATTATAAATTAAGAGAGCGGAGAGATCAGAGGCAGGAGAAACATAAACAATAGATTATCGATTAGGCAAATCCCTTTCCGCTATTTTATAAGTTCAGTGGGCGGAAGGATCAGAGGCCGGCCAAACATAAACATTAGATTATCGATTAGACAAATCACTCCTGCTATATGATAAGTTAAGTGAGCGGAAGGATCAGAGGCCGCCCAAACCTAAACATTCCATTATCGATTAGGAAAATCCCTTTTCGCTATATCATCAAATTAACGATTAGATAAATTCCTTTCCGCTATATTATAAGTTGATGAGCGGAAGAGTCAAAGGCCCGCAAAACAAAAACATCAAATTAATGATTAGACAAATCCTTTTCCGCTATATTAAAACTTGAATGAGCGGAAGGGTCAGAGAACGGAAAAACAGAAACATCAAATTAACGATTAGACAAATCCCATTCCGCTATATTATAAGTTGAGTAAGCGGAAGGGTCAGAGGCCGGTAAAACATAAGCCTCAAATTAATGATTAGACAAATCAATTTCCGCTATATTATAATTTAAGAGAGCTAAAGGGTAGTGGCCGGCAAAACATAAACCTCAAATTAATGATTAGACAAATAATTTCCGCTATATTATAAGTTAAGAGAGCGGAAGGGTAGAGGCCGGCAAAACATAAACATCAATTTAACTTTAGACAAGTCCTTTCCGCTATATTATGAGTTAAGAGAGCAAAAGGATGAGAGGCCGGCCAAACATATATAAGTTGCAGTAGGCCCAGGCCAGCCCCTTTCCCAGCTAGGGTTGAGGACACTTTTCTTAGAGCCATAAACCGTAAGATCGAATAGCCACTTTTCCCCTTTTTCAAACCGAAACACTTGGTAGTCGAGTTTTGGTAGTGATTGTGTAACATTCACATTCTTGGTGCTGTATAAATAAAGTGATATCTTTTGTTTTAATCATTTTATATTTGTTACCGCAAAGGAACCTAAATGGTGCCGAAACCCGGGACGACAAAGACGCTAGCTCCTTTTTCCCCTACTTTCTCTTCTAGTTCTCCCTCACTTTCAAGAGAGTGGTGACCCTGGCGGAGCGGAGATCTCTTCTGAAGCCGGCGACCCTCGTTCTGAAGAACCAAGAGCAAGGGATGACGTCGGAACAGACAGTATTAGCGCAGCCACGTCTGCCGCCTGGATCCAGGCACAGACTAACAGGGCGGCATACGTCGATAGAATGATAAACCGGCTGTGGACGTTGTAGGGCCATCCGAAGGACGTGACTTCGTGGGTGGCTGAGGCCGATGAGCTCCACAAGGAGATTTTAACGGGTCCTAACGGACGACATGACCCGGTCGCTGGTACACTCGAGTCCGACAAGAATCGGGAGGACGTCCAGGTCACCCTCCTGGAAATAGCCAAACAGCACTTGGCCCGCGAATTGTCCAAGCCGTTGGCCAAGTCGGTTCGCGCGACTCCGGCGACCCGGGCCGGCCATAACGAGGCGTTGGAGCTAATCCGGGCCGAAACGGAGGAACGGATGTGTTGGTCGGAAGTGGTCGGGAGAAGGGACAGGCAACGGTGGGAGACAGGAGGCGTGGCCACCACTGGCGGCGAGGGCGTCACCCCCCCACCAATATCAGAGGACACCACCACCCCCACAACATCAGAGGCTACTCCGAGGGTCCCCGGAGGACACTGCTACAGACGTACCGCCCGGCGGACCGTTCGGCCCGGAGGCCGAGGGTGCTCCAGTGCTGGGAGTGCCTAGAAGAAGGGCACTTCGCGAGGGATTGCCCTTACCTGATGAGAGGGAGGTGGGGACAACCCCATCCTACGCGGCAGCGGCCCAGGGGCCGGAGCCCATGGACTGCTCGGCACTGACTCGCCAAAACAAAGGTAATCTGTCCACAGGTTCGTCCGCAGACGAGGAGGACAACTTCGGCAACGTGAATCCGCGGGGCGGACCTGGAACAGCCGATACCACCTGCGGCCGCCGAGTGAGGCGCCCGGGGACAGCAGCAGCAGCGACAATGGCGGCCGGCGAAAACGGCCCGGCCGCGAAAACCGGTGTAGGACGCGAGGAACGACGTTTGGCGGTCCGATATGAGGTGAGTGGACGTGGCACACGGGTAGCGGAAATCGGGGTAGAGGGACACTCCGAGGTTGTGCGAGGCCAGGCACGCTACCCGTGTTTTTATTAAGGCCTGGGGATTGTGGGCTCTCTAGATAAGGCCTTGTGAAACCGACGGCATGCAGGGAATTCCGGGGACTACGGTCGGGAACCCGTGCACGTGTACCGTAAGGACGGTGGCCGGAGTCGAGCCGTTGCGGGGAAATTAAAATCCCCTGAGAGAACTGACCGGTAATTCAGGAACGGCCACGGTCCATGTCGCTAAGTTACCTAGCCGGAAATACGATATGATAATAAGATGCGATGTCCTAGAAAAGTAAATACGACCCAACAGTTAACAATACGGCCGATGGGCGGTCCGGCTAGGCAAAAGACGATATGGGACGACCGAACAACTATGCAAAAGTAGGCACGTCGCGGTGTCCGCGGTTAAGAGCGCGCTAACCGCGGAAGAAAGAATGCGAAACGCCGTTGTGATCCGGTACGAAGATGTGTTTTACAGAGACGGGGAACCGTTAACCGCGACCGGCAGAATTAGACATTCGATTGAATTAGAGGGCACGAAACCCGTATACGTGAAACCGCGGCGATACCCACCGGCCATGTGAGAGATTATTAGGGCTCACATACAAGAAATGCTGGAACAAGGCATTATCCAGAAATCGACCTCGTCATTTTTAGCCCACTGAGGGAAGTTCCTAAAGGTAGGGGCAGACGGAGTACAAAAATACCGAGTAGTCGTCGATTACCGCGAATTAAACCGTAGGACTAGGCTGGAAAGGTACCCTCTGCCCCGATTAGAATAGATGGTCGATAGAACGGCGGGATCGAGAGTGTTCAGCACGCTCGACTTAAAGTCGGGATATCACCAAATCCGGATGCATCGGGATGATGTTGAGACGACCGCTTTTAGTTTTGAGCGCGGGAATTACGAATTCCGAATTCCGATGCCGTTCGGTCTTAAAACGCACCGGCGACCTTTCAACGCTTGATGGTCTGGACGAGAGGTTTGTCCAAATTTATATGGACGACATAGTCGTGTTCAGCGAGACGCTGGAGGACCACGAGCGCCACCTCGGACAGCTGTTCGAGCGAAACCGGAAGTTTGGGTTGAAGGTCGCCCGCGATAAGACGGAATTAATTAAAGGCGAGATTAAATTCATGGGACACGAAGTTACGGCTAAGGGGTACGACCGAATGTCGACAAAATAAGAGCGATAAAAGAAATGCCGGTACCCAGGAACGTTAAAGAGGTCCGGACGTTCCTAGGGATGGTCGGATATTACCGGCGATTTATCCGGTCGTTCGCTCACACGACCGAACCCCAACAGCCCTCTTGAAAAGGGAGAGCGTTCGAAGTTACAGAAGAAGCTCGTAGGGCAGTCGAACGATGTAAGGAAGCTCTGTGCACAGCCCCGATACTGAAATTCCCCGACTTCGAGAAGGAATTCGTCGTTACGACGGACACCAGCCAAGAGGCTGTAGGCGCGGTCCTATCGCAGCCGGATGGGGTGGCCGATCGACCGGTGGCGTTCGCCAATCGGAAGCTCACGCCGGCTGAGCGCAGATATAGTACCATAGACCGCGAACTACTCGGAGTAGTTTGGGAATCGATCAGTTCAGGCCGTACGTGTTCGGAAGGTCGTTCCTAGTCGGGACGGATCACAAACCCTTGCTCTGGTTGGACAAACTGAAAGAGACATCTGCACGGATCACAAAATGGAAAGAGCGTCTGGCGGGTACGACTTCGAGATCCGTCACACCGTGGTGGCAGATTGTCTCTCGCGTAATGTGAACGCAGTGGAGCAAGAAAGGAACGACCAAGATCCCGCTGGGCGGAACAAACCCCCACAGAAATCCACCCGCCACTCCGGAACCGGATCGTCCGTCGGAAGTGACTCGACTATCGCAGATCGTAAACGATAAGCTGGATGGATCAGTTGGTCCTAGTGAGTATCGAAGGGAGTGGAATTATGACCGCGCGAGAGGGTTATGCGCATACTCGGACGTTAACGGTAACTGTGGGCACGGACGTTTCGTCTGAAACTTTCGTCTAAACGTTACGACAAGTGCTAGACTGCGAAACGACGTATTATGCGTATACCGACTCTAGACAATTAGAACAGAGGCTGATTACAGCCTATCTCGCGGGACAATTGGGACGGACCGTCCAGCTAATAGTCTGCAATAGGATGGTGGAAGCGATTAAAGACGAAACCCGTAAGCACGAAATTATAGAAAGGTATCACATACAGGGCGGACGAATCACCGAAGAGTGAAAAGGGACGGTGGACCATCTAAAACATGACTTTTATTGGAAAAACATGGTAACGTCGGTGACGGATGTAATACAATAATGTGACACGTGCAATCGGGCATAATACGTGAGGCGGCCGCAACAGGCCCTACAGATACCGCCCACAGGGTCACACCGACCCCGGGAGAACGGGTCCAAGCAGACTCTTCTTCTGGGAACAAAGGAAGTACTTAACGACAATAGACGAGTACACACGCCTAGCCTACGTAAAAACAAGTCCGCAGATTGGAATACTTGTGTCCACTTGTGTCCACTAGGTTACTGGCCCGCTGTAGAACCGGTTTACTCTGATATGGGACTTAGCTTAACCGATAGTAATAATCAGCGGGATATAGTACGGTAGTAGGTCCTATGTAACCAAGAGTCGCTAGATAACCAGGTATAATGAAATTAAGTTCTGCGAAGAGGTAAATTCCATGATGGTGAATTCACAGGTGATTAGATTCCTGATGCGTGGGAAATTATGTAACGATGTCGGACCATAATTACATTATTTGTAATTTCCTTCAGATTCGCATTTGCATCTAAGCAAACGTAAACGTATCGAAAACGTAAATGTTGCATTTCAGTATTTTTCGGGCCAGAAGGGTAGTTTTTCGTTTCTAATTATTTTTAGGGAGCGCCAACTCAAAGATAACTAGTAGATTGTATCGCTAATTCACCGACGTAATACTACTGAAGACGACGATTTCCATGAATAGAAGCGTAATTCCACGCTTATATATAAACCATAGATTATATATAAACTTATAAATAAACTTAATATTGAATACTAAATATTTTTATTGTTAACACGGCGCAGCTTGATACTAAGTCCTCAAGGCAAGGCGGTTGTTCGGGTTTAGTATCGTGTTCGCCGGCCGGCTTCATAAAATTTGATTTTGCTTGGTTCAAATTTATTTTCCAGTTTATTCTGATGAATTTGTTTTCATATTTTATTTGAAACTGATTTAATTGGGACGTGAGAGTGCAAATTCAAATTCACGTTCCGCAAAACAGGAAAAGTTCGCCTCTATTAATCGGACGATTTTCTAGTACCGTTCCAACTTTAGTTCGAATTGGTTTCCTACCTTTTGGTCCAATGGCATTTTACCACTTCAAATCGTATTATCATCAACAGCGTATTAAAATATTTTATTTCAAACCGCCTTAATTTGGAGTTTAATACAAATTCTCATTTTCCGGTATATTAATTAGAATATTCCATTTCCACTCGCCTGTCAGGTCCAATATAATAGCGGAAGTAGCTGTCTGTTTCTGTGGCATCTTGTTAGCACTTTGTACCTCACCAGTATAACATTGAGGAAATAAATTAAACGAACTTGAACTTATCACTAACTGATTTCCGTTAGGATCGTTTAATAATGTGGGAAGAACCTCGGTTCTCAGGGCTGGCCCTCCCCTTACAGGATATTAGAGGATTTTCCTGTTTTGGAAATCACCTGAGCGGGCCCATTGGAACGGTTTTCGTTCTCTTTACTTCCTGGTGTCTCTCGA
>JACDQD010000001.1:418639-584323 GCA_019843655.1 Lethocerus indicus
ACGTAATCGTAGCATAATGGAAATATTTGCATGTTGATTCATTTAAATTTAAAAATGTCTGGTTGAAAATTGATGAGACTTGAGCATTTTCTGTAGAATTCCTCATTGTTTTAATATTTTTTTATATTTAACTATACATGTACAGCAGCATTAGGAAGCCTATTTTAGAGTAACGATTTATTTGGTAAAAAATGTCTTTCAGGGTTCAGAAAAAAATTGATGAGACTTGGACCATTTTTGTAGAATTTCTCCTCTCATTTTTTCTAATATATATATTTTATATATTTAACTATACATGTACGTAATCGTAGCATAATGGGAAATATTTGCAGAGTGTTTTCGATTCGTCTTTCGGTTGAAAAATTCAGCCATTTCTTGTAAATTCTTATTTTTAAATATAATATATATTTAACTATACATGTCGTAAATCGTAGCATAATGGGAAATATTTGCAGAGTGTTTTCGATTCATTTAAATTTAAAAATGTCTTTCGGTTGAAAATTGATGAGACTTGAGCCATTTTGTAGAATTCTCCCTCATTTTTAATATATATTTTTATATATTTAACTATACATGTACGTAATCGTAGCATAATGGGAAATATTTGCAGAGTGTTTTCGATTCATTTAAATTTAAAAATGTCTTTCGGTTGAAAATTGATGAGACTGAAATGAGCCATTTTTCAGTAGAAATTCTCCTCATTGTTCTTTAATATGTATTTCTATATATTTAACTATACATGTACATATCGTAGCATAATGGGAAATATTTGCAGAGTGTTTTTCGATTCATTTAAATTAAGAAAATGTCTTTCGGTTATAAAATTGATGAGACTTGAGCCATTTTCTGCTGTAAATTTCTCCCCATTGTTAAATATGTATTTTTATATATTTAACTATACATGTACGTAATCGTAGCATAATGGGAAATATTTGCAGAGTGTTTTCGATTCATTTAAATTTTTTAAAAAAATGTCTTTCGGTTGAAAATTGATGAGACTTGAGCCATTTTCACTAGAAATTCTCCCCTCATTTCTTAAATATGTATTTCTATATATTTATCTATACATGTACATAATCGTAGCATAATGGGAAATATTTGCAGAGTGTTTTCGATTCATTTAAATTCAAAAAAATGTCTTTCGGTTATAAAATTGATGAGACTTGAGCCATTTTCTGTAGAATTTCTCCTCTCATTTTTCTAATATATATTTTTATATATTTAACTATACATGTACGTAATCGTAGCATAATGGGAAATATTTGCAGAGTGTTTTCGATTCATTTAAATTTAAAAAAATGTCTTTCGGTTGAAAAATTGATGAGACTTGGACCATTTTTTGTAGAATTGTTCCCCTCATTTTTTAAATATATATTTTTATATATTTAACTATACATGTACGTAATCGTAGCATAATGGGAAATATTTGCAGAATGTTTTCGATTCATTTAAATTTTAAAAAATGTCTTTCGGTTGAAAAATTGATGAGACTTGAGCCATTTTCAGTAGAAATTCTCCCTCCATTGTTGTAATATATATTTTTATATATTTAACTATACATGTACGTAATCGTAGCATAATGGGAAATATTTGCAGAGTGTTTTCGATTCATTTAAATTGTCTTTCGGTTGAAAAATGATGAGACTTGAGCCATTTTCTGTTTTCGATTCATTTAAATTTAAAAAATGTCTTTCGGTTGAGATGAGACTGGACCATTTTTGTATTAGTTCTCTCTCATTTTTAAATATATATTTTTATATATTTAACTATATATATGAATCAGCATATGGGAAATATTTGCTGTTTTCCATTTAAATTTTAAAAATGAAAAATTCTTTAAAAATATTTTGTAATTAGCATCTGTAGAATGGGAAATATTTGCGACTTGCATTTCTGCAGAATATTGTTTTAATATATATTTTATATATTTAACTATTCATGTATATAATGGGAAATATTTTACTATACATGGTAGATGTTTTCGATTTATAAATTAAAAAAATGTCTTTCGGTTGAAAAATTGATGAGACTTGAGCCATGAGTACGTAATCGTAGCATAATGGGAAATATTTGCAGAGTGTTTTCGATTCATTTAAATTTTTAAAAAAAAATTGATGAGACTTGAGCCATTTTCTGTAGAATTTCTCCTCAGTAATCGTAAAGCATAATGAAAATTTGCAGAGTGTTTTCGATTGATGAGACTTGGACCATTTTTGTAGAATTTCTCCTCTCATTTTTAAATATATATTTTTATATATTTAACTATACATGTACGTAATCGTAGTAATGGGAAATATTTGCAGTGTTTTCGATTCATTTAAATTTAAAAAATGTCTTTCGGTTGAAAATTGATGAGACTTGGACCATTTAGAATATTTTTTAAATATGTATTTTTATATATTTAACTATACATGTACGTAATCGTAGCATAATGGGAAATATTTGCAGAATGTTTTCGATTCATTTAAATTTTAAAAAATGTCTTTCGGTTGAAAAATTGATGAGACTTGAGCCATTTTCAGTAGAAATTCTCCCCCCATTGTTGTAATATATATTTCTATATATTTACCTATTCATGTACGTAATCGTAGCATAATGGGAAATATTTGCAGAGTGTTTTCGATTCATTTAAATTCAAAAAATGTCTTTCGGTTGAAAAATTGTTGAGACCGGAATCATTTTTTGTAGAAATTCTCCCCACATTTTCTATATATGTTTATATATATATACATTCCACATAGTCGTAGCATATTGGGAAATATTTGCAGAGTGTTTTCGATTCATTTAAATTTAGAAAAATGTCTTTCGGTTATAAAATTGATGAGACTTGAGCCATTTTCTGCAGAATTTCTCCCTCCATTGTTTTAATATATATTTCTATATATTTACCTATTCATGTACGTAATCGTAGCATAATGGGAAATATTTGCAGAGTGTTTTCAATTCATTTAAATTAAGAAAAATGTCTTTCGGTTGAAAAATTGATGAGACTTGAGCCATTTTCTGCAGAATTTCTCCCCTCATTTTTTAAATATGTATTTTTATATATTTAACTATACATGTACGTAATCGTAGCATAATGGGAAATATTTGCAGAGTGTTTTCGATTCATTTAAATTTTAAAAAATGTCTTTTGGTTGAAAAATTTATGAGACTTGAGCCATTTTCTGTAGAATTTCTCCTCTCATTTTTTAAATATGTATTTTTATATATTTAACTATACATGTACGTAATCGTAGCATAATGGGAAATATTGGCAGAGTGTTTTCGATTCATTAAAATTTAAAAAAATGTCTTTCAGCTGAAAAATTGATGAGACTTGGACCATTTTTTGTAGAATTGCTCCTCTCATTTTTTAAATATGTATTTTTATATATTTAACTATACATGTACGTAATCGTAGCATAATGGGAAATATTTGCAGTGTTTTCGATTCATTTAAATTCAAAGAAATGTCTTTCGGTTGAAAAATTCTTCAGACTTGAACCATTTGTGGCTGGAAATCATTTCTCTTTTCCAGTTTCGTCCCGTCCAGTTCTGCATTATCATATTACGCTTGAATCGCGCCACAATGACGAAACAATATCAATTCAGTACGATATTATGTGCGGAGACTTTGGGATTAATTAACCGTCTTGTATTAATACTCCGATTATTGTCCCTTCCCGAGCGGTGATGCCTAGCCACTAATTACTCTACACTGACAATATTATAATATCAAATAATCGAACTATAAACCATTTCAAACGTAAAAAGATTGATTTGTACACATATATTTCTGTATATATTCAAAATATTGACGGATATTTATTTCTTTTCAAAAAAATTAAGATGTATCTCTTTTTTGCTAATGGTTTATCCTTATCTTCCGGCGTCTGTACTCCTCTGTCATGAAAGTACGGAGACACTTAAACTCTTAGTTTACCGACTATACTGTCACTTACCTTTTACACAAACAGTATATACAGTGACAGTAACTAATAATTTATTATGAGATGAAATATAAGTTCCGAATATTACTTAATAAATAAATCCATATAGTCACTGTGTGCCGAGAGCTTTCTAAGTATACTAATAACAGGTAAGTTCCGGTCAGTATGTTAATAATAACATCTATCTTGTAATTGACATCGTGTACCTAACTGGAATCTGTGTGTTCAAGGCGTTGATACCGTCCCCGCGTTACCGACCCGTTGCGCGGGCTTAGTATTTACGCCGTGCAAACAAGGATACACCATATTACAATAATATTGCACTTTAATTTCACTTACCGGATGTATGTGTCGGTTGGTTCGACGGCTTCCTTTTCGCCTAACTAACTCGCCGTATTACAGAATTGTCCGAAATGGACGTGAAATAACGAAAAAATAAGTATGAGCGGTAAATAGGTTTACCGGTCGAATTCGTATTAGACGTTTATTAGAGTCTGAAAAATCTTGTCAGAATATTTCTCTGGTGCCTGACATTGCTTTCTATATTAACAAAAACATTGACATTATTTAAATGATGTAATTTATGTTTTGATTTAAATTTATTCGGAAAGTAAATACAAATAAAGAAAATGGGGAAACCCCAGGGGTTTTCCCAACGCAATGAGGAGGAGAAGAAATTTTTCGGCCGCGAAAAAGGGCCACTGTATTAGGGCTAATACTGAAGCTGAAATAAAGGCCGTTTGAGAGTTGTCCGTTTGGTGGCCCGCATAGGGCCGACGGGGGTGCGATGATGCGACATTAACCCGGGTGAGAGGGCCGGCATTGTTCTCTCCGCGGCCCGCCCCGTTTCATAACCAGACGCTAAGGGGGCGGGGGTGCGGGCCATTGTTCAACTTAAAACTGGGACAATCATCCCTCTCTCTCTCTCTCTCCTCCCTCCATACCTCCCTCTCTTTCACCCGACCAAAACATTTACGTGTTCGTCGTCCGGCTAAATTAAATTCGCCCATTCTTCTATTCAATCTGTGAATGCAGCTCACGTTCACAGCGAATGCATTATATATTTGTAACAAGCACTAACCGTGTTGACTGTAAATTGTAAACTGCACATCTTTCCAGTGAGAAGAATAAATGAGATAATATATTTAAAAATATAAAAATTAAACGAATTTATACACTTAGAATATTTTGATAATATACAAATATTGGTTAATACAAGTACACCGGCCTTTCAACATTTATATAGATATATTTTGACTTCATCATACTTGTTTTATTCAAATTGTCGCTATAATAATCAGAAAATGCGTCATATACGGCTATTTTACTTCGGATTTTTATACACCGGCCACCCGGACGGGAAATTAACGAGAAAAAAGAAAATGCCGTCAATCAAAGTGATACTGTCGATTACACGTAATATTTCACACACATTCAGGCCGAACTGAAGCGGCCGGCTGTACAACAATTTCAAGCTATTAGAATTCGGCCATGGACGGATCACTCGAAAAAGCGAGTTTCCTCTCACTGTGAGTATCTTAGTATTTGGGGGAGCGTTAAATTCGGACACGTCGGCAGAGGGGTTGGGGGGTTGGGGGCGGCCTCTGCTGGTCAAAGCCTACGGGGACGTTTATCCGAGCCGTCGATTCCCGTCCGTCGGCCGCTGTTGGCCCCCGTAGACTTGACGAGGAAATTATGTCACACGCATTACCGGCAGTTTAGGCCGACGAGGTCAAACCGCCCCCGACTGGAGGGAATCAGGCTTCGCCTAATTTTCGACACGGTTCCGATACGGTAAATTTACGCGCAAATAGATCAATTTAATTCCGAGAAACAAAAATTTTGATTTCCTTCACCTTTGAAACATCTGGTGTGGGTCCGCTTATCCGGGTACCGCAACTGTACACGGTACACTACGCTGGCCATGATATGTCGTTATATTTTCGGTTAGAAGTTTATCTGAGAAATAATTCATTATAAACCCAAGTGGAAATTGCGTTATTGATTAGTGGTGATATTTAATGTGGATAATAATGGATACTATATGTACATAGATAATGTAGGTGAAATCCCGAGCGAATCGCACTAAATATAGTTTTTTAAAAAATAGTGCGGCCGTGCAATACAATATAAAAGGAAAAGTTCTCTTCATGATTTTGAGCGTTCAACTATGAAGATTTATAGCGGGACTATTTTCAAATTAAAATGGGAACTTGGAGACAATGAATTTGGAGATTGTACAGAAATATATTCGTCTCACCCTCTGTCCGATTTCATGTGTCCGCACCGCAAAAAGAAAAGACCGAATTTTAATTTTCCCTACGGAATGTCGCATTTTGCTTATACGTGTACACGGAAAACGAATATAAGAACCCAAAATAGATCCAATTTTCTACCGTCCCGCTCATTCCTGCGCCAAGGTTGATTATCCCAACTGCGTTTTGGATAGATACAGGAAATGAGAGAGAGAGAGAGAATGGGCGAGACAGTCGGGCGTACTGTAAATTAAAACAAACAGACCGTCTACAGACACTTTTCCCCGACCAGACCTCACAAACAAAAAACAGATTATAATTTCCCATCGGATTTGAGAACCCGTTCCGGTGATTGGACCCTCCACTTCTGCCCCCACCCCCGCCCCCATCGACCGGTGGAAATCTCCTCCCTCAGATCAAAAACAGCCGCCAGCATTCAATTAAAACAGAAATAAAAGCTGAAAGTCCGTCGAAAGCCCCCGTTCTGCGCAAATATAACGATCCGCGTTAACCGCAGATTCCACTAAATTTCGGACTAACTTTTGCCTTGAGCTGGCCCGCCGACCGATATCGGATTATCCCCCTTTTTCATCAGTTTTTCGGCCCGATGATGTGTCTCGCGAAATCGCGTTACGGAATATTTTTTTTCGAATTTCAATTTCACGAAGAAGTAAAATTACAAAATAAGTACTGAATTGGGCGCCTCGGCTCGATTGTAGACACTGTCGATACGGGGAGAATTGAGGCGACCTCGGTCGAGACCGTAAATTGAAAAAGGGAATGGAAAAAAACGAGTCCCTACACAACGCTGCCATTCCTCTCACTCCGTATCTCACTTCTTGAGGAGAGAGAGAGAGCTCTTCATTATCGGACAAGTCGATTCTTCTCACTGCGGACGGTGGCCGAAGCCCGGATTGCTATCGGTTTAGTCCACCAGGGGCCACGAGTTATACGCCTGTCATTCTTTAATCCTAGAATATATAACCTTGTTGTATTGGATATAATTTTGGTTTAGGGGCGAGCCGTACCTTGGACGCCGCAGAGAGTCGTCAATTAGAGAGCTGTATGCTCCATAGAATGTAACAAGTAGGCTTTCCGTCGCGGCCGTAAGTTCCTGATTTCGAGTAGTTCGTTAATTTATTTTAACCCTTTCATCCCCCACTTCACCCCACCCCCACCCCCACCCCCGTCCAACTATTTCTATACACAGGCAGGAGGCACAAACGGAATTTGAAAACCGCCCCACTCGGCCTAATTATTAGGCGTAGGGGGTTGCAAAAAGCGAAAAGTGTTGCAAATTAGCCGATTCCTTTTGACTATAGCCGAAGCTCGTTGAGGGGGTGGATGATGGGGAGGGCGGGAGGGCGCCTGTAAACTGTCCCCCTGTAGCGCCCCTAAATAATCCAGGCTAATGGTGTTGGGCCAGCTCCATTAGTCCTTGGGGGCGGGGTGTTCAGGGGTGAGTCGCCTGTTGCTATCCTCCTCTCATCAGCCAGTCCCTCTTATACATATATATATATATATATATATATATATATATATATATATATATATATATACATAAAACACCCGGGCCTCAACCACACCCCAATACCCAACTGCCTTCACCTAAACTACTTTCGATTTCAGAGTCAGCGCGTCGAACGCTAAAGTTCCCGATGTACCAAACTGGCGCCAGTTAATTATTATTCATTGTCCCGGAGGGTTTAAACAAATGGAACGCAGTCCGTCTCAATTCTATTTTGTATAAAGCCAGATCGGTGAATAGGAAAAGCCGGAAAAACTGTTAATAACTAATCAGTCCCGGACGGGGATTGAAGCGACCAATTACAACTAACGGCACATATATTAAATGGTACTATCCTTACAATTTATACGTTCATGTATCATTATTACGACGGAACGCAGTGAAGTTTTGAAGGTTAATTCGCCTGGCGCTCGTGCCTACTTAGCGTGAAAATGCTCGAACCAAAATTAGCCGTACGCCCACCACCGGCCGAACAGGAGAGTGAACATTGTTCGCCCAACAATTAACACTGTATTGTTCGACCGATGACAAGGCTCGAATTGTTGCCCGGGGGCGTTTCTCCTTAATATCTCGAAACGAGAGATACCGGGAAATACCGACCGGGGGCGTATAACGGCCGGTGACCGTTGCGGATTTCTCCGGATTGAATTAACCGGAACGAATTACTCCAGATAGAACAATTCACCCGCTTTAATGGAGTCGCGCGCTATAATGAATATTTAGTAAAAATGACGCCCATCACGTCATTCCATGAAGCGTCTACCGTTTGGCGAGCGGACAGGGGCCGGCCGACATGTCCGAAAGGACCGGAATAATTAGCATTGTTCCCGCGGCCCATAATCAATCCGGCACGAAACTAGGCCAATCGGTTGAATGTATAAATTCTAAATTGGGGGGGGCGCCGACCGTGACCCACATTTCCTATTTCCGCGTGTTCTTCAGCGTACGTATAAAATAGACGCCGCTAATCTATGCGCATAAAAGTTGATCCGGCCGTGCCGTTCTGATTTTAACATATCATTCGAGAAACCCAACTCCCCTGCGATTTTATTATTCATTCGGCCCAGAGTGTACCGCGCGTCGTCCCCTCCGGTCGAATATATAACCGAATGTCTGTGCGCGATGATAAAAAACAGGAGAGAGAGAGAGAGAGAGAGAGAGAGAGAGAGAGAGAGAGAGAGGGAGTGATACAGAAAACGATTATCGCATTTTATCGAATTGGAAAAAATAAAATTTTCATTTCAAAGGAAAACATAATAATAACGCCCGGTCTGTTTGGTTCTCCGTCGTGAATAATTCCTCTCCAATTACCTTTATCTTAATTTAATTCTAATCCGATCCTTTTGTCCAATTATTACAGGACCGTGGCCCCTAATAAAGGGACGATATTGAATCTTTCTCCTCTCTAACGGAGAACGATATTTTAATTTCTCCCCCACTCGAGATACAGACAGCTGATAGAACTTGCCCCGACCTTGATGCAGAATTAATGTTAACTTCAGCGGAGTTTATATTTAAATAGGATACGCCGGGGATTTTTAAATTTCGTAACGCAAATCCGCGCGGAAATATACCAATATGACTTATAGCGCAAATCAATAACAATCAAAGAATGCAGTCTACGCGTCCATTGAGTGCTGATGTTTCGATAGTTCGGTATTTCGTTCGAATTTAATATTGGCAATTGACCCCGCAATACATTTTATAATATTTTATATTACAAAATAGCACGTAATTCATATAATGTGGCCACAGTTGAGCAGACTACTGTCTGTTTCGATTGGATGCACTTGTTGCAGGAGAGCCCTTCTGTTTTATTTAATCAGTCGTCGTGGGCACGGTCAAGGTAAATGAAAAACTCATCAACTCAGGTAGAGACGCTTCATTTCAGTTTTACACTAAAAACCGATGTCAGTCGCGGCATTAATTTCCTTCCACAATTCCGCTATTATTATTCGTCAGCCGAATGAGGGTTGGCCGAAACGGCTGTGGAAAAAAAATTATCGGCAATATAGAATCGCGAAAAACATCGCGTCTCTCTCGGCCAAACATACGATCGATAAATCACGCCCGACGACAATACCTAAATATCTGTAACGACCTTTAATAGCCGGGGATGATATTTTTTTTCCGTCGGCAGCGCTGTAAAAGCTATTTTCGTTCCCTCCTAATGGTTCAAATAACGTTCGGAACGGTAGGAGGTGGAGGTGGAGAGGGATGGAGGGGAAGGAGATGAATTATATCTTGGGAAAAGGCAATAAAGATCTATCGACCCGGTCGGGTTGACTGCCCCAATCTCGTCGTTCTGGGAGCTTGCCGGGGGTCGGAGGGGGGGGGGCGCTATAAATTGTAAACGGACGAAAATAGAGGGCCCGCTGAGAAAATGCTCCCGAGAGTGAAAAAGTGAACAAATAAAATAATTTTCTATCCGATAACAGAATAGAACAGAGCGGGTAAATTTCTTTTTTGGCTGTTTCAGGGAGGGGGGGAGGGGGAGGGTGGGCGACGGCTAAGAATGAGCCTTGTTAGCCTTTCAATTTCCTAACTCAATCCGCAAGAGAATTGAGAAAAATATTAACGCTCGCACTTTGAAATGTTCCTAGACGCGATTTGCCTATACCCAGGGTCTTTTAGTTCCTTAAATTGACATTTTAAATTTCCTTGTTGGTATTCGAAATATATTTTCCCTCCTGACTGCTTGGCGAATGAATCCTGAAGTTTGGACTGGAACTTTATTTCAACTATTCAGTCTACCAGCTTCCTCCCCTCTATCCCACTTTCCGACGTTTTCTTTATTTGTCCGAGGAAAATTCATTCCTAGACCGGACTCGAGTCTTGTTGAAGCGTTTCGAAGTTAACTCTGTGCAACGATTCCCGCCAAGGTCTAATAACCTTGACATTTTATCGCTGAAATATATTTACCTTAGGCAATGACAAAAATTCCTTTAATGCGGTACGACTCAATGAAAGTAATTAAGAAGTAACCATCGGGGTACAGAGTAACAGAAATAACGAATAAATAAAATTCATCTGAATAAAAATGTAACAGCGGTTTTTAAAAGTGTACCATAAAACCGCTGAACGTGATATCATTCACTGAGACTGGCCCGACAATATTGCTTATAATAAGTCAAAATAAATAAAAATACAAAAAATATTTTTTAATTATGTAAATATCTATTTAACCTAACTTAACAGGAATATTTAGTGAATCGGTATTTGTTTATAATTAAAAATTTTGAAACACAAGTCCCATGTAACATTATTAATATACATGGTGAGCCAAATTAAAACTAGGAATTCATAATTTTCTATTTGATTTTGCTACAGTAAAAATATTAGACTAAATATCTACTACACTGCCAGATTTTTAATTTATTAGGACGCATGAAATATAATTACGTTTTGTAAAATGTTAGGAGGACTTCTAAGTTAAATATCCTCGCGTTAACTCTTCCATTTTTTCTTTTTGCCGTCTATTCTTTCAACCAAGAGAATTATATTAGATTATTAGATAGACTAATAGATAGGAATAGGAAGATTTTACGAGGATGATGTATTGAGAATCGTTAGATTTTCGAACCTGCGGTGTGAGCCTCCGCTTTTAAACTTGGTTGACTAATTGGACAACTTTTTGCCCCGCAAGGCGTAATTTAAACTCGGGCCGCAACTTTAATGCGTCTCTTTAATTCAAATTAATTACATTTGTTAAACAATTAACTGTAAATTCAATTTGGTTTCCGCCTTACCTTGACCCCGCCCCACCCCACCGCAACCCGGGCGCTAATTCAAAGTACCAGTTACTTACCTACCACCCGGTGACTTCTCTTCGAACACTGATAGAATTAAACATTTATCAAATATTTACCGGATACTTCTATTCACAAAGCAAACAGATATTTTAGAATAAATGAAATAATATACAAAAAAAAATAAATAAAAACCCTATAGATGATAATATATAAAAACTGAAATATTTCAGTCGTCGGCTACCGCTATTTCGCCGTCACTAAACTGTTACTGCGACGGCCTTTTTCGGTTTCTTCAATTATTTATGATTCACACGAGACCAATCAATCCTCAGTAGTCGGTAAATTACATCCCCCAATTTGCCAGACATTGAAACAGGGCCGTACAGTTTTAAGAACACCGAGCGAGAGACTGAAGGTGTTTTTAATGGCTCGTACTAAAAGTGGCGTAATTAGACCGGGAGGAGCGAACTTTCAGTGAGAGGGGGGGTGAGGGTGGGGGGCGAAGGGTGTAATTAAAGCAGTCGGGATTAAGTAAAAAAAAAAAACAAATTAAAAGGGGTAGTAATCGTCCGGGCGAAAACAATCATGAAACTTGTTTCCAATCATGCAATATACTGAAGGGAGGGAAATTGCCCGCCCCCCGCCCAACCACCTACAATATCAGAAACCCTACTTGTTTTTTAAGACTTCTAACCTTTCCCAATTAATAATTTAACGCTGGAAGAATTTAAACTACTCCGCCCCGTCGAATTAACAAACACTAACCAAATAACCCCTTAAATAAATTGAGGAAAACCAATTGAATTCGCCCCTAATTCCAGTTCCGAATTTATTCTTAATAATAGCTTACGCTTACAAATTGTAAAACAGTTACGTACGTCGAAATTACGTGACTCAGAAACTGACTTTATACAAATTTTGAAATGTAATGCGTACCAATTGATTTTAAAACGAAAAGCTGCGATTTAATGTACAAAAGAATTTTCCCCATATCCGCTATAATAAGTGATGCTTTTGATACAGAAGCATCAGTTATCTCAAACTTCTTTAGCGAATTACGTAATTATTAACCTTTTTTTATTTCGTATAATTAACATTGAATGTTCTAAGTACGAATGCTGTATGTATTTTTTTTCGCATGTATTTCGTGATGAAAGGAACCACCCAAAGAAGGCATTTTTGACACAAGAACAATTATGATCTAAGGGCTAAGAAGATTGTAATAAAAATATAATACAGAACAAACAAAAACGTGTTTACTCCTACGTGTTACTAAAACGGACATCAACGTTTTAGTAATGGTCTTAAAAGTCCAAATTTTCTGTTTAAGTCGATTCTTTTGAGTCGGGTATGCGGAATTATTAGCCTGAATTTCATTCTGAAATATTAATTTGGCGTAACAAATTTACTGCGAATGTGATGAACCCCCAACGATTTGCTAATTACCCCCTCCGAAATATTCAAACAGTGCTCGGGAGAGCGCTGTGAATGTCGGTAGTGTAATGTCGGAATGTTTTAATCATATTAGATTAGAACTGACAAAGGCGGTGAGGTCGGGGTCGAGAGGACTAATAGGGGCGGGCCCGGGCTCAAACCCCACGTCGAAACCTCTCATCGTCATCGTCATTTCTCGCACCCCCCACCCCCCTTCACCAATTCCTCCCTCGTTCATTTCATCTAAGTTTGCCCTCTACGGGGCTCAGCGAAGGGCTAAGCCCGTGCCCGACCGACCACCCAGCTCCACACTTCTCCCGGCGAATATCCCTCAAAATAGAAAAATTATAGGCCATTTTCAGATACGGAATATTTCCGCACATAATCCTGACAATCGCTATAGTGAGCGATTTGGGCACCTGTAATCCTTCAATTAGGAACAACTAAGACCCACGGCAGTGACAGTGTAGCGTCAATAACGATCTCAGAAAAGCCCAAGCGTCTATACCATCTGTAAGTACAGTCTCTAACGACGGGGCTATTATTATGTGTACGCCGTGGAAACTAAAGCCGCACAACAGATTGGTATCGCGGGACTAGCATTGGGCCTCCGGGTGTAGTTCAGCACTGTTTTACGACATGACTGGTGAATGAGGCGTGGAATTCGTGAACTAATCCAACCGTTTCAATATTATTTATCTGCTCTTTCACTAGTATAGCTTAGTATGCTAACACTGTTACTGTTGTTTGCCGTTACTCGAACATTGTTCGATATCTATTAGTTAGTCCTTTAATGCAATTAATTAATTTTTTATCTCGGTTTCAATCATTATAAATGCTTGTTCTGGCTGAAAAAATTGTTTCTAACAATGTCAAGTTTTCATCACTTTAAGTCGTGGGTCAAATTTTCAAAAATTTATAATCAGCACCGTAATCTTCTGCCCAATTATAAATACTACAATTTATATATAATATTATAAACATGTTCTAATAATATATGTATTTTTTATTATATTATTTTAGTAAAATTTCATATTATATTTTTTTTTGGAAACGTAAATGACGCGTTGTCTGATAACAAGAGGGGAAAATGGATTTTCATAAAATGCCATTTTGTATACGGTCAACGAATTACACGAATGATGAAACACGGAGATTCGGGAAAAGGGGTTGTTTGAAAGGGAAAATTACCGGTCTTTAGATTAGGCGAAAAAAGGTTTCTAGTAATTAAACGGAAAAATTGAATGAAAACAGGCGAGAAAGAAAAAATATAAGAGAGAGAGAGAAAGGATGTGCTGATTAATATGCATATATTTACTGTTGAAACACATTTTTTTTAATCCAGATTAAAATATCCAAAGAAAAAATTGTTATACCGGCGAATTTCCCACGAGGAAATCCCTCGTCACGGCGAAAGTATCATTTGTTATAGGTGATGGGGGTGCAACGTGAAGCAAAGAAGCCAACAAAAAGTTGAAAAAAAGGAGGATAAATATTACATCAAGATTAAAAGTAATGGCCAGATAAATATTTTGTGTAAGAAAAAGCACAGGGGGAGAGAGAGAGAGAGAGAGAGAGAGAGAGAGGGAGGGAGGGAGAGAGAAATATCAGAGGCCGCGGAAGTGAGTCCCTTCCGTATCCCCCTACACAACCCCACCCTCTACAAAACACATTTCGTTAAGTAGAATTAAATGCCCAGAGATGCATTCGCAGGACCAAATCTAAATTTAAATAGTCATTAGCAGTATTAGTTTGTAATTAGTAATATTTTGTCCGACAGAATTGACAAGCTATGCAACAGTTTATGATTTAAATTAATAATTTTATTAACAACACTTGGACTGAAACATGGACCACTGATTCTTAAAAACAAATTAAATCCGAGTTTTTAATTAATATAATTTGGTGTTTTAAAAATAGTTTTACTGATTTCCCCTCGCACTAGAAACTAGACAGCTGCTGGAAATAAGGGATTAAATGCTTAAAAGTTAGTATACAAAGTACACATTGGCTTCCATTTTCACCCACTTGTTGTGGATAGGTTGATTAATTCGTGAAAAATATTTTCTCCTTTCTCAACCCTAAATTCCAAATTAAAATTTCCTCTATTATATCCGTCATTTTTTGCTTTCCATTTAACTGCCGCATTGTTACCGCTAGTTGTACTGACTTACCCCACTTGTTGTTATAGATTAACCCCACTTTCGACTTACTGTAGTGACAATGCTACACTACAGTTGTACAGTCTGTTTTGCTGGAAACTGCAGTACTGGAATAACTTTCGACATAATGCAATATTCAAACTCAGCGCCGGTTTATACAATTGGGACAGACAACTTCAAGTCTAGTATTTTTACTAACAGCAATTACCTTATTTGATATTATCTCGTGACATTATGGATCAGCAACCAGAGCTTATATATAGAAATAAGCCTTTCATTCAGGCAACTGTTTTATCTCTCTCATTTTTGTGAATTCATTATTATCCGTCTGTTTTATTTAAAATGAATATATTCACGTTTCAATCGTGTATCTCCGTACAAATATATTTCAAATTAGCCATATTAGAGGGTTGGGATTGGCTAACTCGTTCCAATCATTGTAAATCTTCCACTCTCCGAAATGAATGAAAACCCGCAGGGCGGGGTGAGTTTTATGGTAAAAAATAAAGATGACGGATGAGCAGCCGGGATAAAGGACGGTTGGAAATAACTCAGAGCCGGTGAGAGAGAGGGAGGGGGTGGGGCAGAGAAGGGTTAGGGGTGGGTGGGGTAGGTAGGTAGGTTGGGGTGCCAACCTAAATAAAATATACAGGGGGCTTCGAACAAATAGCGGAACAAGTTAAGGTGGCGGAGATTTCTGGGGCATTACTCATTGGGGCCAGGGTGAGGGTTGGCGCCCCTTATCTCGGCCCCGGCCTCTACCACCCTCGGTGGGGGGCCCGCTCCAATTCATTTAAGCCGTGTCCCTTAATAATGAGATTGTATCGCCTAATGATTATACAATGGACCCACCAGTCCGACTAATAGGGGACCATTTGCTGCGATTGTTTCCTTTCCGCTTTCATTTTTATATTTATTTATTCCCCCCGCTTTTTGCTACTGCAGATCACTTGACATGGGAAACTACACACCCTACCGGAAAAAAATTTATATGTGTCGTTCATAAATACAGTAATCTGATAACAATATAAGCCGGTAAACCGGTTTTAGATCGCAAAGGCCTAAAAAGTGCATTTTCAAGGCAAAAAAGCTGTTCTAGAACAGGAAAAAGCATAAGAATAAGAAAAAAAGGCGTAAAACGTATATTTTCAGGGCAAAAAAAACGGTTTTAGAGCGCAAAGAAGGCCTAGAAAGTGCATTTTCAAGCAAAAAAGCGGTTTAGAAACAAGAAAAGCATAGCAACGGCATTTTCAGGACAAAAAAGCGGTTTTAGAGCGAGAAAAGGCGTAAAAAGTATATCTTCAGGGCAAAAAACCGGTTTTAGAGCGCAAAGAAGGCATAGAAAGTGCATTTTCAAGGCAAACAAGCGGTTTTAGAACGAAAAAAAGCATATCAACCGTCATAACTGGTCCTAAAGTGAGATAACCCCAAGAATGCAGTTTTTACGCCTAAAATTAGCCTAAAAATCGACCATATAAGGTTTTCAGGCGCAAAGTCAGCCCAAAAATGCCATTTTTATACGCGCAAAATAGGTCAAAGAATGCGCATTTTAAATGAAAAGTCCGCCCCAAAATGCGGTTTTTAGGCAAAATTCGTACAAAAAATTCGGTTTTTATGCGCAACATAAACCAACAAATGCGGTTCTCAGGCGGAAAATCGGCCCCATATGCTGATTTTAGAGGCAAAATCAACCCGAAAATGCCGTTTATAGACGAAAAATCGACCCAGATATAAGGTTTTTAGGCCAAATTCGTACAAAATATGCGGTTTTTGCGCTCAAAAATGCCGTTTTTAGGCGTAAAATCGGCCCGAAAATACGGTTTTTACACGCAAATGTTTTCTATTTTCTCGGTTACATTATCCGCGTCAAGAGTAGAAACATTCTAATGTGAATAAGTTTACACTTATAATAGTGTTTCCTCGCCATAATTATCCTTGAATAGACTCAGCTTCCTATACATTTTCTTGAAGCCTTGCTTGAAATAAATATAGATTGGGGCACTTCGTAATTTTGACGACGCTTTTACTTTAAAATTGGAAAGTCTTTTCCACAGGAACGATCCATAATTCTGTGGTGATAGGATGTTATATTGCGGCGGTTATGCGTTTTTCATTCTGTTGTTGGTTTATCGCCGGTCGCTTAACGGTGCCTATAAAGGCGCCTTTTATGAGATCCCATTAAAATGATGCCCAACAAATGATCACCCCAACGTTGATGACGGCTTATAGAAAATGAAAAAAAAATGTCTTAATATGACTTTAGGAACAGTTTTCCAAAGAATTTTTGGGAAGTATTCAGTATCCATTAAAGTGACAGTATGGTATTTATGGCATATTTTGTTCGGGTACATTCGCGTTAATTATTTTAGCGCTCCGATCGAAAAAATCGTCCAACAATGAAATCTTGTCATCCCTCAACTTCCATCCGACATTTAATAAGCAGGCCGTTACGAAGAAACGTGTTAAGGAGTGGCAAGAAGGGGGCAACTTGGAGCTGCCCCACGTAGGGCGCACGATCCGGTAAGTTCCGCCCCCAACCCCCCGGGGGCTTTGGGACTTGGTGAAATAAATCCGGGAGAAAAAGAGGTAGCGTTATATGACACATGAAGAAGAACGTGGCCGCCGTGTTCATTAGGCCGGCGGTGGACAATGGACAGAGACGTAGGAGGAGTGTGATGGGGTTTGTGCTGTGGGGGTAGTTTATCACAGACCCCGGGGGGGGCAATATAATGCACTGCCGGGATTAGGCGGATTTCTCTGTCAGCCGATGATATCTCAAAACTCTGACAAGCGCTCTAATTCTCTCCCTCCCTCCCTCCCTCCATCCACCCCACACGACTGTCCACAGAAGCGTTCACTACACCTTCCTATTTATCCGAAACACGTTTCCGTCCAGAACGGTCTATGAGGCCCGAGACACTGTTACGAAAACACTTTGCGGCACCGGGAAGGTTTTATAACCTGCGATCCACTACCTTCCGCAAAATTGAATTAGTGTTTTCCCTCTCCCACTGCCAATAGACGATGCGGCGAGACGGGGATACGGAGCTTCGCTGTGAAATGAGGAATAAATGTTGGTTCGCGGGGAAAAAATGACGGTAAGAATTGGCCCACGATGAACAGGAATAAATAGTAAAGAGAGACAAACTGAATAGAAATAAATTATACTACTCTTGTTGGAACGATAATAATATAAAATAAAATCCGAAATTATATTAAAATAAACGGCGTTGATACTAGACCCGCGTTACGAAGTTGTTCGGCGGGGTTAGTTTCAGCGCCGTGCATCGAAGCACTGGACGAAATAATATTTCACATAAATATGCTTTTCGGGGGAAACGGGGGAAGGTTTATCCTAGTTTACAGGATTATTCCGCCCGAGTGAGCTCCGGTGGAACGGTTTTTGCCCTTTTTCCAGGCCCTCCCGAGGGTTGTCGGATTCCGACGTTTCGCAACTGTTACCGGTTCCAGCGTCAGGAACCGAGTCAGGGTGTCAATCTGGAACTGTGCCCGGAGGAAAGGGCATACAACATAGCTCAAAGCGGGTTCGTGGGTTGGGGGGGCAACAGGTCCACGTAGCCGCCGTGAAAAGGGACCTTGTTGCCCTCTGACATTAATGGACGATTCGGTACAGCCTTCGGTTAGGACCACTATAGGGGGAAACACCTGTACCTAAGACGCCTCCGGCTCGTCAAAAATGTTGTTACACAATTTCTGCCCACTTCATTCATGGGATCGACAGTTTCCCTCTAATCAGTGACTGTGGCGGAACACGGCGGAGAACACGAAGATCACGCCGACAAGATTTAGAGACTAAAAAAAAAAAATAGTAAATAGTAAAATAAATGCGCGGTATTGGAAAATCTACATTTTCCACATACAGTCGGCGGCATTTAGAGGGAAGAACGGCGTCGGTACTCTGGTCGTTCGTGCCGCGGTCATTAGTCGGTGTCTTAATGATTTGACCTACATGCACTCGTCGATTCCCCACCTAGAGAGACCTTCCTCGCAGTCTGAACTTCCTTACCTACAGCCTCTTTTCCATCACTTCTACCTACCACATTCTCGGCGCACTCAACAATAATTCATAAGCTTATTGCTGTTTCGTTTCGGTATAACATTCCCGTGTTAGTATTCAAGACCCAGAGTTGGGAGCACCGGGATTTCCTCGCGTCTCCCATCGCCCTGGCAACTGGCAAGACAGTTTTAAAATAATCTTTAATAATATATTAATAAAATATAGAAATTGTACTTTTTAAATTCTGTATACTCTCTGTCTTTTCAATGTACAGACACTATTATTTGCCGAGTTCTTAGGAATACGTACGATTTCAATTTCATTATAGATAACGATAAAAAGGGCCGGTGTACGACCAATTTTCTTTTCTATCTTCCTACACTTTTCCCGTTTCCTGCAAACGGAATTTAACATTTCATTAAAGGGTGGAGATTGTTCAAATTGTATTATTCATTGCGGTACAACAACAACAACACTGCCGACAATAGAATGGGATATATAGCGGTCGCGGTTACGGTGAATCCGAATTAAGTCCAGTAATGGTCGGGCGAAAGAGGGAAAAGGGCTTATTAGAATTGGAACACGGTCTCCGGTACGAGAAGAACAGTATTGCTCGTAAAATATTCTTACATTACCCTTCTCATCGTATTTCCTCTGCGTACATAATTTGGGTTAGAACACAAGATTAGAGTGTTCAGGTTGTAACGGTTCAGTGAAGCATATAATGTCAATATTTGAGAATCATCTGCCATATATCGTCAATGAAATATTCCGTCTTACATTTAGTGTAAATACAAGAAAAATAAAGAGAAATGACGGAAAGTGACATCGCCAACGGAATACAATTGTTTTTCGTTGATATTGGGCCCCCCGAAAAAAAAAGAAAACAAACTTTTTGCCGCGAACAACTTCATTATATTCCTTCATTAGGGAACACAAACATTGGAATTCTCTTGTCCCCGAATGGAATCGGGACAAATATTTACTCGGTTCGGTCGTGGAATAAACCGGACAAATTAATTGAGCCCGGATATTTTCCAAGATAGAACGGCGGCAATAGGGACGATATTGTTTTGGAACTAATCTCATATTTGTATACCCGTCCATTGTATACGATAACGCGTATATCACTCTATTTGCAGTGAAGACGGCGGCTAAATCTCCGGCACATAATATCTCGGCGAGACAATAAAGTTTGAGACGACCGCGTTCGAGTCAATTCGGCCGACGCCCCTATTATCCGCCTGGGCCAGGAATACTGAGCACCACTTAAACGCAGCCCCATTCTCACTCCTCCCACCCGTTCTTACTTGAAAACCTCCCCCTATCACCAATCTAGAGACATTCTACTATTTAGATTAGGCGGTGGAATCATGCATCCACGAGGGGGCACACCAATGAAGAGTAAATTAAAAAAAGTGCAATATTAACAGTAGTCCCCTTATGTTTTATATACGTTCATAAAACAGGAATGAGGAGTAGACAACATAGGTATTGTACAGAGCATGGTAGGACACGTGGAATCCCCATACCCGACTCAAAAGAATCGACTTAAACAGAAAATTTGGACTCTTAAGGCCATCACTGAAACGGACATCGAAATTTACCTTAAGCAACAAACTGACAAAGCAATACTCAAACCGATACGGACATACGGTATAGAGCTATGAGGTTCCACCACCGAGACATCCGACATAGCTCGTATCCAGAGATTTCAATCAAAAGTCCTTCGTACCGTCCTTAATGCTCCCCCCGGTATGTTTCTAACCAGACAATCCACCATGACCTCTCAACATACCGACAGTCGACGAAGTCACAAAATCCCGGTTCCTGAAGTTCCACTCCCGCCTTTCTCATCATCCCAATCCACTCGTTCAGCCCCTTTCCTCTTCTACCCATCCATTATCCCCATTATCACCTCGGACAGTAGTTAAATCGCGTCAAAAAGCGACATCATCGGGCGGTTTCTTTATCGAGACAAACACGCGAAAAATATACACGTATCAATTGTACTTATGACTGTAAAGTTGATTGTGCAAAACAAAAAAAAGTTGGAAAAAAAAAGGATTTTAAGATACCTGTCAGGAGGTTACCATAACCGGAAAAATGATCTACCCAACAGGCAGTATTATTCAACTTGGTGTTGAGAAAACCGAAAATTATTTATATTGCTGCCAATTTTAAAAATGGAATAGAAAATGTATCAGTTTTAACAGCGTTAAAAAAAAATCAATAGAAAGCATAAAATTAGACCTGCAGATTTCGTCTAATTAGTATGAAATTCTTCTACTGTGCTGTTTCTGTTGAGTGAACGCATCAGTTATATCTATTGGGGTATAGAGTTGAAAATTGGTGTATAGAAATGGAATTAAATACAAGTGTATATTAAAATATAAATGTGTTTAGGAGGTGATGTTTCGCCCGATTCTATCACCCCCGGACAACACGTCAATTACTGTAATTCGCGGCCGGCTCTCACTTGGCAGAGGTACAGCGCCCGCCCCAACAGTTGATAAGGGGGCATAAATCTGCGGTACATGACGTTTGGCAATCAGAAGGTCTTAGGACCGTGACCGACCGGCCCGAACCCCCCAAACCCACCCCCCACCCCCCAATGTTAATTAGAACGGGTTCGGCTTCTAATTATGCGACCAATCGATGATCCTCCTCCTCCTCCTCACCCCCGCACTGTACGTATCCACTTCCACGACATCTATCTATTGTGTTCGCCCATTGATGGGACAATCTTAACACACAGCCGCCTAATTACACTACTGACGTGGAGGCCCGCCACGGCCTCCTGTTACTCGCCATATCTCAGGTTTATTCGCTTTAATAGATAGCGAATATAATTAAATTATTAGATTAATTTTCGGAATCTATAATCGAAGAAGGAAATAACGTATCCGATAGTCCCTTTATTTAAATTTCGAAGGTCAAATTAATTAACAGATATTTTCTTATCGTTATCACTTTTCAATTCGAGTCTCCTGTCATTTTTATTAAGAGCCCCTTATATTAGTGCCACTTTATGCTCTTACGAAGAGGTCAATTACAGTGTTTGAATGCTAGGAAAACTTTAATGACGCGGCCCCACTATTCAGTTTTAATCGTCCGAGGAGAAGTTATTAATAGTGTAAAGCAATTATTCAAACTCTAATCTCGGAAATGAAAGTTCGAAGCCGGTGAAACCTCAGCGTTGAATAATTTTCCCCGACCTGAAACAACTTCTTGGCGTAGTGGGCGAGGTAAGGCGGGGGGGGGGGGGGCTCAAAAAATCGATAGCCCCATTTTCCTTTTTAACTGCTCCATATATAAGACTTCACGTGTTCTCTCCTCGCTCGTGGCCACCTCCACCCCCCACCCCCACCGCCCTTGAGCTATCTTCGCCCTATTAATTCGCAGCTTAAACCCGTGAGAGGAGGAGGCCAGGAGCGAGGGGCAGGGAGCGATGAAGGGAGGGAGAGAGAGAGAGAGAGGGATGGAGGTGGGTCCCGCTTTTCTCGCTGCTTACAAAGTTAAATGTAATTCAATTTTCCGGTTAGCCGGAGCCGCGGCCGCCGATTACTATTAATATAATGCCGCCGCCCGAAAACAAAAGTATCGTAAATTCGCCCCGCCTTGCGCGAATTGCGGCAAATTGTGGGCTCTGTTGCTCCGGGGGAGAAAACAAAAGCGTTATGTAAACTTAATTTACATCGCCCAGAGTCGCTACTTTTTCCCTTTTTCACGATATTCTTATTTTACCGTAGGGTGTGACCCCGACGCCAGCCGGGTTGGCGGCCGGGTCAGAACGTCAGACGGATGGGGGATGATTGGTGAATGATCGTAGGGATGATTTATCGAAATTCTACACCGATTTTAAATATAAAAATTTACCCAACGAGTCACTTATGATATAAATTCGATGTTATTAATTCCAAGTTGTACGCCGTGTAGGGTTATGTAGGTGACACGGGGACAAAAGGCCCCCCGTGCCAGAAACCCACATCCCGTTTGGTAACTTACTCTTTAAAATTTACGGTACTTTGACCCTGAGACAAAGAACTTATTTAGTTGAGCGCCCAGCTTAAACCCCCACCCACCCACCCCACCACAGTAACCAGCGCTGCTGCCCTTTAAACCCGGAAATTACTCAAAAGACACCGTGGCCCTTTCATAAAAGGGACTAAATAATTACTTGAAAATGAATTGTCGTTCCTATAATGCGTTTTTGGTAGAACACTGCCCCCCCCCCCCACGCACCCTCCAACCAACGCGGTAATAAAAATTCGCCTCTTTGGCAAGTAGAGATGAAACGGTAGGTGGTGGTGGGGGGGGGATGAAGTGTGGAAATTAGGGTCAGTGTATTTTCACCCTTTCAGGGCCCAAATCCACATTACTCGACGTGATCAAATTCCATCCCTTTATTTCAGACATTTTTTGCAATCTTCACAGCAAACGAGTAATCTCAAACTGGTATTGCGTCTAGCGTTCTGCAGAAAATAATCTGATTTTGTGTCCAATTCAAATTTATTATTTATATGTACATGTCCTTATCACCGCATTTGGTCTCGTAAGTCACCGAATAAGACAGCGATATTTATGACTTACAATGAGGTCATGATTAATCTGATAACAGAGAGATGGCAAAGCTTCCGTTATGAATTAATTAAAAATGGTACAATACCGCCGATGTGAATGGAACCAAGCTCATGTTCAACACTTCAATCAATCGGGTGGAATACCTTGGGAGACGTCCTCTAAAGCGCAACTAGGATGTTCCTTCACCATTTTCAAATTTATTATATAGCGTTTGCCTTTTCGCATTTATCAAATTTTCAAATCGACGATGAAATTAATTCCGAAGCTTACTTTTAATGCTTTAAATCTGGAGGGAAATTTAAAAGTGTAATCGGTCGGAATAAAACGGCGTCGTGTCAGTATTCACGAGGCCTGTATTTCTTTCCTGTATTCTCTATTTAGGGTCGAAACGGGTCCGATCTTGGGCTTGATTGGCACTGGGGGTGGATACCCTCAGTGAACTCTCGCTTTAATAAAACTCAATCCGGGATTGAGTTCGCCACACCCCCCTCGTAAAGCCATAAATTCTTAAACTGGCACCAACTCCGCCGCCCCCGCCACCGCTAATAAAAGATACACGGAACCAAGTACCGACCGACCGGTCTAATTAGGCTCCGCTGATGCGGTACAGACTCTGACGCTTTGGGTGCTTTGCCCCCTAACTTGTTTTTCAGTTTTATTATTTCCTAATCCCCAAGGCCCACCGTCCCCCAACACGCTGATATCCGCCCGATTTAACCCCACGGTGCGGCATTCGATCCTAAAAGCGTTTCGATCCGGTCTAACTCGTACTCGGTCATTGAACCGAGTTACAATACAATATCGTCGAAACTATTGTTTTCCTAGGTTCAACTTTTAAAAATATTATCATTTTAACAATATTGGTGATTTGATAAACTAGAGAGATTTGGGCCACCATTTGTCTATTCATTACCATTTGGACAGTTAACGATACTAATTTTTGATTTTAAAGCACCTCCAAAATGGACTCCATTAAGCCCACTGAAATAATTCAATCTGCCCGCTTTCCGACAGAAATATTTGTAAATCGTTCTTTTTTTCTGAGTTTAATATTCCGAATATATTTCCAATATTCCGAAATCGAAGAAGCCGTAATTACCTTACTACGTTCCAAAAACTTGAAGTGAAAAAATATTTTTTCCAAAAGAGGAAATTTAAAGGATCGTTGAAGGGGGGATTCTTCCATTATAACTACCCAATATTGTTTAAACTATAGTATTTGAATATACAATTCCTATGGATACCGTTTAATCAGTATCAGACCTGAAGGGCTGAGCTCTCATTGTTGGGGATCTCATTAAACCATTTTAAAAAAATTTTAAATAAATTTTCTCAATTTTCATTGTGAAACTCACATTGGCTACCAATTAGGAAATAAGTAAGTCATTTGTATATAGTACTTGGCTGTGTATTTGTATGTATTTATGCAATTATGTATTATTAATATGTCGGATTAACGCCGGTAACACAAACTTTGGGGGTTGGTTATCGATCGATGAATTAATTACGACCATAAATAATTTAAGTCTGTCCCATGACCACGCCCCAATTTGGTAATGCTATTGTTTATTTCCCTCCAGCCCTATTGGCCTCCGGCATAGATCCGTTTACAAGATAAACCTACGATCTCACGACTTCCAATCCTCGGGGCCGAACGATCCGGGCGAAATTTCCACATTCCATTACAGAATTTAATTTCGAAGAGTGAGCAATAAAACAGCGCAGTTTACGATTTATTTCATTTATCGACCGCGATCAATTAACTCGTACCGACTGTATTCATATAAAGAAAAAGTATTTGGAGATCCATTTCAGTTTGTTTTGTAGTCGAACCAAGACAAGAAATTATGGAAAGTGTTCCGAAGAATTAACAGTTTTCAAGCTATTGTATGTTAACTTCAGGTTCTGCGAGTCTTGACGATCACGAGTTCTGTTAATTATGCTTCCAAATACTCGGTTATGAAATGTGATAATGATAAAGTGTAGATTGCGCCGTCAATTCATTGATGCAATTACACAGTAATTCGTACCGTTTGGAAATTCGCGTGGCCTTCGTTCTGAAAGTTAATTGTCGGCTCATCCCTCGAGTGTTGTCGATAATCCCGTTTTACCCAATTAAGAATCCGTCCAATTTATCCGTCGAATGTTCGGTTTTCAGAAGGGCGAAACGAGTTTTCCCCTTCGGGTTTTTTTTCCTCTTGTTTGCCGTTCCTTTTGTCGAATGGAAAGCAAAAGAAAAAATTTTTTTTCCCTTCAACCAACAACGGGGAAGAATATTATTGCGCCGGGGTTTTCCTCCTCGGGGGACACTTGTCGGATTAATATGTATATAAAAAAGTGGGGACCGGGGAAAATCGGAAAAGTTAACGCTTGTAAAAGAAAACCTCGGGACGGGGTCCCAACTCGGCGGGGAAAAGTTGCGAGGGCGATTTTCCGCGGCGGCTCACCAGTTACAGTTTTCACTCTTCCCCAGTTTCCCCCTTTCCCTCTTTGCATTTCGATTCCGTCACTTCTTATTCACACTACCGAGTCACCCGGATCAAACTCCAACTCATTGTCTCGTATCAATTATATTATGTAACATGATCAATATACGGCTGTAACAATTAACCTGTTTATCGACAGATTCCCCTGACAATTATTCCCTGAAATTTGCTCGTTCGTGGACCGATTTACGGCTCCGAAACAAATTTAAACATTTATAAAATCAATATAATAGCCTAATGAAGCAGAACGCATTTTATCCTGAAGCAAATAATCACTATTCGCACAGTAGGCGCCTTCTATCGGGGAGCCAATTTTCAAGGAAATTATGGAAAATAATCTCCTCTATCGACACGTGTATGAAAATACACGATTGGGGCGAAAAATGTTAGAATTCAGGTTAACGGGTGACGAATTTCAGCCCTAAAATTACCCCAGTTGCACTTAGAGCCTTTATCGCCATCTCGGCATCTCTCAACTTACAGTCGAAATCGGGGCGTACGAAATCCATAATGCGTTATTATAAAATTTAGTTACTCGGGGTTATAGCAGAAGGGGTGGGGGTGGGCGGGGGATTTATAGTCGCCAATTTTCCGATAACTTAAGCGCCCCAGGATATCGTAAAGGGAGATAATTTTCCAAACCGAGCGGTCTTTTAATAGACCGTAATAAATAATGTTACGGAATTTTGCGAAAACGCAAAATATTCCAATACTCCAATAAATGTCCGGTAATCGATACTGCACTTCGTCGGAATTGAAAAAATCTAATTTGTAGAATGCTTGTTTAAAAAAAACGGTATCAAAAGTATTATTTTACCATACTCATCAAACCACCCTCGTACAAAATCTGATAGTCTCAGGTTGTTGTCGTTTGTTATTCTTCAGTTTGTTTTCGGTTTCGCCTCACTCCAGTCTGTTGACTAACTGTGCCCACACGATGCTTTAACAAAATGCGTGAAACCGAAACCGCGTCAAGGCCGAAATCGATTGGCGCTTAATTGTAACATCGGCATAAAATTTATAGGTCATACTAAATATGTTATTTTCCTTCTCTCGCCGTTCCGTCGGTTAATCGCCCTCTATATGTTCCACGCTATGTATAAATATATATTCGGAATCGCGTTATACCCATTTTTATCTATTCCGTTCTTCGTTCATTTTCTTGAAACACTGAGAACAGCGGCAAAGCCGTTATAGAAATCCAATTGAACGCACCGAATTCCTCTCTCTCTCTCTTTCTCTCGGAAATTATCTCGCCTCCTCCGGAATATTTTATCGGTTCGGCGGCCTCTTTCAGTTCCCGTTCGAATTTATGAAGTGGCGCGTGCACATTCTAGATCACGCAATTATTATTATTACTATAATTTAGTTATAAGATTTAGTTATCCGTAATCTATACGTGGCCGAGGGGGCGGGGGGGGCCAGGATTTCTTCCCTTAATCGCGGCGGGAAGATCTAGTGGTGCGGCGGCGGTAGTAACTTAAATGCCCGAAGGAGACTGGGAAAAGTTTTCAACTTTATTATTAATTCCCCTATCCCTCGCCCTTTATTAACTTCCAAATTACAAAGTACCAGTCCAAAAAAATTTCATTTGGAATCCGATTTTTCTTCTTTTTTTTCTGTATTCTTCTTCCGCTTTTTTCGTTTTATTTTTCAAGAGAGGAATAGAGAGAGAGAGAGAGAGAGAGAGAGAGAGAGAGAGAGAGAGAGAGAGAGAGAGAGAGTAGGAGGGAGGAAAAAAGGAGAGCTCAGAATTTGAAAAGCTCCTTCTTCTCCCCATCACCCCCTTGGGCCGGAGAAGAACTTTATTATTGTGTTAATCTTACCCCAACCCCCGGCCGCTGAACCTGCTTTCCCTCCAACTCGGGGATGAAAACATCCCATGAAAAACAATTTCCGCGGAGACAATGCCGGTCGCCACTATTATGAGGCGGTAATAGTTTTTGACTGCGGCAATAATCCCAGGATAAGTAGCCAGCTTATCTTTCAGTATCAGAAATAAGGTCCCTTGGAGCTCCTTACTTTCACTTGATCCGCCAGTATAATATCGAAGCTAATGCTCGACAAAGGCCCAATAAATAGTAATTATATACTTAGTGTATCGATATATAAGTTCGAGTTACATCCCTTGATTGTTGGTAATGAAAAAAAACCGGGCAAAGAGTCCTTTTATAGATTTGACATTAAATGTGATAATTTCCTCGAAGACAATTACACATTTTAAAATACAATTCTGCATATTACTGCTTCTCGATATCGTCCGTAATAATACTTATGCTTAACAGTTGCCGAATGACGTATTGAATTTTCATGGCATGGGGCCAAATCATCCCATTGAATCGTCCAGCAATGTTTGCTCCAAATGGAATGGACATAATTAGTGTAATATTAGTGCACACAATTTTATAGTTTATAATTTCAGGTCTTAAATGTGTATTTTACTATTTAAATAAGTCATCGCATCTGATCGTTGATCTTGTTTTTATTATTAACAAAACTACCTTCCTAAGACATAGACCTTATAAGGATATTTATACAATAAATAAAATGTCTATATTATATCTGGCAATATTAATTTCTCTATACGCAGACCGGTGTTGGGTCTGATCCTAAAGCTAAACAATAATGTCTAGAGCAATTTGTTGAAGTCATGAACTGGGATTTGTAAACTGGGTAGTGGGCCGGCAGCGATATCGTGAACACCACGCGTGGTCTATCTCAATCTCCGCCGGCCGGATAAGCCTACCGAAAATGCTAGTCGCAAAATCCTCTTATGTGTTTCTTTTCTTACCCGGGCGCTAAATAATCGAACGAAAGGGTGCGAGTTCGCTTCGGTTATTGAAAGTGTCACGAAGTCACCGAGGAGACTTGGTCGGGTCACAGTTCTTAACAAACACGTTTGGTCCCGAGCTAGAAATTTCGACTGTTTTACACAGTTACTTCTTCCTCGTCGTGTCGTCCAACTTGTTACATCAAAACCTGAGCCACGCATAATATAACTAATTTAATACGTCGTCTCAAATACATTATTCAGACAACCGATTCGAAGTACGGTTCTCGCATGAAAAGCGGTAATTAGCGTTACTGTGTTAACTGTCCCGGAACTTTTTCTGGTAGTCAGGTGAAGTTTTATCGCTTTAAACCGAGGATATAGCGGCTGTATAGTTTACAAGGTAAACAGACATTAGTCTTAGAACGGTGTTGGGGTTTAGTCAGCCGGCGGCGGGGATAGAATTGGGCGGTAGAAGGGAGGAAGTAATTTATCCTTCCAGCAGGCCCAATTGCACTTACATCCGGACGAGCCGGCTGTGATTCATCAACGTCCCGGCGTTACTCACCGGCGTTGCCCCCGCCTTATTGTAAACACTGTATAACGCCGGGAAGGAGTACAGAAGAAAATTTGAATTCCTTCCTTTACACCGATCGAAGTTTTTGAAAAAATATTCGGAAAAAATATCGTAGAAAATTTCACTCACATTCCATTTACATCAGTCGTACGATAGCTTAAATATATTCCTAATACCGTAGGTTCGTGGTTTTTCTGTCTCCTGTCGCTGGTTTCGTCTTTTGTTGGACCGGTTACGGCCGCTCGCCATATTCAGTAGCGGTGTTACTGTCACTGTTGGCACTTTGGATGTTTTTCGGGCAGCCCGGCTGTTAACTATATTGAGAAATATTGCCTCAATAATTTGACGTAACGGTACTGAAGACGGGGAAAACTCGTAAGACCAAATCAGTGGAGCGTTGCATTAATGTTCATGCAGATACTTAGTTTCGGAGTGTTAAATGGAGGGATTTATATCGGGAATGGATCGTGCGTTAACATTTTTACGAAGGATTGATTTCACTCATGCTGTCGGTGAGTTGGGAATTTTAAAAAAAATTTTTTCGTTTTTTTCGTTTTTTTCTTTTTTTTCTTTTTTTCCACTTTTTTCCTTTTTTTCCCTTCCCATTGTATTCTCCATTCTGTTTTTTCTCTTTTATCTCTTTTATCTTTTTTATCTTTTTTATCTTTTTTTTCTTTTTTCCCTAAATTTTTCTTTTTTTTCTTTTTTTTTTCCTTTTCAGAAAAAATAAGAAAAAAAAAAAAAAGAAAAAAGATAAAAGATAAAAAAGATAAAAAAGATAAAAGTGATAAAAGAGAAAAAACAGAATGGAGAATACAATGGGAAGGGAAAAAAAGGAAAAAAGTGGAAAAAAAGAAAAAAAAGAAAAAAAAGAAAAAAAAAAAAAAAAAGAAAAATTTTTGGGAACTCAATTGGAAAACAAAATATTAAATTTTATTGTTATTTATAAAATAATCTGCATTTGTTGTTCGAGATATTTCAGGGGTAACTTATATTAATACTACATTTAATTTAAATTATATATATGAGTTAATTCGCTCAGCGATATTTTTCCGTTTTTAAAAAAGGTTTATTCAATTCACAATATAATGAAATACAAAGAATTACAAAGAAAGCAAACACTCCGATCAAACTAGATACACACTACTCGACTCTCAACTCCAGACTGACTGCCGGCTCCTGCCCGGCTTACAATATAAACGCTCTTCTTAACAAAGGGCTTTGTCAAATCTCTATGTTGATGTTTATACCCGGTAATACCTCTCGGGTTTCGGACCGCCCTTCTGACTCCTCCCCAGATTTGGCAAACCCCTTTGTTAAGGTTTATTTACAATTTTGTTTACAATTTCCTTATTTCTAAAGTTCGGGGACAGGGTTTCTTCCATAATCCTCCTCGGCCCATTGTATTCTGCTCGTTGTGACAGGAACGATGCTCATAAAAATAAAAATAAATTAACCACACAAGAAAAGTAAAATACAAAAGGTAACTAAACTAATATTAAACTTCGCCGAGGGGGTCCCTAACTATTTACAATTTTTCTCCGGCGATCGGGATCGGGAATCCGTTCGCGGACTGTGCCCCTTATTTCGCGCTCCCCGGATTGCCGCGGAGCTCGATCGCCGACCTATCTCCCGAACTTGAGTCTCGTTCGCGAACCGCACTCTCTTCTTCCGCGGAGTCCGCAACTCCTGGAGGTGGGCGGTCTCGTGTCGCCCTGCGGGGTTGTCGGCCCTCTCAAGTCGCACCCGGTTTCTACTCAACAAACGCGCGACCCGATACGGCCCCAGATATCGCGGATCTGTTTTCCTGCGCCGGCAGGCGTTCTTACGGAAGACCACATCACCCACGCGTATCTCTTCGAGTAAATTCCCTTCTGTCCCTGTATTATGCTTGTTAGTCATTTCCGTTTTTGTCTTCTCAATTTTGTCCGACACGCCCGCCCGTGCCGATAGGGAATTTGTTAAATCGTGCGGGGTCTGACCCGTCGCGGAGTGTACGCTGTAGTTATAGGCTAGGACGGCTCTAGCCATCGCGTTCGTTCCCGTTACGCCTTTCCCGACTTTCAATAAATTTAAATGCTCCGCGAGGGTCCCGTGCAGGCGTTCGATCATACCGTGGGATTGCGGATGTCGCGGCGTTGTATAATGCCAGCCAATATCGAGCTCTTTCAGTGTATCGCGGAGACGTTTATTGTCAAATTCGCGGCCCTTGTCCATAATGACCAAATTCGGTTTTCCTTGCGTCGCGAATCGTTCTAACAGTGCTGTCCTAATTGCGCTCGCCGTCTTATTTCTAATTCGCCGGGCGTAGGCTAGGCGTGAGTACTCGTCAATCGTTGTGAGGTACTTTTCCTTATCCCAGAAGAATACGTCCATCTGGACTCTCGAACCCGGCTCTGTCGGGGTCGGTGTAACCATCCGCGGGGCTTCTAGCGGTCTCCTTACGTACTTTACTCGGTTACACACCGAACACTCACCGACAACTTTTCTGACTGTGCCCAACATGTTGGGCCAGTAGTACTCCCTCTTTAAGTGGTCCACTGTTTCCTTTTCACCCCTATGATTCGTGATACCGGTATGGTAGCTTTTTACTATTCCGTATTGTCTCGTCTCCGATTTTATGGTTTCCACCATCCTGTCGCAAACTATTAGCTGGCCGGTCCGTCCTATTTGCCCTGCTAGGTAGGCTGTAATCAGCCTCTGTTCTAACTCCCGAGAATCGGTATACGCATGATACGATCTGTCCTGGTCAAGTACTTGTTGCAGAGTTTCCACCAACTGCTCGGTTGACGCGTCCGTCCCCACGCGAACTGTCGTTGTCCGCGTATGCGCATACCGATCGCGCTCTGTCAATATTTCCGACCCCTGTATGCTCACTAGGATCAACTGATCCCGCTTGTCGTTGATTATTTGCGACAGTCGAGTCACTCCTGACGGAAGGTCAGATTCTGGCTCTTCCGGGGTGGCGGGTGGTCTCTCTACGGTCGTCCCTAGACCTCTATCACTAAATGCCCAGTCTCTTAGGTATCTCAGGGCGAATGGGGTATCTCCCTCTCCGGCTACCTCTGGGTCGTTCGCGCCGTTTTCTCCGGCGTTGACATTCCTGGAGAGACAGTCTGCCACCACGTTCTCCGAACCCTTGGTGTGCGATATCACGAAGTCGTACGCGGCTAGCCCTCTTTCCACTTCGTGATACGCGCAGACGTCTCCTTCAGTTTGTCAACCCAGACTAACGGCTTATGGTCCGTCCGGACCGCGAACGATCTCCCAAACACGTACGGCCTAAATTGTTCTATCCCCCACACGACTCCCAGCAGTTCGCGTTCTATCGTACTATAATTCCGCTCTGCGGGCGTTAACTTCCGACTCGCGAATGCGATCGGCCTATCTCCGTCCTCTTCCGGCTGGGAGAGGACCGCGCCTATCGCTTCCTGACTCGCGTCGGTCGTTATTACGAACTGCTGTTCGAAGTCGGGGAATTTCAAGACGGGGCAGAGCAAAGGGCCTCCTTACATCGTTCAACCGCATCCAGGACTCTTGCGGTGATGCTGAACTCCTTCCCCTTTTTCAGCATCGCCGTCAAGGGCTCCGTAATGTGGGCGAACGACCGGATAAATCGCCGATAATATCCTACCATACCCAAGAACGTCCGGACCTCTTTAACGTTCTTGGGTACCGGCATTTCCTTATAGCTCTGATCTTTTCCGCATTCGGACTCACTCCCGTGGCCGTAATCTCGTGTCCCATAAATTTGATCTGGTCTACTGCCAACGTCGTTTTGTCGGCTGCGACCTTCAATCCAAATTCTCTAATTCTCTCGAATAGCTTCCCGAGGTGGCGTTCGTGGTCTTTCAGCGTCTTACTGAAGACCACGATGTCGTCCATGTATATCTGGACACACCCCTCATCTAATCCTTCGAGGAATTCATCCATCAATCGTTGGAAGGTCGCTGGGGCATTCTTTAGCCCGAATGGCATCCGTAAGAACTCATAGTGTCCGCGCTCGAAACTGAAGGCCGTTTTTTTCCACATCCTCCGGATGCATACGTATCTGGTGATACCCGGACTTCAGATCGAGCGTGCTGAACACTTGAGCGCCCGCCATTCGGTCCAACATCTCTTCCAAGCGGGGCAGCGGGTACCTTTCCAGCCTAGTCCTACTATTCAATTCTCTATAATCTACCACAACTCGGTATTTTTGTACGCCGTCTGCCCCTAGTTTCTTGGGGACTACCCACAGGGGGGCTGCAAAACGACGACGTCGATCGCCGTATAATGCCTTGCTCCATCATTTCTTTGATGTGTTCCGCGATTATCTCTCTCATCGCCTGTGGGTACCTACGCGGTTTAACATACACCGGTTTTGTGCCTTCCAGATCAATGGTATGCCGGACTCTACCCGTTGCCGTTAACGGTTCCCCTTCTTTGTAGAACGTATCACCATACCGGTCTTTAATTTTCCGCGACAATTTTTCGCGCGTGGTCTGAGCGCTCTCAACTGATGTGACCGCGACATGTCCGCGTCCCTGCGTCCCACGCTTCGCGCTGTAACGACGGTTGCCCAGGGTTACCGTCCAGCAGCCGTTTGTCAGTCGCTGTTCCCCGTTTACCCTCTCGATAACGTCACAGCCGATTATCATGTCATATTTGCTACTGGGCAACCTCGCGACGTGTACCGCGGCCGTTCCCGATGTACCGGTCAGTTTCCGGAGTGGAATCTTTGTCTCGCCCAACAGTCGTTCCACTCCGGTCACGGTCCTGACCGTACAATTGTATGGGTCCCCTGATGTGGTCCCCCGGAATCTCCTGCACGCCGCAGGCGAGATCAGTGTCGAATCGGACCCCGTATCTAAGAGGGCCCACAATCCCCAGGACTTAATGAATATTACGGGCAGCAAGCCTGGTCGCGCACACTCCCGGGGTGAAGCCCCGTTACCCCGGTGTCCGCTGCCCGTATGCCGAGACCACTCACCTCAGCTGGAGTGGCGTCTCCCGCTGGATTCCGGGCGCCGTTTCCTCGTCCCCTTCCTTGTCTTCCTGTCGTCGTCCGAGCTCGACGACGACTGCGACGAAGAGCGCTGCGATCCGCGCCCGGTGATCCTCTGCGGCCGGTACCTCCTCTCGGAGCCCTCCGCACTTGACGACCCTGAAACTGGAAATTCTATGTTCTTTAGTACATATTCTGAATTAGTTTGTTTCTTATTGCGACGTCGCGTCGCGGAGCGGTCCATTAGCTCGCCCCTGGCCTCGGTCGCGTAAGAGACAGGTTGCCGGAACCGTGCCCTCATCATGTAGGGGCATTCTCGAGCGAAATGCCCCTCCTCCGCACATTCCCAGCACGTCTGGGGGCGCTGCTGCTTCCTCAACCTGTCCTGCGGCCGAAAGTTGGGATTTCGGGGCGGTTTCGGGATCTGCGGTAGTGTCCGCTTCTCCTCGTAGGCCGGGGCGGTCCGTCTTTCGAACCGGGCTGGCCTCGTCTGTTCCTTCTGGCGTTGTCGGTCCCGTCTCGACCTCACCTCGGTCCAACACCTTTTCTCCTCGTCTTCAGCCCTTATAGTTTCTAGGGCTTCATTGAAGCCAGTGCGCCCTGACGCTGTCGCCCTAATAGATTTCGCGAGCGTGTGGCTCATCTCGTTCGCTAACATTTGCTTAATTAGCTCCAGTAGGACCAGCTGCGACTGGTCTCGCCGCTCGGTACCCTCGACCGCGGAGCCGACTTCCTCCAAAGCGGGCCTCACCTCTTCCATCACCCTTACGGCGTATGCCAGGTGGCTCTCTCCCGCTTCGCGTTCCATTTTCACTATCCTGGCCCAACGCCTCCAGATCGAAGCCCTTGACCCGGCGTAGTGCTCTTTAACCGGTTCCTGACTTCAATCCATGGTTGCTGGACCCGCAGCCCGATCTCCCGTAGGACAGACCTGTCGATCCGTCCTATTAGGTCCTCCACCAGCGGTGCGCAAAGCTCTGGCGGTAACCTACCATCAAAGATTTCCTTGTAGAGCCTATCCGCCTTCTCCAGCCACTCGGTGAGGTCTCGGCTCGTCCTCAAATGGCCATAATTACCGATCCGTACCGCCAGATACGAGGTACGGTGGTTCTGAGCGGCCATCCAGGCCGCCGTCGTGGCTGCGTCCATCGTGGCTTGATCTGGTGATTTCGCCATTGCTTCTCTTGCAACCTCTACCACGAACGCAGCTGGTTTTATAATGGACTTCTTATCGTCAGCTAGGTTCCTTCCGGTATGTGGACTGGTGGTACTGGACGAGCAAGCGTTAGTTTTAGTTTCGGAGTGTTAAATGGAGGGATTTATATCGGGAATGGATCGTGCGTTAACATTTTTACGAAGGATTGATTTCACTCATGCTGTCGGTGAGTTGGAAATTTAAAAAAAAAATTTTTCTTTTTTTTCCTTTTTTTCTTTTTTTTCTTTTTTTCCACTTTTTTCCTTTTTTTCCCTTCCCATTGTATTCTCCATTCTGTTTTTTCTCTTTATCTTTTTATCTTTTTATCTTTTTATCTATTTTTCTTTTTCCCTAAATTTTTTCTTTTTTCTTTTTCTTTTTCAGAAAAAATAAGAAAAAGAAAAAATAGATAAAAAAGATAAAAAAGATAAAAGTGATAAAAGAGAAAAAACAGAATGGAGAATACAATGGGAAGGGAAAAAAAGGAAAAAAGTGGAAAAAAAGAAAAAAAAAAAAAAAAAAAAAAAAAGAAAAAAATTTTGGGAACTCAATTGGAAAACAAAATATTAAATTTTATTGTTATTTATAAAATAATCTGCATTTGTTGTCGAGATATTTCAGGGGTAACTTTTATATTAATACTACATTTAATTTAAATTATATATATGAGTTAATTCGCTCAGCGATATTTTTCCGTTTTTAAAAAAGGTTTATTCAATTCACAATATAATGAAATACAAAGAATTACAAAGAAAGCAAACACTCCGATCAAACTAGATACACACTACTCGACTCTCAACTCCAGACTGACTGCCGGCTCCTGCCCGGCTTACAATATAAACGCTCTTCTTAACAAAGGGCTTTGTCAAATCTCTATGTTGATGTTTATACCCGGTAATACATCTCGGGTTTCCGACCGCCCTTCTGACTTATGTATAACGCCGAGCATTTTAATTCCTTCAGTAGTACTCCGTTAGCAATATGCCTTGGTCAATGAAGGGGGGAATTTGCCTAATAGGCGTGAGCCAAAAAAATTATTAAATTGTTCACCCCAAAACTCGTCATTTCTAATGATCTAACAATCAATTGTGACTCCTGGAGATACAAGTGGTCTGTACACGTGCGGTAAAAACCAGACATTTCTGTCGGTCACCGTCCGGAATGAGATTGCCGGTTGCGGAACGGGGCAATTACAACGATCGCCTCTACTTAAGAACCGGGCGACACGAGCAGACCGCCGACATCTAATTTATGCACGTCCCCTTCGTTCTCCTCCCTCTCGTTAGGCCGAGAACATCCCCCAGGAGGTGAGGGTCGAGCGGGGATGGAGTACCAATTTGAGGCGGCTCCACATGACCCCACATAACTACCGCACAATGGTCTCCAACTTTAGTAGCAACAATAAAGCATCAGCCGATAGAACATAGTAAAAAAAATCGCGTATTTCATGTGCTTTTACCATCACTCTCAAAAATCTTTGAGAGAACCCTTCTAAAACGACTCCTTCCAATTATCGATTCCTCAAACATAACTCCTAATCATCAATTTGGCTTCAGATGGCAACACACTACCATCCAGCAGTGGTTCCGAGTTGTAGACGTGATCTCCTCCGCACTGGAGCTTGGTCAGCGCTGCGGTGGTGTCTCCCTCGATGTTTCAGAAGCATTCGATCGAGTGTGGCACCCCGAGTTACTGTTTAAGCTCAAAAGCATCCTTCCCAATACATACTACCTTATCCTCAAATCCTACCTTGAGGACAGGTTCTTCAGAGTTAAGGAAGGCCGAGAGCTATCCGACTACTGTTTACTCGAAGCGTCTGTCCCTCCTCAAGGTAGTGTCCTAGGTCCACTCCTATACACAATATATACCTCCGATATACCTAAATATCCTTCTGCAGTCCTCGCCACATTTGCTGATGACGCATGCCTCCTCACCTCCGACCAAAATCCCTCAACTACAACCACCAATCTCCGAGAGCACCTTTCCAACATCCAGTCCTGGTGCAAACGATGGAGGGTGACAGTGAATAGCTCTATATCTGCTCACGTCACCTTCACACTACGTCGACTTCCTTGCCCTCCTGTTCTATTTACTCCTATTCCCACCCAGGAGGCGGGCTCCCTACTTCGGGCTCTATATAGACAAAATACTCACCTGGAATCCCCATAACCGACTGAAAAGAACAGTTCTAAATCGTAAATTTGGACTGTTTAGAGGTCAAAAGTATAATCACTGGATGGCGTCTTTATCGAGTGAAACAAGTGAAACTAATCAAACAAACCGCAACTGTACCTATAACTGGCATATAGTTGATTGTACAATAAATAAATTTAAAAAAAAGAAGCATTTAATGTGACAAACTTCCAGAAATCGACCAGTTTGACGATAGTATCGATCAAGCAGTAATGATAATGTTTGACCGATTAATAATACAAAGAATTTCAATACTGACTGGGTGGGCAAACATGTTTACGCGCGCCCAACGTGCGTTACCCACAATTTGTTCCTCCTCTACGCAAACGGCGGTTCGGCTGTTTGCCCACTGTTCGGAATCGACTCGCGCATAAACATAAACATTCGTCCCGGCCGGAGGCGTCTCAAATTTTCGTTCGGCCAATAATTCGAACGGGGCTCTCGGTGGCGTCGCGACGCCGCCTCCCCGTTCTGCGGGACTTTTCCAATTTCCATTTGAATTGGGCCCGGGACCCGAAATAACGCCGGGGCGCCGGAGCTGAAATTTGAAGTGTTAAAGCTCGAGAGAAAATAAGACGGCGACGAAGAAGCTGCTGTAATGATATTCGGTTGTTCCCTATCGGAAAAGTTCCGGGAAGGTTTTTTATATTTTCAAATAATTCTAGTGTATCCGCCTATTAAATATACCGTCGCGAATGCTACCGGTGACGACGAGAAGCCCATCAATTGGCCTAGTTTAGGGCCACATAAAATTGGCGGAAAATCTCTCTTAGATATTAGAATAAAGTTTTCCTCTCAATACCGGCCCTGAAGGCGACCGATTCTTCAAATTGGACGACAGACTGAATTGTGTACGCGCAGCAATTAAGATTTGATTCGTTAATTGAACGGTTAGAAGCGATGTTGTATCGAGGGATGAAAGTCGCGACAATTAACGGCGTGAACGAGGTAGAGTGGACGGAAAGGGGATGGAATAGAGGACGTGTCCTCTTTGAAGACAAAAGGGGGAAGCGAATAGGGAAATGGCCGTCGGCGAGGATTCTAATTTCCGTTTCGCTTCTCCTTTCCATGGAAGTTGTAGCACACTGTGCTCGCTGACCCGTGACGGACATGTCCATCTCTAGAATAGCCGGTAGGAGAAAAACGTATTTTCGACAAAATATTTTACTCCTTTTCTTCCGCATCGAATTCCGCCCGATTTGTCCAATTTTACAAAAGGGATCGTGAGACGATTCCCGATATACGGTTTCACCCCTAGTCTAATAAAAGAGAGAGAATGACCTAGAGGAGCGCTTTAGAAATTTGAATTGTGTCGTTCGGTCGCTTTTGAAATTCCAAAAATTCCGTCCTCCAAAACGGTATTGCTTCAGATTGAAATTTCCTTTCGCGGAGCATAAATTATAAACATATTGTCGGGGATCGTTTTGCGTTCTCGTGAAATTAAATTCGGATTAATCGTAATCATAAATAATTCATAGGATTATGAACTCTACCCAGAAGTATTCGTAAAATTGTTAAAACAGTACGTGATAGAGTGTACATTTATCACAAGTTAAACTTAATTCAGTTTGTAATTTAGTAATATAGTTTAGATTTCGAAACATCTATTGTTCGCAGTAGAATGTATTCTACGGAGCATCTTTACCAACGGAATAATTGAAGCAGGTTTTTGAACGAATTTCAAAACGGGAGATCTGATTAAATTTATCAATTCATTGATGCACTTTGGACGATACTTCGGAAAGTCCGAACGCTGAAATGGTGCACTTTGGACGATTCTCACTTAATGTAAGGTTGAAGCTAAATTCATTTATAATAAATAAAAGGCGAGAATAGCGTGTCTGTCTTTAAGGCATATTCTGAATACGGAAAGTGTGGAACCGTGGCTTTATTTTTTCACAGCCCTGTGGCCTCTGCCAATGTGTCTTCCCTTATCGGCCGGAATACAAAACACGTAGCCACGTTAGGCCACCGCAGGGGAAATAGTAAAAACGGATACAACATTTCAAAGATATTTTTTCAATAAAAATTTAAATTACGTCCGTTCATTAAGTCGTGGTGGATGATGATGATGATGGGGGGGGCGGAAAAAGAATGGAGCCCTTATTTAAATGGCCTCTGTGATATACGAACTTGAATCACAAGATTTCCTCAAACGGAACAACGTTCTTCTTCCACCACGCTTTTCTTCAAAGCCAGGAAAGTGTTCCTTTTTCTCGCCTTTCCGTTTTCCAATAAACCCTCCGACCGATCGCCATGAATGCATTCATAGCAGTGCACCGTTTCCGTTCCTTGAGAGCTCAATTAAGAGAGATAACCCGGTGTTTTCAACGTCTTCATTTCACGAGGCGCCGGTCCGAAGACTGATAAATCGGAAAAATAGAAAACGAAAAGAAAATTGTAATATAACTGCGCTGGAAAATTCCGAGGTTTCGATCTCCAGCAGCTTTACTTTTTATACTTAACCGACCGGACTTCGCTCGTGTCGACCGGTTTTAGAGCTTACTCAATTCAATCGCGCCTTACAAGATGCACGGGTGTTTCCACTTCCCTTAAATTATCTAGGTAATTTCTGGTACGGGCCTAAAATTAATTTGTAATTAGGGTTGTAAGTGTGTAGGCCGGCAACTTTAAGCCATTGTCCCCCGTTCTTCATTCATTAAAGGCCACCCTAACTAACGTCTAGCTAACTGGAAATTTCGGAATTAAAACATCTCATTTGGAAATCGTCGCTACCAACGAGGCAATTAATTCCGGATTAAACCTGTGAATACATTTTATTGCTAAACGGGTTAAAAAAAAATTTAAGTAAGAGATAGAGCAGCGGAAATACGTAGGAAGTTGTTCTGAATATAATCAAATGAAAATACGATAATATGGTGGAGTATGAAATACACTATGAGGGTAGGAATGATGCCGGTCACCGTTAACAGGATCAAATCGTGGTGCTACGCCCGAAGGGGGTGGGTTATTATGATTTCTATTTCTGGGTAGTGGAAGGCACTGTACGGGGGATTCTCTTCGGCATTGTTTGCTACGCCGCCCCCCCCCCGCCCCGCCCCCGCCCATCTTGTTTGCACGAGGAACGTCCCATACTGTCAACATCGTTAGATTTATAACTTTCCAAAGGGGACGTTTTCCCTACACTCCCCTCGTCGTGTCTCCCTTTCTCTCTCTCTCTCTCCATTGATTATTCGCGTCTCCAATTGATATTTTAACGGATTGTTTTATTTCCGAAAAGATATTTTGAAGGCAAATTTTCGGCGTTTAAAGTTCCCCCTCTCAACTTATACACCGTATGAATTTCATTCGTTAAACAATTGTTTTCCGGTAAATACCGTCGGAGTAATATCGTCCGCGCAAATCGAGCGTTTTATTTGTGTTTTTTTTGTAATTTATTCCTAAACACGCCCTTAAGCCGATTAAATCGCGGCATTGAATTATGCAGACGGGCGTGGAGAGAGAGGCCTCTAGAGAGGTCGAGTTAAAATCTATCTATGAAGAATATCATTCATTATATTCAGACGGACGTCGCTCTCCTCTTTTGGAAGGAGGAGGAGGAGGAGGAGGAGGAGGAGGCTTTTCGAGAAACATTAATGACTGGAGGAGGCATAAAGCGTCTTCGGCTGAGCCTCTCCCTTGAAAGGGGGACGTTCAAAGCAAATTAAGAGCGCGTTGTTCATTAAGGAAAATTATTATTTTTCCTCCCCCTCCCTCCAATCGCCCCCTTATTCGCCCCTCAAAATAGAATATTAAGAAATGTATTTACGGGGAAAAAGATTGTAAAGCGAAAAAGGGCTGGGCTTATTGTTGACTAGACGTCAGCAACAGATTTTAATTTACACCAGAAATAGAATGGGGAATGAACAGAAATTTCGTAATAACATTTCCGATATTCTGAACAGACCTCCGCCGCCACCGCCACCCGGACCTGCTAATTGTACCGGGGCTCAATCTTTTGTACAATTAATTATAGGACTTTGTCGCGAAAACAATTTTAATCTGCCCACCACGAAAGGTGCTTTCGAGTCCCAAATTTGTGAAAATGCCTTTTCCTACAGCGTATTGACCGGTGGATCGTTGAAAATAGTACAGAAAGTTGTTTCGACAACGCCTCACTCAAGCGTGAAAATCAACGCTGCAACCTTATCATTGGTATATTTTCAACTATAAATCTCCATTCGGGTAAACGAAAGGCTATTAGGACTCTTGTACGGCCGTTTGTATTTTGATAGACCCCGTTTTACTGTCCCTACCGAACGCCTACCGCTTTCAAGTTATACTATCCCTGAATACGCCGAACGCCTTCAATTCTGAAGTTATACTATCCATGAATACACAAACGCCTTCCGTTAAAGAGGAAGACTATCCGTCAATACACCGAACGCATTGATACCGATAAAACTCAATATACTCAATAATAGAATAATTCCAGGATAATTTCCAGTATTCGCTCTTTCGAAAGATCTCTCAAAATTAATGGACCGTTATCGAAAACGCCGTCGGAAAATTGACTTCAAGTGCGCCTATTTATGCAGTCCGAATGCCACATGCACGGAGATTGCATTTTCACCGCTCGGACAAAATCTAATTTAACTGAGTGTCCGTGTAATTGGCCGGCCCTCTCCGGTTGGAAATTATTGTTGCCGTTTCATTACACACGGCCTCGGCCGTCTATTAGAAATTATCGGCCAGATTTTACCGGCGAAATTTGACCGTTTATACTTAATCAGTTCGAGGACGAATTTCACTTGGCAGGGATCAGGATACACGAGAGAGAGATAGTTGCGAAGAAAAATACGACATACGATGGCAGTTTGATAAGTGTGGTAGAACAGTAGTTTTAACAAAATTATTTTTACTTTTCAACATTTATGTTGCTGGATACACTTTCCAATTTTTTGCATACCGCCCGAAAGGCATTATTTTTCGAATCTTGCAAAAGAACTGTACAGCTTATAAATTTACCTTACTTATTAAATATAAGTCCCTATATATATAAGTTTATGTTTGATACAAAATAAATATCACTTTTTTAGCTTGAATTCATCGATAAAAAACCGAGATCGACTATTATTTCGCAATGAATAGAAAACTAATTTAAATGACGCACAACTGACTGTGTCAGGTTATAACCAGGTTATTATTTCTGCTTTTATTTCTTCTGTTCATTTTTTAATAACTAGTTTTAATATTGCTGTTAAGTTTAAAAATATCTGTTTTGTGGTCCGCGAGGGGTTGGAATACCGTAGGTTTGTGGTGTTTCTGTCTCCTCTCGCCGGTTTGGGGGTCTTTTGCTAGACCGGTTTCGCCATCTTCAGTAGCGCTGGTACAGTGGTAATATCCAAAAATACTGTCCCCAATACTCGGTACGTTCTGGTCATTTTGGGATGCTTTTTGGGGACCAGTCACCAGTACAAGTGACACAGTGCAGTGACTAACACCGCTACTGAAGACGGCGAGCGGCCGAAACCGGTCTAGCAAAAGACCAGATTAGCGAGAGGAGACAGAAACACCACAAACCTGCGGTATCGCTGTTAAGGGTTTTCTTTGGTGGCGTCTCCCGACTATGCCATAACTTAACCTCGGTACGCTTAAACAATTAGGCCCTTCCGCATTATAAATTCTTATTGTTGTAAGAATATTCGTGTCGTTAACGTTCGATATGGACGTCTCCTCACTATATTTCGTAATTCATCAATTGGGAAACTGTTGCCAGTTGGCCGTCCGCCTGTTGTGTGTTAGTGATTCTGTCAACAGAATGTCGGTATAGGGTGGTAGGGGGTGAATGTCGGAGGGATGTGCGGCGCGTGTACGCGCGCACGTGTAACATAAACTCCCATTAACTTGGTGAAATTGTAGATGCACAACATTGTTTTGACAGGGTCCCTACCTCCCTCCCTCCTCCCTCCCTCCCGCCAACATTCTGTTCCTCCGCATTAGACCCATGCCATTGTTCAAACTACAACTGGCACCCGGGAGCCGACAGACCAGTGCCAGGAGCCGGTGAAACGATTGCAAGCCGAATATTATTTCGGCACACCCGTTGGCATTCGGCATTTTAGTTGGTACTAATAACGGCGTTCATCGAACCGGATTATCGGTAGCTGCATTTAAATGTCTAAAAACCATGAAATTTCGTCCGTTTCTGCCTCCTCTCGCTGGTCTGGTCTTTTGCTAGACCGGTTTCGGCCGCTCGCCGTCTTCAATAGCGGTGTCAGTCGACAGTATTTTCGGTGTAAGAACAACAATAAGAATTATCGGTGTATATATATTTTATCGGGTTCGAAGTTTATAATTCCTTGAACAAGAATTAACTAGCGCAGTGAATCAACAACACGACTAAATGATTTTAGTAACTATCAAGGTAACTAACGGCCCACCCGATGCAGCCGTTATAATGATTATCAATATCAATATCAACGGGGTCTATTTAAAAGCAGGCAGGTTCTGGTAAAACGACAAGTGTGCAGCGATCTTCTACGGCCTCTTCAACGTACGAGATCAACAATGTTATATTGTACTAGATCAACAAATTTGTACATTTGTACCTTCAGCACGTGTCTTATTTAGTACCCGTAAATTGTATGACAAAAATCTCTGTCCTTGTACCATGTAACGTTATCAAAAGTAACGAACTGCCCTCCGTATGCAACATCACCCCTCAGCAAAATATTGTTAATTAGAGTATATACTATATCGAATCGTACCGTGTTTAGAAGTAATCATTTATCGTTTTGGGGTATATTTTGGCACTTTTGGCACTTTGGATGATGTTTCCCGGGCATGCTCACTGCACTGTGTCACTTGTACTGGTGACTGGTGCCAAAAAACGTCCCAAAGTGCCGACAGTGACTAACACAGGGCGCTACTGAAGATGGCGAGCAACCGAAACCGGTCTAGCAAAAGACCAAACCAGCGAGAGGAGAAACTTAACATGTAAGAACGAGTCATCATACTAAATCATCATGCTAAATTAACTTATATCGAATTGCATTCACAATTTAATTGTAAATACCGCAAAAGTGTCTGATTGTTTAAAGTTGCAGTGATAATTATAAGGCTGTAATAAAAATCAAATGACCCAAACGTACCAAGTATTAGGGACTGAATTTTTGGATATTACCACTGTATATAATATAGTGAAACGTATTGTGCAAAGAGGTATTTATGACGAAAATGTAATATCGAAAATATTGGCGATCGTAACGATAAACAAATATTGGAATTCAGTTCCCGCTGTATTGAATTGAGACAAATATTTAATTTTTGGCCGAAATATACCGGACAAATAATTGAATTTCCGATTGAAAATATCGATAGTAAATACGTGTTTTTAATAAGGGCAAAAACAAATTTAAACCATTACGATTATAATAGTTCTATTCCAAAATAGTTACTAAATAGAATATTATAACATTTTTATTCTAATTTAAATACGAATATCGTTTCTTAATGTTAGACGCATATAATGCACGTGTATATACCACAAAAACACACACATAGTCAATAATACATTAGTGATATACCTTAAATATAAAACATGTTTACCGTAGGTTTCAAAGACTAACTTTGAAATTATTATAATAATTTTTATTGGTTTCTCATCTATAATTCGGCGAGGAAACAAATAGATTTAATATAAATAGTTTATTATTCTACAATTTCTTTTCAAAGAAAAAGTTATAAGTTTTCTGACATAAAAGTTTTATATAACTGATGAGGATGTAATTTTTAAGTGTTAAGTAGTTCTGATTCAGGAACAAATAAAGACAACTGTACACTTCCAGTTAGGGGCATATTATTGTAATTATTGAACTGATCATATGATATGTACATGGATATGTAGATTGAGCATAATTGGCGGACAAATATTATCCATCTGAAGTGCATTCCTCGAAGGGAATTTCCCTTCTAATAATTGTACGGATGAACACCGAAATCAGCAAATGAATTTTGAGCGTACATTAACCCGAATCCTCTTCAGTGTTCAGCCAACAGAGCGAATTTCGCTGTGGTCGTCCCAATTTCGAAAAGCATCCCCCCAAACATCGACCGAAATACGGGATGAATCAATCGTTCATACGAAAACGATCTCCGTTTTCTCTCCGCCCGTTATATATCCGTTAATTTAGAGAACATGAGCCTCAGTAATACAGTCTGTGTAACATTAATTTATGTACAGCTATTGAATAAAAATGATTAATTTATTTGAAACTGAGCGAATTCTCTTCCTGATTGAATTTTTAATAAGAAACCTGCTGATATTAATTTAAATTAGGGAAGGATTCCGCGAACGGACGTTCGATGTAGTAATATCCGGCGGGTTATTGACCGATATCAGAAAAATAGAAATAATTTGAATACGGATTCAGACTGAAGACACAGTTGGAGGAGTCTGTCTTTTGATTGGCCAGGGCGGTTGTATAAACTTATTTTTAGGTCGGACACTTTCAGGTTCGGCAAGTTTTAAAATGTTTAAAATACAAATTAAAGCGTATATTACACAGGAAAATTTTAAGTATTTGATTTAAATTCTTTCATTTCATTAGGTCAAACTCCATGACTCGTGTTTTCGGTTTATCGCCACGATCAGTATTATTCTGTCCGTCTGTTGTCTACGTGACAGTGTCGATCGTTGACGCATCTTCAGATATGTCCTTTGAGGTTTGTATCCTTTATGCTTCCTTAACAAGGAGGACAGTTTTTCCCCCGTCCTCTTGTCCCGCCGTTGGCCATTCTCCGGGCTCTGTCCTTTTGTTTCCACCGGCCGGAGGAGTTGGGGGGGGGGGCAGGTTTCGTTCATTAAAAGCCGGGGTAGGGAGACCCTTAATAATTTATAGAAGAAATCCTCATTAGTAATTAATTGCTTCAGTCCGACCCGCCTGCCAATGGCTCCTCTTCCATTATATACCTTTACTCTCATTTCCTTCCCCCCTTTTATTCTTCTCCACTATTATGTACAATCTTTTATTAATAATCTTTTGTATTTATCGGAGTTTTCCAGTCGTTCTTCCCGCGCGCTTTTCTCAGATAATACCGCAGGGTAAACTTTCAAGTGGGCGGTATCGTCCGCTTAATATATATATATTTGTCTCGCACTACCGAAGAGTGCGAGAAGCCGAACATGTGTTGAGCGCGTGAAATTATTATCTTGTGTCTTTTTCAATCGCTGTTTAATGATAAATTCCACTCGTGTTTATATATATATATATATATATATATATATATATATATATATATATCGTATACTATAAAGCAGTTATTGTTTTTGCTTTATTCGAGAGCGATATCTAAATGTTCTTACACGGTAGTTGGAGCAATATCCAGGATATAAGCGATAGATTGTCCAGAGGACGGCCCCTTCCTCCCCTCCCCCCCCCCGTTCGATAACACTTCCGTTTTAATATTCCTGTCATGATGGGGTTGATGCGGGGGAGGGTGAGGGGGAGGTTTATTTTATTGGGTGGCGGGGTGGGCCGTCGCTTCCAAATACTCTCTCTCTCTCTCTCTCTCTCTCTCTCTCTCTCATTAGAATTATGGCATTTCCAGGAGGGGCACATAATTAAGATTATTTATGTGCCCGGCCAGTTTTACGGCCTTCGAATGACATCCGCCCGAAACGTGACCGGCAAAATTAAATTTTAACGACGATAACCCCCCAACCGCCCCCCCCCCAACCCCACACCGTCGTCCGGCTTCCATAATAAATGATATAGATACGGTGCTGGGCGCGATTTAAGTCTCTCTGTTCTCCCGTCCCAATTCTCTTTTGAACCGGGTACCGGTGGACGCCCATCTCTGGGTAATAATCCCACCTCACTACCTGGGAGAGCCACAACTCTATCCTTATTATACTCCCTTCAACTATTCACAATATTGTTGGACAAAAGTTAAAATCAATCGGACATATTCCGCTTTATTCATGAACTTTATTGGTCAAGAGTTTCAGTTGTGAACGATTCGATAGTGAAGAAAAATACGTAGGAAACAAAAAAGGAAATTGGGTCCACGACGAACAAGTGTAACAATAATTAATATGAAATATTTTAGTTACTCAGATCGAGATTGAGAATATCGTTAATACTCAATCAAACGATCGGTTGTTTTGAATTTGGCCATGAACTTCTGTTTTCACTTTAAAACGCCAGAACATGGCCTTGGCCCTTCGGAATCCAGCTCGTAACGATGGAGTTCCAGCTCTCGTCAAAAATCTACGTTCTTCCCGGAATTTCCAAAACGGGCATAGAGTCCCATTCCCTGGGAACCGTGAACCAACCGCGATGTTGAAAAAATAAATTAGTTGGGACTTAAATTTTAATTATCAATCGGACTATAATTGGATACCGTTGACTGTTCAATTTCCCCGAATCGAAATTCGAATTACCGGCCGTTATCGGAATATTTTCGTCGAGAGCCCTGAAAAACCTTCATCGCTACTGAAAAAATTTATCTCAGTCCACTCCACCTTGACAGAACGATAAGCCTTTCAATAAATATCTGTTTCTCTCCAACAATAAGAGAATAAAGATTACAAACATATACAGGAAATCATTGATAATGCTTGAAAAATGCTATATAAATTTTTATTATTATTCAACGCGAGTTTTTGGAAGTATCGGAGATTCACGTCACCGTCTTCAATTGAAATTTAAAAAGTTTTTTTATCAAAAATAAATTTTAAATCACCTTTAATAATTAGAATCATTCACTGCAGTGTATCCAGGTACATTTTGAGTAAGGTTTTTTAAAAACATTTTTCAGGGTTCGTCATAATTATTTCCATCGCTTATCATGTTTCGTCTACCGCTATTGTGTACACATACATTTTTATGATTTAACACAATAATTTTCTCTTTTTTTCATACTGTTTTTTTTTGTTTAGGGCGCGATTATGTTCACAAAGTTCGTTGCCCAATCCAACAATTAAATCGAGCAACTTTCCGAAAGGGTAGTCCAAGGGGTAGACATTTTAAATTCAGAATAGAACTCAATCGAGATTGTTTTTAACTTTGGATGAATATCGCTCGGGATCCAATATTTCATCGTTGTTTTGAAATAAATAATGTGTGAGGGAGAGAATATCGCTACCTGATATTACGATTATTCTAGGAATAAATGGGCGGTATAAGCTTTTTAGATTCGTATACCACTTTCAGTGTCTTTTTTCCGGCATTCCCGTGCTCTTCCCCTTTATCGTCAGAGGGTGAGAGGGGGGGAGGAGCGCGTCAAAAGGCGCGTTAAATATCGGCTGGCCTGTGCCGACCATTGTTAACGCCCGATTTACAAAGCTGGATGTTGAGTGGGGGGGCCCCTCTGTATGGGGGTAGTAGATGGGGTGGAGCCGCCCCCTCAAAGTGGCCTCAAAGTCCCGCCAACCCCCGGCGCACACGGGACTTAACCGGCCCTCTCTCTCTCTCTCTTTATTCCGGGCCCCAATTCACCCCCTCCTCCCTTTAGCCGCTCCCCGAGTACCGGTACCACAGGTACTACGCTTTTTTGCATCCCGAACACAGCCCAGGTAAAAAACAGGGCGGGCCCCCACCACCGGTCGCATTTCCGTTATTTATTCAACCAAGAATCCTACCCATCGTATAAAGAGAATACTCGTTCGCGCTCATCCCCTATAATTATATTCCTGTTGTCCAAACGCGAAATTGTATTTTCCGATTCGAATATATAAAATTTTTTATTTAGCCTGTACATTCAATTATAATAAGGCCACCGGGCATAAAACGAACAACAGCTCTAACAGATGTACTTGAAACGAATAACGAAATATAATAACTTCAAAATCGATACTTGTATATTACATCTTAAAAGTCCGACAAGTGTATTAAGTATTGAGAGAAGAATGGAAAAGATAAAAACAACTCTTAAACGCAATTACATGAGATGTCGAGAGAGAAACCTTAAAACGAATAACAAGATAATTCGTAACAAGCAACAGTCGATAACAACTTCAACTGTTCAGTAACAATGTTGAATAATGAGTTATAAATAATTTCGTAACATTTGTCGGTGCGATAGTAGAAACTCTGACGATTGACAAGTATAAATTAGTCTAATAAATAGGAGATTAATCTTAGTAGTAGGCCATTTATAAAGATATAAGGATATGTATTTAAGGTTAAAGGACCGGCGAAACTTTCAAAAAATTATTCCCGGAGAAGAGAATGTACTAAGTAAAAAATGAAAAATTCATTCGGCAACACTTCAGAGGGTTGTTAGAACTTACGAGTCTATGAATGGGCGACAGATGTTCGTCAAAACATCCCCTTATATAGTTTAGATCTCCTAGCGCCCCCCCCGAGGGTGGTGCGGAATTGTACTTAATTAGAGTTCGTCGGGTGCACTTGCGACGATTAAATTATTCGGTTATTTCGTAGGCTTAGAGGTTGTTTAGTAGGATTGGCTAATCCTCCTACACCAACAACCGCCACAGTACAAGTGACATTGACGGGGCAGTGAGGATGCCCAAAAAAGTGCCAAAAGTGACTGTTGAAGATGGCGAGCGGCCGAAACCGGTCTGGCAAAAGATCAAACCGGTGAGAGGAGATATGAATACAGGAAATCTGCTGTATCCCCGTATATAATTTGAACAGTGCTATCCAGTATACATATCGGCAAAACGAAACGATTTGATATTTATATTTTCCACGCACGATATTCTTGACGGCAACCTGTTGCAGGTATCGTGGATAAGGAAGAGGGACCTGCACATCCTGACGGCGGCGCTGCTCACCTACACGAACGACCAGAGGTTCCAGTCGCTCCACTCGGACGGCTCCGACGAGTGGACACTGAAAATTGCCTCGCCCCAGCTCAGGGATTCGGGAACGTACGAGTGCCAGGTCAGCACCGAACCGAAGATATCGCAGGCGTTCAGGCTCAACGTTGTTGGTGAGTAACAGCCCTTGAACAATTTTATGAAAAAGTAAAAAAATATTCGACTGTTAGCGACCGAGACTTAAACCCCAAGCTGTCGGAATAAGGCAGTTTGGAACCAATGTTCCGAAAATTCCGCCTTCATCGCAAAAATTAGACCGTAATTAGACCTTCCCTTAAGTATGTAATCTTGATTCTTCATTTATATGATATGACGCGTGAAGGCACAATCTGCCAAATACTGGGAACAAGAGAAGGGTACGTTTAATTCAAAAAAAAACAACAACAAAAACAGATTCGACCGATTAATAAACACCTGAAAATTTTAAATTTCCAAACAGTACAGACGTCAGTCGCACAGAGTACAACACACGTAAACTGAACACCGCAATCGTTGACACTGACAACCAATTGTGAACTGACAAAGATGACAGGGCGCCGACCTAAAGCGGTGACAGTTAAATTGGAAACGGCGGTTGTAAACGTCTATAGGTGGACAGTTTTAATTGCCAGATATTTGTGCGGCGGAGAAAGAATTAAGGATTGTAACAGAGTGTTGGAGGAGGTCATTTTCGTTGAAAACGGATAAACAGATAGCCAACGGACAGCCATCAACGCATTAAAGCATTCGGTCAGCACTACGAAATTTAACGACAATTTATTACCACAATCCAACAGTTTTTTTTTTTATGTATACCTTAGTATAATAATCTAATTAGCTAACTGTTGATTTGCGCACGAATACTTCCAATCTTCCTTAAACCCTATAATAAATTATGTAATAATGAACCCTCGGTCCTGAAATAATTTTAGCCCGAGCACGCTGATTGAGAGTCATACATTGGTGTGATTGTAAAATATATAAATTCGTTCGACAAATCGAAATTCTGGCAAGCGGTCGTGGAAAACATGGGCTTTTAGACGGGCAAAACCGTCGATGCAATTAGATAAGCTTCTGGTGGGTCGGCCCTCGGTCCGCAGATCAAATGGAAACTGTCGGCGGCATTTTTATATAAGTGCACGAGAGCCGACATAATTCCAGCATAAATATTGGAAATGGAATCAACGCCGTATAGTCGGTGGGCGGGGTTAGTCCCTTCTAGTGTAAAATTGACTTTAAAGGTTCCGTTCGACCACCCCCCCCCTACTCCGCTTCACAAACCGTGTACACTTTTTTTTCGGTTTCAAAAATTCAACCGGCTCAAGTAAAGTTTATATTTTTGTTGGAGCGACCTGATTGGATTTGTTCGAGTAGTTTTCTTCCCTTTTTTTTCCATGAAGTTTTATCGGGCCAAAGCCCGTGAAAAACGGCCTCGAGGAGAGTTCAAGGGGCCGAAAAGTCGGGGAAATTTACGATTTTTCGAATAAAAATTAATCGAAAATGATATTTAAAAAATAAACAACGTTGGCAGTTTTAAATATTAACGTTTCGTTCGATCCTTCCTTTTGAAAACTTCCGAACACTTACGAATCGACGATTACCGAACGAATTTACACGTACATTTTCGAATGAATGAACACTGTAAGTATCGAACGTGGCACTCTCCGGAACATTTATTTTTAACAGTTTTTTATTGTCTGTAAAATACCATAAGCGATTTTATTTGTGTATTTGGTATGTTTCGATAGCGCGGCCAACATACTTTTCTGTCGTCTTCAGCGATTAAATTTAGACGCATTTGTACTAGAAGGTAGACATTTATGGAGTGGTGATGAAGTGGGTTTCATTTACTTTTCCAGAAGGTGAATAATGTAGTGAATTTTATTTTTTCTTAACTCAGGACAGCCTCGTGACGAAACGTTGAAGTGCATCCGTGCGTTGAAGTCACGTTATCTGCACGAGGAAGCTCTCGGGGGATAAAGTAAAAAAAAAAACCCCTTCGATGTCATAGAGTCGTGTACAGTAGGGGGTAAAAATAATGTCCGCGAAACACTCCGCATAATATTTCGTATTTTCCACGCTTCTGTTTCTTCGCCTTTGATCCATTCGTATCGACAGCATACGGCCCCATTTAGTTGTAAAATGGTGTCAGCGATGAGAAATTTCATTTTTTTTTTAAATTACGAATATCAACCCTACGCGATAATCACCCAAGTGGCGGCCTTATCACGGCCGCCTCGAGTTGTTGAACGAACCGGTCGTTGGGAGAACTCGTTCGGGACGATTCGAAAACTTGGTAAAACGAATGTTTTTCGATTGGCCGCCGAGTTCGAGTTGATTCGCGGTCAAGTGCCGCCTCAGGAATTCGATAAGCCGCTCGTGTCAACTCCACATATCGATTCCGCAGAAATATCGAAATATCCACTTCTTTAAAAACAAGAAACCTGTTTTTTACTACAAAACAATAGACAAGACATAATTAAATTTTTAATTCCGATTGCGACAGATACATTTTTATTTCGATTTAATCGAATTCGAGGAATTTAGCCTTCCTTGTAAAATTAATTTCAGTGCATATTGTGTTTGCCGTGGTTGCTTTTTTTTTCTGGCCATTCGAACGAATTATGTTCGACCTAAGTGTGTACACGACGTACGTAGCGGGCGGAGACCGGATTTAAGTTTACGCTTTTGTGAATATCCGCTTTCCACACTCTGAAAAGCGGATGTGGTCGTTGTCACGGCCTAACTGGACCACTCGGCGGACAAGCAAAACTGATTTAAACACGACAAATCCGTATATAATATAAGCCGTATTAAAACCCCCGTATTAAAAAAAAAAAAAAAACTGTACATCTCATCCCCCATGCAGTCTCTAGACCGATATATACATATAATTAAAATTTAACCATAACGGGCTGCCCTTACCCCAAACTGATATCTATCAAATAATGGGCAAATATTTATGACGAGCTAATTAGCTAATTTGCAGTTCAGTTTTTCAATGTAGAAGGAAAAACACTTTTTCTTAACCCTTTGCACTCCGTTGTCCCCTCTCGTGGGACATCGTAATTCCAACTTATAACTCCGATGTCCCCTTTGAGGTGACATTAAAATTTATTACTGATTACGGGGAATCGAGTCATTTCTGGGCAACTTTTTGAGATCGGAAGCGATTCTTCTCTCGGTAAATATCATTTTGATTAAAGACTGAATCTAGACGAAAACTATAGCAGTGACAGTGACATCGGCCAACCACCAAGCAGTAGCCGGTAGCCAACATCCAGAATGGTCCGGAGTGCAAAGGGTTAAATAGATGAAAATATTATGCATTCGGTTAATATCATTCTTATTACATTATTCATAAATTTTGTTGCGTTAAAATTGTTGGTTTTTTTTAGTATATAATTTTATTATCTCCTTCCTGTCTTACACACACCATACTATTAACGCTGCCGTTTGATCAAATTTAAGTCGTATTCTTTCCAATTTAACTTATATTTGGATATCAAATCATACCGTATAAGTATGCAAATACAACTGGGCCACTTGAAAAGATCAGTATTTCGTGTTTAATCTTAATTACGTTGTCAGTGCCCGATGGCCAACGACGGTCGGACTGAACGAGTGAATTTCGGTCGTACATTCAGCCGGGTAACTGCTGTTGGCGTAACGCGATACGAAAATGTGGCTCGGACCTCGGGAAATGAGGAAAACGAGCTGGCGACCTCGAGCACGAGCTCAATCTGACCACGGTCGAACCGAAACTCCTCGACCGCGCGCAAATATCTCTTGTAAGATACGGCTAGAAGGGAGGGGAGGGGTGGGAGAAAGTTTGAGTCAAATTCAACTCCCGACTTTATTGCGTTACTTTAAAATTTGTAAATTGGGGCCTTGCAAATGTGGCGTGCACGCTATCTCTTCTCCGAGACGGTCCCTGAAAGTCGGTGGCCGCCCCGAAACGAACCGTAGCGGAATTAGGCCGCCGGCGGCGTTATTTTTGAAAAATATTTTTTCCGACCGCTAATTTCCGTATTCTCGGAGTTTAATAAAAAAAAAAAAAAAAAATTATCTCGAATACGAATACCGGTGGCAGTGTATAGGAATCGTGACCTCGGCCATAAAGGCCACGGGTTGTTGCCCCAACATTTCTGAAGGCGAAAATTTTATTCGAGAAAATGGATTTGTACAATCAAATTTAAAAAAATGAACGATGTACATGTACACCATGGTGTAATAGAGCCTACAAATATTGGTAAACGCAGAATCTGAGACCAAATTAAAAATTATTTGTATCATCTTGGTAATAAAGCAAACCTACTTTTCAATAATTACGTTCGCCTAATAACGTTTCCGCAGATATTTATGTTAAATATAACAACTATTTACATTTTATGACAAATTATTTTTGGTCACTCTGTCGATTTCACGGTTCAATATAAAAAAAAACCTTTACCTAGTTCTTTAATTTTTAAATTAGAAGAACATTGATATATCGTACGATAGATTGGAAATATTTAATTATTTTTCGAAATATATTTTTGCGGGGAATTTAATTTTTACACCTATTGAATTATGTCTAATTAAGTAAGTCTCGTCTTTTGAATTTCAGTCTTTTTTTTAGCATAAAATTTTTTGATTGATGTTACAATGGCAATTGCAAAACGAATTCTCGTACAAAAACTCGTTCACTGATTCGGACTAAAAAAATCTGGCGGAAAGCTTCTGCCATTCTATCGTAAAATAAATAAAGTTGAAAAATAAAAGCGAAAGGCCCTCCCATTTTACTAGGGAAAAATGTCACGTTTGCATTTCCTCGGGGGTCGAGCTAATGGAAGGGTGACTGAACGCGTGCAACCTGTAACCATCCAATTTCGTCATCCCTGCTGACTTGTCACTCTGTGACTTTCATCTTTTCACGCCAATCTGGCTTTACAGTCGTCTACCGAATAGATACAACTATTCGTCTAATAACAACGATTTTCTGTATTCGCAAACGAAAATACAGGATCATAATCGAGGGATACCGGTAAGGCGTTGGTACGGAACTTGTCTAAATCGTCAATAAATTCCAAGCGCCCTTGTTCCACTTCCACATGCCTTAACAGTTTATTTACACCTCTCCAGCGTAGTAATCTTGTGTCTGAAATGTCCGAAATACCTATATAATGTGTACAATGAGTATAAATGTGTATGGGGATTCCAGGTAGAGTAAACGAGCTTTCCTCGTTTCGAGAAAACTTCGGCCCTTCAGAATTGGAACTCGTGGTCCGACACCCTTAAATAATATATATTTATTTACATTTATTTAACATTGTCGGAACAACATTTTACGATAAATAAATAAGAAATTAAATAAAAATTCACGGCGTTGATACCAGACCCGCGCTACACACTTGTACTGCGGGTTTAGTATTAGCGCCGTGCATTGAACGACAGTTCCATTAGTATCAGTACAATATTTCACTGTTCAACGAATTCTAAACTTACAGATTAATTAAAGTTAAGCTACTTAAGGTCAATTTTGATGTCCGTTTCAGTAATGGTCTTAGTAGTCCAAATTTTCGGTTTAAACCGATTCTTTTGAGTCTCTGGTATGGGGATTCCACGTGTGGATAAATTCCGGTTTGCAGACGGATAATAACAGTGCTGCGGGAATAACAACCTTATTTCCAGCATTAAATTAATCACCGGATCGGCTCAAGAGTGGGGGAAATTTCAAACGACCGAAAATCCAAGACGGACTGAAAAATATACTGTTCCTTGTGTGAACGGCGTTATCCTCTTTCTATAAGGGCACTCGTTTAAAATCCGGGTCCAATAATTAAACGAGCGGCCTTATTTTGCCTGGAAATTCGCGCTGGCGGGGTCAAGTTTGAGTGACCCCGCGGTCGCCCCCGCCCCCGCTTATAAATAATAAATTCAAACAATTCTTAATTAATCTCTTCTACCCCCACCGCCGTTTCTGGCCCCGTTATCTCTGGTTTTGACTTAAATGAAATAATTTCATACTGGTCGGCAGCCGGGGGTTGGGGGGTGAATGAGAGAGAGATAAGGGATGCCTGCGGGAGGAGGAAAGGCCCCGGACTTGGAGGGTCTTCAGAATGCCCGTCTGGAATTCCTTATTAGTTGCCTAATTAAATTCAGCGACTCTGCCCGCCCAGTAATTCTCGCTTCCCTTTTATTTTTAAAGTCTCGAAAGACCGGCTTCCACCCGACCCCTTTAAGAATTATATCCACCGAGGGGAGAGAAAGAGGGAGATTATTTAGTTTCTGAAAATTGTTGGGAATCCCCTTCATTTCACCCACCCGCTTCACCAACCCCCCGCGCCCCACGTCCACATCACGCCCCACGACCCCGGGATTTTGATTTATCGCGCTATAACGGGGGGTTGGGGGGAAATTTTCTATTAATTTATAGTCGCCAAGTTGGGCTCTCTATGAGATATATGGCCCGACAAAGGGAGAATAGAGGAGTTCATTTCTTATAGTCCCCTATAACAAATTAAAATATCACTGCTAATCGCGAATATTTAACGTCATTGTCCTCACAATGAATTAATTAGTTCACTCGTATAAACTGTGGTTTTGGAAAATTCTGGGTGGCACGAACCAACAGAATTTGAAATATTACCATCTAACATATTCTATCTGTCCGATATTCTTCCTGTTTTTGGAGAACACTTGAGCGAATCCTGGTAGAGAGTTCCCCGGTTCCGATCAGGGTCCGATAAAATATAGATATTTTATTATGTACGTAGTAAAAAACCTCGCTATTCAATTCTGTCGAATCATGAACAGGTAACTACTGAAATATTATTTCAGTTTTCCCCTTCAGATCTCGTCAACCCTTACGTCCAGGAGGGTGATGTAAGCCAAACCAGCCGTGCTTCCATTTGAGCGCAGTTATATCACATTTAATTGCGTTTATAATAAATTGTGTTTTAAAAAACCTTTAATTCATCCGACTAAAATAACTAAAAATTTCAAAGAATAAAAAATGAAAAAATTTGGTATTTGACCGATAATACGCTAGAAAGCTTTATGCTGTACTACCGTTATACCCGCTTACGACCGCAGTTAGTATAGGTTCATAAATAACAATAAAATTGAGGACTTCATAATGACGTGCAATAATGATTAATCTGATCCCCCCCGAACGGGATAAAACGGGACCTCTGAAATATGCCCGGGGATTAATCATGTTCGGGATCGGCTTATCAAATATAATGAATCCAATTATCGTTTATTGAGTGGGGCTGCGGGCGCTATCCACAACCGCAATCGGATAACGATAAGGGGTTTTGTATTTCAGTCGAGTGGGAAAACAGAGTGACACCCGGATATTTTATATCTTGGATGGAAAAAAAAGAACTTCCCGGTTGTTGGGTTAAAATTTATACGATCGCGCTATTATAAATAAAATTTGTATCCGCCTCAACTGTGTAGTACGCACTCCTTGATGTGTAACTTTTCCGATTACCATAACATTGTGAACAAGTATATAAACAGAAAGGTCCGCGGGCCGGCATGTATATATCAAAGAAAAGTTGTATAACGTCTACGATTTACAATGCATAGTCAAAGGAAACTAAAGTATTTGTAATTTATTACACATAGATAATGAGTATCGAAGGCGGACAATATTAAATAAACACAGTATAGAAACGCACACGAGTCTTAGTACGTTTAATTTTAAAATTTATTGTGTTTTAAAAATTGGTAACAATACTTGTTCAATTCCGGCTGCGTTTGATCCTTGTAAAATACAAACAAAGCTGAGGCAAAATTAGGGCCCGCAGAACTTTAATTTATATAGACGCACACAACAATGCTGATATCACACTTTTTTTACACAGTAAAAAATAACGGTCTCTGTAAATTTTAGGCGCCTGAGGAATGTATAAATATTTCTGGGCTTGACAAGACGGCTGAGTCGGAACTCTGGCAATCTCGTTAAAGTGGAGAAAGTGTAAAAAAAAAAAGAGGAAAAGAGAAGAAAATGCGGAACGAGAAGCCGTTTCAAAAATGGATCGGTTGCGGAGGTCGGAAGTATCGGTCGGTATCGGCGGCGTCGTCCCTCTTAACTTTCAAACTTTCTCCCGCTCGGTTTTTCTATTTAGTGCACTTTCAAAAACTAGTTTTGGCGTGGGGTCGCCGGGTCGCAATTGAAAAAAGGCCGGGTGAAAAGTATAATAACAAAAGTTTTAATATTGTTCAATTTATAGAGGCCTATGGAGGGTTACGGATCACAAACTTGTGCTATTGTAGTGCGTATGTGAGTACGTGTGTGTGTGTGTGTGTGTGAGTGTCGGCTTTCATTTCGGCGGTGAGCTTCGATTTGAGGAAATTGAAAATAAACTCGCTCTGGTTGGAAAAGTATTCGTACTTTCCCCCGGTCGTAAACTGGTAGGAGCAGTTTTGCACGATGGAGGCCCGGTTCCATCTTTATTCCCCGGAAGCTGATTTTTCCTCCCTTCTTATACCGCCGGTAGGCCTATAAAAATATACAGCCGGCGGTAAACAGAAATTTAAACCGGCGCTCATCCGTCAACCCTCCTCGGTCCAGCTATGGAACCCTAAGTAAGATATTTCAGGAAAATATCGACACATTCCAAACGCGTCTTAGAACATCCATTCTTCAATACATCTACTGGGCTATTTGGCTTCCAATTCGATATTTGGGACTTACAAGAAAACGTATTATTTGAAGATAACGGGGAGAATATCCTCGTTATAGACCTGTTTCGGCCTCTCCCTAAACTGCACAGTACTAGGGAAAAACGATGCTGTAAAATTTTTGTTAAAATTAATGCAGTAAACAATTTTTCTATTATTTCATTTTTAGAACTCATTCAATTGAAATTAGTATCTAAAATCTAAAAACGTTCGTTTTTCTTAAATTGTCGTTATTCTTCATTTTCACTGTGCGTAAAATAGCGTTAACAAATCTTGTTAGAAAATTGTGGTAATGGCGTTATTTTAGTCAAGATTTGCCGCCGTTTTCTAAAACATGACATCACAGAAGATGACAGAGGCCGTCAGGCATGGTTATCCTGATTCTTTGGAAACTTTGGTCGGTGAATTGAATTTTCTTGTTTTTCCTATACGGCGGTACGAAAACGAGGGAATGTCTTGGGGAAAATCGGGCATTGGGAAAAAAAACGGATTGACGTGTAATTCTCCAAGCAGTCGTCACTTTACAGTCTTCAATATAGAAATAGTTTTATGGTCTCTTCGGGAAACGCGAAGGGGGAAAAAATTCAATTTCTCGAGCCCGGAGTTAACTCGTTTGGATGCGCGCTAAGGGGGGGCTTTAATGGGGTGCATTAGGCGCCCCGATGCGAGGCAATATCAGTGCTGAATATCATACCGAGCAGACGACACTTTAGCTACTCAGTTATCCGAGATATTGGGCCGACTTTGAACCTATTCATTTTAAACTGTCAATTAACCGGTAATGAACACCGGCCCATCGGAAGGAATTAGGGCGGCGTTCCAGTTTCCAACACTTAGATTACATTTATCATGATTCTGTCCTTTGTTGGACCCCTGTTCCAGCTTTCATCAATTATCAACCGGCTAATCGGAACAGGGTGTCGGGCCCACTATCCATCATCTGACAACACTTCTAGTCCATGAAACAAAAATGGAACCTGCTCCTTGCTGCACAATGGTTACAAAATGACATCGGCTACGGCAAATAGAAAACGGGCTTTAAGAATTAAAATTTACCTTAATTTTTTAAACATATGTATCTCATATAAATCTCAAAAATATGGACTGTCTATCGCTCGCTTTGAAATATACCTCGTGAAAAGCGAATTGAGATATCGTAATAAATACGAAAAACGGTGGGATATGATTCGTCCAGAGAGTAAAAACAGGTCATTCGTAACTTTGCACGGCAATTTGAGAAACTTGAGTGAGGGGGGAGTTTTCCAACGTCGCGTGTTTTAGAGTCGCCCTTTTTTGCCCTACGATTTGAAGTTCAAACGCGTATGTTAATTCCTCGGGCGGGAGAAAATTTACCTGCTATTGGCAACTTACGACTTTGACTGCGTTATTCGTGTAAGTTGGTTTTCAGAGTTTTGCTCGCATCCATTTTTCCGCGCCACAAACAATTTCCCAAGCGGAACGATTACCCCCAAATCGGGTTCGAACGGCTCAATTGTCTTTCATATTTATGAATAGTTTCTCCTGTGCGCTCTCACGAGTTTTCTCACTTGTAAACTAACTGACTTAGTTCAAACCGTCCTTAGCTCCACACATAACCCCGAACAAATCTATTCCAAAGTCATGACCGGCTGGAAAACTGAATGGGTCGAATACCGATGCTGCTTCCTATTGTTTCGATCGAATACAATTTACTTTAAATCAACTTATGGGAATTCGAAACCGATGCTCGAAATCCTGTATAGTTTGCAACAATCTAATAGTCGCTATACCCTACACTGGAGACAGATCAATTAGTCCTCTGAATTGGCCACCGTCCCGGATTAGAAGTTCTAGACTGAATAAAGTTTCCGAGTGTGACTATTCGACCTGTGGGCGACGCTTTTGTGTCTTAAAAAATGCTTGTTCCAAAGTATTTTGAAATCGACCACTGATTATAAATGTTTGAAAATTTACTTGAGCGGCGAGAAGCTGTCTGTTGAATCGAATACGGGACGAATCGTGACAGAGCGGCGGTGCCGCGGACGGAGGCGTCTCCCGACTGGATATTCCTCCCATTATGGGCGTTGACAGTCGATCACGCGGTAGCGCTATCGATACGGCTGCTATCGTTGACAAAACTTCTCACCGCGATAAACACAGTAGCGAATTCGACGTTATCGTAGCCCACGTTGGCGCCAGCAACATCAAATAACCTAGTTTAACATACCTGTTTTGTGGTCTGCCAGGGGTTGGAATATACAGTAGGTTTCGTGTGTCTCCTCTCGTTGGCTTTTGCTAGACCGGCTTCCGCTGCTCGCCATCTTCAGTAGAGGCGTTAGTCACTTTTGGCAGTTTGGATATTTTTTTTCTGTACAAAAATACCAATTATCCAATTATTATTATTTATTATGGAGTGTAGTGAATCCCCGTCGGGCGTACATTATTCGAAAATACAATATCCATTATTCCGATTTCACCAAAAAAATCCTCCACTCCAAAATTATCCCGTTCTCCGTCAAGTTATATTTCTGTTCAAACAGATCGCACTGTTACTAAATGTAATTTTAAAAATTTTTAGTACAATAATTACATTGGGCTGAGAAAAATGTACATTACATACATCCTTGTTCTTTTGGAATAAATACGAAGAATATATATTTGTTCTAAACCTCATTTGTTAAAATGGGAATGGTGTGACATAGATTTTCCAGTCTGGATTCTCCTTTGTCAGTTGTTGAAAACTGTTTCCACAGGGGTCGATTCGAGGGTGTAATTTAGTATCATCGCCCCACCCCCCCCCGCCGCCGCCTCTAGCGGTGTTTGTTTTTTCGACCTTTTCAACCGGTTATTTTTGAACGATAGCTATTTTCGGTTTTAGTCTATTTCTCCCGACCATCCCGGATATATTGGATATTGTATGGATTCCGGTGGGCAATAAATTCACTATCGCGACAACGGGATTTGTTTAACGACTTCCGGAGGGGGGGCGACTCTCCCTCCCTCTCTCTCTCTCTCTCTCTCTCTCTCTCTCTCTCTCTCTCTCTTTCTCCCTCCAAGTAATGTGGCGGGCGGTCGAAACAAATTTTTTTCTATTTTTCCCGCCCCTCTTTTGCCGTTCGATATTTTGCGATGGGTTATCCGGGCCGTGTGTTCCCCAGGGGAGGGGGTTGGATGCCCGAAGGCCCCGGGTCGTGGGCCAATTCAACTTCAAGGCCCATACAACTCCCATTAATTATGTAACAGTTTTGGAACATTAACCCGGTGGGGCCGGCCGCAAGCTTCCACCGAACCCGCATCAAAACTAATATATATGTAATGTATTAACTGTACTGGATGGTAAAAGAAATTGGGCGATATAAATAGTTTTAGACTTTCTATTAGTTACAGATATGTCCTAAAATAATTTAAAATATCAGCCTCATCAGACGGTCCGCCATGGACAGTTGATTCCGACCCGTCCGTTGAAACGAGACTCAAAAACCCGAGGACTTAAAAAAAATATACCACCTCCTTTTGTTTCGTAAAATTACCACGTTGTTGCCATAGCAGTTGGCACAAAAGTGGGTCAGATTTCGTGACAAGAAATTCTTTGCTGCTGGCATAAAAATAAACTACAAAAGCGATACGAGTATACAAATCTAGGCAAATTATTTGTACGAAAGTTGGTAAAATGTTTGAATTATGAAATGAAGCGTACCGAAAATAACTACTGTCGTCATGAAATGACATTCAACCTAATACAAGTAAATGTCAAGAGAGATGGATACATTATCTTCAATGTCGCGTTCATTCCATATTTACAAATAAGAATTATTGTGAAATCACCGGACATTTTTTATACTTAAGGGACTGTCAACGCCCTGGCACGCCGGTTCTTAAAAATTCTATCATTTTAGAGGAGGAAGGAATGTGAAAGAATGATAAATGGTGGGATGAAGATTGTTGAATGAGATGTTCAAGAAAGTTGCCCTCGAAGAATTGGCCCTCAGTCATAACTCCGCCTCTGCATTTTCAATAAATATTGCTTCACCAGCCATATATTTCTCTCTCCCTATAAATATATACATACATATATATATATATATATATATATATATATATATAATCCGATGGAGTCCATTTATTCAAGAAGGATGAAAACTTCGAAGTTCTAGTTTGAAAGGGAGGATTTTTCCTCGGATTGAAATCTCCGGTCCGGCTGTTCTTAGTTTCCGTCCACTTTCGGTACTTATTGCCCAAATATACAGTTTTTAATAATGAAGACAGTAAGTGCAATTAACAAATCTTAATGGCATTGCTAAAATCGATCGATTGAGCGCCACCGCCAATATTTCCCCGGACTTGAACCGCGAAAATAACTTATCCGGAAGTATTTAATCTAATATTATATTTTCTGGGTGGAATCTGTGACACTTTTTCTCTTCTTCAAACTTACTCGTGAATTATTTATTCCTCTTCATCCTAGGCAGAATCGTGCCGCGAATTTTCGTTGGTGATAGTTTCGTCGTTGACGGTGGGACAAAACTTCAATCCACTTGACAGATAACTGACTGAAAAAAAACCCTTCCGGGAATTGTCCCATGTAACGTGTACGTGTATTACACGTGCTCCTTGTCCTAGAGTACGTGATCGCATTCTTCCTGCTCCGCGCAAGCGCACTCCTAGTCGTCCTGGACGCCACGCCTGCGCAGAAGTGCTAGCTTGTACCGAGTTGTCCTGTTTATTTGTGACATCCTCAACATTTCTTCCCCAACTACTATTCGATCTAGAACCGTTTATCACAGCCCTACCGTTTCTAAATCTGGAATTCACCAAATACCTTATCGATGTATTCTCTTTCTTTCAGTGTCCCAAGCGGAAATCCTGGGCAAGGGTGAGATCTACATAAAGAGCGGGAGCGACATCAACCTGACGTGCGTCGTCCGGGAGACGCCCGAGCCGCCCTCCTTCATCTACTGGTACAGGGGAACAACGTCATCAACTATTCGCAGCGCGGCGGCATCTCTGTGCTGACCGAGAAGCAGACGAGGACCTCCAGGCTGCTGATAGCCAGGGCGATGCCCAACGACTCCGGCAACTACACCTGCGCACCGTCGAGCTCGCACGCCGCCAGCGTCATCGTACACGTACTCAACGGTAAGCGAAATACACCGCAATATTTTCAATATTATAAATTATCCGACATTTCTAATATATCCTGGAACGATAACCATCGTACAGCCATCTGAAGAGGTGTCCTTCGGCACGCCTGTGCGCAAGCGACAGATTTGTGCACGGTATTTTTAATATTTTTTGTTTTAAATTATCCGAAATATCTAATTCCAATAAACTGTCGTACGATATATTTGTATGTTCATCCTATGGTTGTCGGTCTCTTCGGCACTTTCTCATTTTCTGCCGTAGACAATGGACACTGTCACCCAGCTGCGATCCCGTGAGCTGCGGTCCTTAAGGATATATTTGTGATCATTTTCTATTATCCAGTGATAGCCACATCTGTCTTCTCTCTCATGTGTAAATCTTCAGCCGCTCAAGTCCGACACGTTAATTTAAATTTGCCCCGTTATCACATCGACTGTCTCGAAAAGTAACACAAATATGGATAATTTATTCAGCTGAGGGTTTATGCGGTCGGGGTTGGACAACTTTAACCGATTCGGACCGGTGGGAAACTGTTCGATAGGCAAGTTCTCATCTCCAGTGACTCCGGAGAGCTTAGTTAAGAAGACACAAGTTTCCAGTCGCTCGAACTATTTGCACTAACGGTTATAAGGCGACGATTGCAGCCCTAAACCTCACTTCACTTCCGGCTCTTCTACTCTGAATAATTAGGGGAAACGCTTGTAAACGGCCCTCTGGGAGTTTAGCCGGAAACATGGAATTTCGTTCCAATTTAAACTCGGCTCGTTCAGAATTGACCCAATTGCTTTTTCTCTCGACTTCGAACGTTGTTTGCAAACCAGGAGGCTTTATTTTATTTGCAGACCACTCAACCGGTTCTTAATCGTATACCGGGAGGATACACAAACCGACGCACAAGTTGCATATTCCAGTAGCTATTATTACATGGAAATTACATCGAATTTATTGATAAAAAGCTGTAGAACGACTCTATATTTCCTGTGATCTGTGTTCAGTAGATCAGCAATTTATTTGGCTGTTCCGGACATCCTTTGCCAGTCGCTAATTGGGTTCTTGAAAAGGCCAAACTACTCCCACGGTATTGTCCGTGGACGATATCTCATTTAAGTTTCGTAAAGTTCGAAGTAACGGGGCCCAAATAACACAAGAATTAAGGTCTGCAGCTTTCCTGCACAACTTCCGAATCTTTACTTTTCGGATATGCCTTATAAAATTTTAGCGAAGACGTGTGAAATCAATGTTGTCACTTGTCGACGCAGCAATGATTTGTAGCTTACATAATCCTGTCATCAAAAGTCAAAATTCCCGAGTATTATATTTCCCAACAACTAAATACGAGAGAGATAACGATAACAAATTTCGGTAGGATTTAGTCAAGTGGTCATCAAACCAGATTATTCGGGATTTAATTTTCCACCGGAATATAATGAGAAATACCGAATTTAACGGCCAGATATAGAAAAATTTAATATGAGTTTTTCGTCTGACAGCAGGCAGTCACTAAACTACTCTAATTTACTACGCTAATTTAGAAATCATAATTCATACATTTTGCAACCGGCCTCAGTGGGTAAAGAAAACAATTTTATTTTTATTGTTGCGGTCACGTTGTCGAAATACACGGTGTTTTATGAAATCCCGAAAATTGCCAACCCTTGGAAATGAAACGATGGGCGGAGACGCGGTCAGGTATAAATGTTGCAGGGGCCTCCCTTTGATGGCAGTCGTTCGGACTTCGGAAACGGTGAAAAAGCCGAGCATCCCCCTACCCTTACCCCCAGCGCACACAAACCCCGTCCGATATTGGCATCGACGTGAGCGCTAATGGAACGGCATCGTTCGAGCTTTAGGCCGGGCGACGTTAACGAGAAAGGACGTCGGCGTTTCTCTACAGCTGTCGGTTGTGCTTTAAAGTTTTCGATGTTTAAGTCGGGCCCTTTTGGACGATGAGTGGCTTGCGGGGAGGGCTCGATTCGGTCACATCAAAGCCGCCGCCCTAACGTATTTAGCGAGTCGTCCTCACGTTTCTAACCCCCCCCCCTCCCCCCGCGATAGAATTACTTTTCCTTTTCCCACATTTAAACCCCTAACACTTAAAGTCCTACTTTAATTGCCTGCGAAAGTTTTTCTCTCAATACTGCCCGGCCGCTTGTTATTTAACTTTCACACACGCCCGCCGGAAGACGGGAGAACGATCTAACAATATGAAATACCTAAATTTGAACTAACTTTTTTGTCAAAACCGTCTCCAACATAAGTAATAGATTGTTCGAGTGATTTATAACCGGTTAACTGGGCCGGTTTTCAAAATACGGAATAAGTAAAAGGGGGGGGGGGGCCGGAATTTTTCTAGCCAGTTTTTCCGAGTGTTTAGGCCGAGGTCGGACCGGTCCCCAGTAATAAATCACCCGGCTTTCCCGAAACACTTTCTCCGCCGGGATCCCACTTCGGCCCCCGCAAGAAGAAATATATTCTTCGGTTATTGCCGAACCCCGGGGCGCCGGCCCACCCCGTTATTGCCGGAGATACGTCAGCCTCACGTGTGATACAATATTAAAATCGCGTACAATGCGCAGCGAAGGTAGTAGTTTTAAACTGTAAAGTGAACATATAATCTTAGCAGGTATTATTATTTTGCTAAGAGAATGTTGGCGAGAAGCCGAAAATATTTTAACCCAAGTGACGAACGGAGGCTGACAACAGCACTAGTGACCCCCCGCCCCACAAATTTTAAACTGTAATAGGCTTTCGCGATAACTATGACTCAAGTTATTTCATCTCGAGTACGATAATTGAGTGTTCCAAGGGCGGCGGTGTTGTCGGACCTGGGAGCTGTGTTAACCGAGAAAGCGATGAACAATGATCCATTGATGGCATCGCATTAAAGTCCATTAATCATCGGCTTTTCATCCCGACAACCGCCGCCGGTTCTTATAAATGAATATTTCTTGAAAGGGTACCGCGTATTTCTCGAGGGCCCGACAAAGAACCGACAACCTCGTTCCGGCTAAAGAACTCTTTTTCTCGGCGAACGGAGAAGAGGGATGGATGTTTTTATTGGATGAACTAAACGCCCGGCTGTAACTACCCACAATACGCTGTTATTACGCGAGTAAATACGGGAATAAAAGCGTACCTAAAATTGTAATTCTCCCGGAATCCGTAGGACTGGAATAAGGAAAACTGTTTCCATCAGCTAACAGTGACAAAGCAGACACCGGTCTAGTGTTAAGAAAGCGAGACAAGAAACAGTATATCACGCGGGGGATAATTTTCGGGAGATATCGGTTTTCGTGATCCGAAAATATTAATATTTACGATTCGCAAAAAAAAAGGAGAAAAAAGTGGGTTAAAATGGGGGACCCTGTTGCAGTTTCAAATATAAGAAAGATTTTATACTCACGTTACAAAATGAATAATGCATCGGGATTCTCTCGAGTGAAGGGGACGCTGTAGGTAGGGCGGGCGGAGGGGGGATGAGGCCTGTAGGGGGTGGTAGGGGGTGTGACTTTACTTGGCGGATACGGATAGGGTAATAAATTCTTGGCCCAGAAAAGGGGAAAAGGGATTCAGACGTCTTATAAGTGCAGGGCGACACTGTAACAGTTCAGGGACAATGCAGACCCCTCTCACTCCACCCAGTTACACAACCAGCAGTCTGGGTTCTTTTTACATTTTCTTTTTAACAACCAGTATTATATTAAAATAATTGAATAATTATGCCAATACAAATTTAGATACTCTCTAGGGGAGGGGGTTATTAAGAATAATCATACTTGATAATATTAATTTCACTATTATGAATATATAATTTAATATATTCTTAGAGCGGTTTCGCAAGCGTTACGTCTACTTAAGTTCATGTGCCCTTAAGTAGTGATACTGTTTATCGGTTGTCACGATAATTTAAGTATCGACGATGTATCCTATACATTCATTACTTTGGAATTTCACCCCCCGACGAGGCTTCACTGTCACTGTCATTAGTAGCAGGTGAGTAGTAGACAGTAACAGTGTTCTTGACAGCGCCTATTGTTAATAGATAATGTGTAACACATTAAGGAAGGAATATTTCCTCTATTTGAAGGATATAATATCAATTCAAAAATTCAATTTTTAATGTATCCATATTTAAAGTCATACTGAATACCAATCGGTTATACCGTCTTGTAATTTGAAAAAACAGTGTTTGCAAACCCATTAACGGTTTTCATACAATTTGTCGAAATTTCGCCTATAATTTCGAATAGATTCCGGAACGGTGAGAGGGTCAGTGGGGGGATTGAGGGGGGGGGGGGGGGGGGGGGTAAGGAAAAAAATACAACGAGGGCGGATCGTTATAAAATTTCCGTGTCTATTGGGGGCGTGATTGGGGCGGCACTTTCGTGCACGAAACAATTTCGCGAGCGGTTATTCAAACAAGAGATAACACGGAAAATTGCCTTCAGGAAAAAAAACAAACTATTTTTACGGCTTTTCCGCACTGCCCGCCCAACTTTTCGGACGGAAGGAAAAGTTGTGTTGGCCGCCGTTGTCGAATTCGGTGACCAGCAATCGATGAGAATTGGCAAAAAAAAGAACAGTTAAATATAAATAGTTGATTCATCGATGGTAAACAATAATTTAGGATACCAGTCTACCCCTTATGGCCTGGATAATACCAAAGGAATAAAAATAAAAAATATCATACGCTTTAACATATTTTTTATTTGCGGTGCACGCACCGTGTTGCTCTTCTCAACCAATATTCGCCTGTTGCCAAAGCCATCGATCTACTGCCTGGATTTAAATTATTTGCATTGCCGAAACGTGTGTTTTTCGAGGGACAATAATTTTTATGAAATTACTCAAAAAGAAACTATAAATTATTGAAAACTACTTTAATTGAATTTCAGACAGATTCCAAATTGGACATCGAAAACATAGTTTTATGCCGAAACTTAGGCTAGCGTGCAATCGAAACTTCGGGCGTACATAATTTTTAATGAAAGCCCACTCTTTGCCCCGTGTTCCCCATTTCATAATATTTTCAGATAAGTTTCAACAGCAACTGGATCGCAACATGAATGTAACTTTTGAATTATTTTAGTCGGAAATCCCCGCATTACGAAAGTGTTGTTTCGCGCTCGAACAAAAAGGATAATGCAGTGATAATCCGGACTCATATTGAGTGGAACATCTTAATAAGGTCACGAACGTTGGGCGGGGGATGGGGTCTCTACACCGGCCTCGGTCCGATAAACTTCCCCCCTTCGCAGACTGCGAACTGTAAATGTTCTCTCGCAAAATAGACTTAATGCCGGCGGTTATCCAGACGTTGTAATCTCGTGTTTAAACGCCGCGGGTAAATGTTTACTTGGCCCGCTCCGGCTGGAATAACCGGTTAACACTACAGGTGTTACCGGGGAGAATCCCTCCTACAGTATTTGTCGCCACAATAACTACTTCTATCCCAGCGAACCGCTGCCCAATCCCTGCCCTGTTTACTGACGTCTGTTCCGCACACTTTAGTCGGTCGTAACAGTTTGGATTTATTTCATATAACTTAATGTCACTTCGTTTGACCCCTCGAACTTAAAGTTTAATGGACCAGTTCGGTCTAAGGGCTAAGAAGATTTCTAGCCGACGCGGTGGCGGGGGGGGGATGAGGGATGGGTAAGAGAGGAAACTGGATGAACGAGCGGATTGGGATGAGGAGAAGGGCGGGAGTGGAACTTCAGGAACCGGGATTTTGCGACTTCGTCGACCGCCGGGGTATGTTGAGATCATGGTGGGTTGTGTGGTTAGAAACATACCCGGGGAAGGATTTTCGACTGAAATCTCTGGATGCGAGCGATGTCGGATGTCTCTGTGGAACCCCATAGCTCTATACAGTAAGTCCGTGTCAGTTTAAGTATCGCTTTGTATATTGTCAGTTTGTTACTTGAGGTCAATTTCGATGTCCGTTTTAGTAACGGCCTTAAGAGTCCAAATTTCTTACTGATACAAACTTGAACCGGCGGCATCTAACCACTACTGCAAAGCCGATATTTCTTTAAATATATATATATATATATATATATATGAAATAATACTTGTACTAAATCGGCCTCTAATATTCCGAAAAATATGTTCCGCATAATTGAGCCAATTCTTTAATTTTTTTTTATAGAATAAATTCGTTTCTCTGAAGGGGAGGCGAATGTGGACGCATTCCACTAGAATAAACGTTTTTGCACCCCCTCTCACCCCCCCCCTCCCCACATACTCAACTAGCCCTCAATGGTGGCCTCGGACCGTTTTTGTTCTGTTCTCTAGTTATTTATTTTTTTTTTTTTTTTAATAAATTCCGGCTTACTAGTTTTTATTTACAAAGAGGAGAGAGAGGGAGGGAGGGAGGGAGGGATGGAAGTAGGGAATGAAAGAGAGAGGGAGGAATAATGGCGGTGCACCGAGGAATGAAAAATGAGCGGCGGGCATTGATTTTTATACCGCCGCCGACAGTTCTACGCGCGCTTAAATTAAAAGGCAAATACCGCATATTATTTTCGCCAACGGCTGTATATCACTCAGACCGTTCTTTTTTGTCCCCCACAGTTCACAATTGTTTCGTTAAATAATTACAGTATCGGCGCAAATTTGAAATGGGAAAATTGGAGAAGGAGGCCGTCCATGTTTTACATTTCGCTGGCCTCTAAAAAAATTGCAAATTACGAATTAACCCCGTTCAGCTGGCGAATATACAGTTTCCCTTCGATTAATTCTGTCCATTGTGTACGGTCGTGAACAAACTGCAGGACTTAATTCTGACGAGTGTACTGAAGTTTACTACTGATCGGGACAACTTGAACCCAGTCTCATTAATGTCCAGCCGCACATACAGCATCTGTGTGTCTATAACTGCACTATATTAAATATGACGTAAATGTTTAATGATGTACTATACAAATTAAGAAAGGACTGGAAGAAGGGTTTAATCGCTGAATAATAACACAGAAATATGCCTTTGGTGAACAACTTTCCGCTAATCAATTATAACTGAGAGCTATACCAAACGTAAGGTTTCATATTGTTTTCAGAAATACAACCAAAGTTTCATTTCTTATAATATTTACATCATTTTAGAAGTCGAAAAATTATTTATTATTCTACCCAATCTTCCGCCAAGAAATCCAACATCGCCCGCATCCAGAGATTCCAGTCAAAAGTCCATAGTACCGTCCTTAATGCTCCCCTGGGGTATGTTTCTAACCACACCATGACCTCAACATACCCCGACAGTCGACGAAGTCGCGAAATCCCGGTTCCTGAAGTTCCACTACCGCCTTCCACCTCATCCCAATCCATTCGTTCAATCCCATTCCTCTTGTACCCATCCATTAACTATTTCATGCATTGTGAAAAGTGCCGTCATTGGATTGTTTCTTTTATCAAGTCATTCAATATACACTCAACACTCGTACACATAATTACGCTATAATTGATTGTACAAATGAAAAAATAAAAGGTGAAAATTCTACCTGATCGGCTGTTTGGGTCGATTCATTTTTGTAGACGCTGTTGCAGTTTCAGTAAGCGTCGTCCGCCGGGGAATCGACCTGTAGATCCCGCTGGAGATGTTGCCGCTCTGTTACTACATTTCATGTGTATGTTGCAGAGCACCCGGCGGCCATGCAACACGGCAACAGTAGCAGTAGCAGCCGGGGGAGTGGCCGGCTGACCCTCCTCCATCCACTTCTTGTCATCACACTCCACCTGGCAAGGATGGTCACAGCCTACGACCAGCATACACCCTCACTGATCAACCAACACTGAACCCCCTTCAACGCCCCCCCCCACCCCACCGCCACCCCCCCAACAACATACCCCGAGGAGACGCTGCCGTGTCGCCACAGTTACTGACGGTCATCCGCTACTCTTACTGTTCCGACTGCTCTATTGTAAAAACCAAAGAAAAAAAAAATTATAAACTCTCGTACTAAATGTTTAAAACTTCCCCACGCCCACAGAATGAAACCAGAAAATGATTCCATCACGCGACAGTGAGTATTTGAATGTCATTGAGCGTCGAGACTAAAAAAAAAAAATTATTTATATATATACACACACACAAACATAAATGTACCGCCCGGTAAGAAACTTGTTGCCTCCGTCATCGGCGACTTAAAGTATGGGTTGCGGCGTTACTCTGTGCTAATTGAACTGCTTTAAGAATACTATATAAAGAAATTTAACCCCCCCCCCCCCGCCCAAAAAAAACGATAATAATAAATTTAAAATATATATATATACATAAAATTAAAAATTAACCCGAAATTATTACTTAATAATGAAATTGAGGTTTTTGACAGGGGTGCGCCGTCTCTCAACTGTCTTTATTGATGAGCCGTCTGAAATAAGATGCCGGGGGAATAAATTCCGTTTTAAAAAAGAAAGAAAAAAAAAGAAGAAGATTGTTTGTATATACTTATATAATGAAAAAAATAAAAATGGAGTTTTGCAAAAAATTAAACAACTACAAAAAACAAAAACAGAAAATATATGTAAACGACGAATGATAGTGTGCGTTGATTTTAGCCAATTTTTGCATTGATTGTGTAATAAAAATATCCGATAATAATGACGACAAAAAAAATATAAAAACGAAATGTAAAATTGTCGAGTACCAAAAAAATATACTCGGTCTGTAAAGCTGTTTTCGATTATTTTCTCTTTTCATTTCACATTTATTTCGTTTCGATTTAAAAAAATATGGCAGAAGACAATTCTGTCCCAGTATGTTACATTTGTTGTTAATAAAATATATATATATATATTTTTTGTTCTTTTCTGTGAAAAAATTAACTTGCCTACTCCGTGTAGTGCGTTAGCATAGAGAATATATATGTATATGTTAAGTGTCCGACTGGTCTTTACTCAAAGCACGTCATCCTTTTTCTATTATCATTAAGAGATACACTTATTATATTATTATTGTTATTTTATATTTACGAAACAAAAAAAATAAATAAATAGAATTTAAATGTAGTTACTGTATGATAAATAGAAGCAATTTGTATATACCTGGAAACGTATAAGTATAAATAAAAATATAGTGAATCATTTTCGATGTAAAAAAAAGGATAAAAAAAATTCGTATGTTTTAAGTTTGTATAGGTTTAAGTGGGTAATTCGACTGTGGACAATACGAGATGTAAGAAGATGAAATGGACTAAAAAATTGTGACTAAAGCCACGAGCCACAAGAGTGGCGACGGATGAATGTCTACACCGAATATGTAATATATCTTATGAATGTACATAAATATAAATATAAATGTAAGCTATTGAGTTTTAAGGAAGAGTTATAATTTTTTTAAAGTTTCGATTTTTGTTTTTACGAGAATAAGACTACAAAGGGGACGTCTTTGTTGACGCTAAATTACCACGTGAGAAATTGTGACGTTTAATTAAGATTTAAACCAAAAAAAAATAAAATAAAACCTATATCTTTGGTGCTCTTCCCAAAATTGGATGATTACGTTAAATTCTGTATGTATATTGGTGAAAAAAAAAAAATAAATTATGTATTAGAGTCTTCTCATTTTCTCTTCCAGATATGTTTGTTGATATAAGCCAATTCGATATGTGAGCATATCATGAAATGTTGTGTTGCTACTAGTTGTGAAACCGGTGGGGTTTCTGGACTTATTGTCGTTTTCATATTGTCTGCAAACTATTCTGCAAAGATCAACATTTTTTTAAATTTAGAAATTATTCCGGTGGGCTTAAACATGTAAATATTTCGACGATTCGATGGTTTAAACCAGACCTCAACGTTTGACTAAATTGTTTGTAGTCATCAACGGCTGTTTTCTCAACATTTCATATTTTAATCAATCTATATGTGTCATATTGACTAAAGGACAACTGCGAGGTGGTTCGGAAGTGGTGTTTTTTCATAATAATATTTTCGCTTTATTTTTCAGTTTTTCCAAGTCTGACTGCGTTCAAATATCATTCGCGTTTTTAACTTCCGTGCCAACTGTGAAAAATATTAGGTGTACGTTTGAAAAGAAAAATATCGAATTTAAATATTTTTTTCTGGGGAAAATAAAATTTGAACTCCGCGCTCCATTTAGGACGAACCTGGGATCGAAGAAGTCTTTGTTCATTTTAGGTTTGAAGTCCAGGGCGGGGGGGGGAGTAGGCCTGTTTTAAAAGAATGGCTAAGTTTACGCCCGGGAACTTAGTTTTTTGTGAAAGTTTGCTGAAATGACGTCGACTCACAGTTCGGGCCGTGACGAAATTAATGCTCTGGCGTGTCTATGTGTTTCGAAAAACTGGATATCGAGAAAGGGGAACGGGGTCGTGTGAAGCGTGTTAATTAAAAGGGGGCCACTGTGTGCTCACTGTCCCGTCTCTATATTACCATCGGCTTTTTGATTAGAGCCAGACAAAAAGGTATACAGCGAGCGGTCCGCCAGCCTCCCTACAGTCGTCTGTTGTGACGCCCGATTGATTCATGACCCACATGAGGTCAGGTCGACGAAAGAACCCGCATTGATGTACTTCAATCATTGTAAAGGGAGAATGAAAATGAAGATTGAAATTGTTTTACGGATCGGGATATATAATACCCCGATTAAGTTTGTTCTATTTAATTTAAATTTGTAATTATTTTCTCTTACCACTCTTGAAAATAATCGGCGCCAAACCGGCGAACGAGCATAATAAGGCCAACAAGGACGTCGGTGTTCCAAACACTGTGTGGACAAATTAATTCGAAAATCTCACTGCGATTTATAATAGGGCGTGAAAATTATATATTAAATAATTTACAGGAATAGGACCCGAATTAAAATACGAAATAGCGACCAAACCGAAATTCTTATTTAATTTTCCGATGCATGAGGGGGTGGTGATTTCCACACTAGAGCGTAGGGGGGGGGTTCAAGTGGGTTTAAGACAAAAATTGCTCTTATTGCTCTGTCCAGATAAATTGCTCTCGTTTTTGTGTCTTTGATCTGCATAATTAAGTGAAAGAACAAAAGGGTCGCGGCCGGAAGGGCGGCTGCTCCTTTGAAGCCGGCCCACTCCTATCCCTCCCTCCCTCTCCCTCTCTCCCTCCTCTCCCGTCCACTCTTTTTCCCCCTTCGGCAAAGCCATTCGTCGTCTCGGACTCGCTCCAATTTCCCCCTACATTCGTCCATTAATGTCTTAAGGGGTGTACACCCTGACTAGTAGAGTCGAATACCCGGCTATTGTACCCGCAACTACAACACAATAGAGAACACATATTATATACCGATATTATTAATGTACAATAACTAGATTTCAGATCGTCAACTCTTATGTCGCGAACAGAGGGAAACTGTAACGGGGAAAAGTTATCGGGAAGTATTTTGTTTATTGCTCTAAAAATATTTTATTTTTCAGTTCGACACTTTCCGGTTCTTCGGCCTAAGAATTTAAAAGAATAATGACCGTTCCCGTCCGCATTCTGAATTCATAGTAATTTCCCTTTGACATATTTGCGAACAGATAATGATTGAATAAAAATATGCACGACCCGATAAGAAAAAAAAAAGCCTTTTCGTTTATACAAGGGGAGATAAATATTGAACACTCGATTGAACAAATATTGTCCCGCCGATAATACTTAATATTCTTTGCAAAGGCAAAATTCAGTAAAAGCCACCTAGGAGGAATTCCTAGATATGAACTAATTGCTCACTGGACGGCAGTTATCTGAAAAACTCGGATTAACTTTCAAGTGGACAGTACACAGCAGTAAAGTAAATAGATTTTACTTTATTCCCACGATTTCTAATTGTTAAATTCAGTTATCTCAATTATACGATTGTCCTTCCGGTACCTTTCAGCACAATTATCACAGGAACCTAAGTAACCGACAGTGTGTTTAAGGTACACAGAAACCGGTCTACCAGATGGGCCGAAAACAATCTTCTGTTCGGTTGAAAAGGAATGAAATTTTCGCTTTGGGCCGCGTTCGCCGGCCCACGTAAACTGTTTACCGTCGCCTCCGAGTTTACCAAAACGGACGGTCATATTTTACCGCTTGCGATATTTATTGCGCCCGGATCGCATTCGCGGTCATTGTGCGAAAATTTAAGCCCCGCGTCAAGTTTACATAGACGCAAACGCAGATTATCGAGACTCCATTTCCAATACGGTATTTGCTTTTGTCCCGCCGGTGTGTGTGTGTGTGTGTGTGTGTGTATTTAGCCGATATTATGCGCGTTGGATTCCGTTTCCAACGAGAGCTATTTCCAACAAACGAATGGCGCTCCTATAATATTTGCGCTCGTGCTATGATTTATTACGACAATACTGCACCCATTCGAAAACTGTCAATTAAACCAATAGCACTACTGCCAACACGTAATTGTGTTACTAGTCGATTTTAATTCGCGTTCAGATTCGCGAGTGGATCCGAGCCGTCTAACCGGTCTGGGAAAATTCCAAAAATCGAAAGAACTAGCTAGCCGAATACCCATAAATGTGAGAATAATAATTGTCCAATATTTGTCCCCGGAAAAGGTGTTCTTCATAATCGAGGCAAATAACTCTTTATTGAGATAAGATAACGCAATCGTATTATTGGCAGGAAGTGTCAATTTTTTCCCACAGCTTTACGGATCAACTCGAAAAGAATATTGACTATCCGGCGGATACCGCCCAGGAATGGAACGTAGACATTTTAACGCGTTTAAGCGGGCGAATTAAAAAAAACAAAAGAGATATCTTTTATAAAAATAGGGAGCCGTAAATTTGCTTTTAAATCGGTATTGACGGCATAGAAGATAAGAGCGGCATCGTCACATCGCGTCGAGTGGTGGCGATATCGAGCACAAAACGAAAGGACACTCAGAGTATGCCTTCCCTCCGGCGCGTATCCCTCGTTATCCTTCCGGTCGCCGCCATCTTCTACATTTTCCTAATTTCCTACTGGAAATTCGACTATTTTCCCGTATCGCCGCGTCCCTCCGGTCCGCCGGAGGTTACCTACGATTCGCCGGAAGATTTCGAGAACTTCGACAATGTTTCCGGTACCCCCGACGGCCGATACATCGTGCCCAACTACGTCCACTTCTTGCGCTTGGGCCAACCGAAATTTTCTTTCATCGACGCCGTCTGCGTGCTGGCGGCCCTCAAGAACCAGAGACCGGAGAGGCTCTACTTCCACACGGACGTGCCCCTATTCGCCGGCAAATACTGGCGAGTGCTGGTCGACGACGAACATTTCAGGAGGGCCGTGACGGTCAAGTACGTGGAAGTTCCGCTGGGGGTGTACGGCCAGCCGTTCAGGAAACAGTGGAGGAATTTCCACGGCGGGGACATACTCAGGCTGAGGATACTGATGGAGTACGGCGGCATATTCCTCGACAACGACAGCTATATCGTCAAGAGCCTGAACGACCTCCGCCGGTACGAGATGGCGATGGGCTGGAAGGAGGGGGGCCACTTGGCCAACCAGGTGATAGTCGCCCACAAGAACGCCCGCTTCCTCAGACTGTGGCTCTCCTCTTACCGACGGTACAATTCCACCTCCTGGTACTACAACGCCGGCATCAAGCCCACCCGCGAGATCCTCGCCTACCGGCCCCACCTCATACACAGGATGAAGCGGCTCCTCGCCGCCCACGACAACATGGTCCAAAGGCTGTACATGCAGCTCTGGCCCGGCTGGAGGTCCCACTACGCCATCCACCTCCTCGCCAGGCACCAGTACCTCCTCAAGAACGTCACCGGCGTCGCCACCTACCCTGTCGTCTTCGACGAACGCAACATCAAAAACTACGCGGTAACATTCAGAGACATGGTCTACGACGTTTATCCGATGGAATTCTCCGACGGGGATTCCGCACAATAGAACCGCCGGACTGGCACCGAAAACGGGCCATCAATACCTAATTCGGCGGGAAATAAAAATTCGGCAATGGATCGGCTAGAACAACATACTATCACAAAAGTGTCCACGCGATGACGTAATTCGAGGTGTACAATATTCTATAACGTTAATTTGAATAAGAATAGAATTGGAAAGTTAACCGCGACAGAAATCTCTACCGAGTCTTCGAAATATTTATTCGACGTCCGTTTAAAGAAATAATTTAATTAATTAATCCGGGCGACTGACGGACTATTAAGATCGACGGATCCAGATAGTTCTCGAGGGGCCTATCGTAAACACTCGAGAGCAGCGGTGTGAATTTCACGGGGGCGTTCTACGAATCGATTGGGGAGAAAACAGATAAGATAGGAAAGTACAACTAGCCGGTAGTCTCAAATTTATATGTACACACAACAGTCTACAATGGTTATCCGCGGCGGAATGAACATAGCGGTGTTCCTGTACTTTTAAATAAGCGAGGACAGCGCCGAATATCGGGAGCTCGGTAGGCCCGACTGATAAACGGATAATAGGCGGTGATAAGGAATCGGGGCGGTGAGTGGGGGCCGCGGCCGCTGAGACTAAGGCCGGCCAGATAAAGGCGGACGACAGCTTTGTCGGCAACAAATACATCGATCAAAATAACGGAAAGGTTAATGGGACCGACACTCGAACGGAATTTGCCGCCGACGAGGAAAAAAGATGCGATAATCCCACTCGAGGCGTAAACCCGCGAGGGTTTTAAACCTCGGCTAATCGTCGGTCGGTCCGGACGCAACGATGGCCAACACCAGACACGCAATAAATTTAATATTGTGCTGCGGCGCGGTCTCGCTACTCCTCCTCTGTCTGATACGCTCGAGATCGGCCGATAAAGGGAGTCGGACCAACTTCCGCGGGTTCGACAACGAGTCTGGCACCGCCGACGGAAGGTACATCGTGCCCAACTACGTCCACTTCCTGAGGCTGGGCAACGGCCAGCTGACGTTCACGGACGCCGTCTGCATCCTGGCCGCCTACTCCAACCAGAGGCCGGAGAGGCTGTTCGTCCACACGAACACCGCCCTCGGGGCAAGTACTGGCGGCTGGTGCTCTCCACACGCCGGGCATCGGCCGGGCGCTCAGGGTCAGGCGGATAGAGGCGCCCGCCCAAATATTCGGCCAGAGGATCAACCCCAGGTGGAGGCGGTACCACGGCGGCGACGTCGCCAGGATCAGGATACTGATCAGATACGGGGGCATTTTCCTCGACAACGACAGCTACATTGTGCGCAGCCTCGACGACTTCAGGAGGTACGAGATGGCCATCGGATGGCAGCCGGGAAAATATCTTCAGAATCAGGTGAGCCCTAACGATAACCCACTTTTGTTATATCTCCTATCTTCTATCTCCCTCTCGCCGGTTCTATCTTTCGCTGGACCGGTTTCGGTCGGCCACTCTGGCGTAAAAGGAGCCCCACAAGCGACGAGAGGTACGAGATGGCAGCCTCGTAATCGGCTAAATCCTCGGGATAATATATTTCGGTAGCCTTTGAACTTTAAATTTCGAAGGCTTATTTATCAGTTTGTAATGACCGGTTTCGGCCGTTCGCCATCTTCAGTAACTCTTCTCGGTCATATTCGCGCGGTAAATGTTAAGCCCTGCCGACAGAAAGGAGCTAACGAATATAAGTCTGACGGCAGAAATACCGAACCGACGGGAGGAGACGGAAGATTGAGGAAAACTATTTTACAATTTTGTTAATAATTCCGGCGGGTCGGTCGGAATTTCAATTCGGTAATTTGTTTCGGTCGGTTCCGATCGAAAGTGGAATCTGAATACCGGCGGCGAAATGTCCATATTTAATGAGATCCGGTTTGGAAACAGAAATTCAGCAACAGAGGTCAACCGAGGGAGGCCAAATGAACTTGTTCCCCTGTTCGATTCCCCGATGGTTTGTGGGGCCTTCAAAATTTAAAATTTTAATTGAATATTTCGTGATACATATTGCCGCTCGTCTTTCCTTTCCTATTCACCTAACGTGATTGTTTATTCACTCAATTGTTAGCTTCAATCACAAATTTACATTGATCGAAAGAGTATCTCAAATCGTTGACCACGGAATCCGGGAGAATCGCTTTCCGACAATATAAAAATATTAACGCTATACCGTTAAAATATACTTAAACGTTCGAGTAATAACATTTGATACCGTCCTTTCTGTTCTCATTATTATAGTGATTTTATATTCGACAACAGACACAAAAAATTGCAACATTTCTCTTTTATGCCATGCATTCGATAACTGTTTTTGAGTTGTTTGATCGTTGCCAAACAGTCGGTGAAAAGCCAAGGTTAATCCGGGAGGGGAAATGATGAATAACGTTCGTGACATAATAAATTTGCGTAAAGATAGAAAGCGAAGAATCCCCTCTTTAAGTGTTCGGGGCGCATCAATCATTTGCCAAGATTTTTAACTGATTCGGGCATTAACTCATTGAGAGAATCAATATATATTTGTTCGACATTAATAAAATGTCTTCTCGCACTCGGAATTTTCTCCAGTCTCTCTTCGGTTTACGGACACTCCTGCTTCATCGACACTGCTGAAGATGGCAGAAATCATATACCATCATCTATGTCCAGAGTAGGTTGTAACGATTGAAATTCAATTCCTTTTATTAACACGACAGCCAAACTGACGGCTCGAAAACCATCTAGTTCAAAAATTCCCCCTACGTCCGATAAAAAATTGTCAAAGTTCCGAAACGTTGTGCAATTTGGCGGAGAGGAACACGGGGGGGGGGGGACTTAACCGCCGAAGGAACCTCCATTGTTCGAATCACATTCAACTTCTGACCACGAGAAAATTCGATTTAATTAATTTGCCCGAGCACAATGAGCTCCGTTTACAGCCAGGTATTGTATTATTATCCTCCGGCCGGCTGTAGTCCTTATTAAATAATCGACAGAACGGGAATTAGAGAAGAGCCCTTTGAACTTTGTTCAAAGTCGGATTCATTAATTCGCGGGCGGCGGAAAAGATATTTTTTCATCTGTTCCACAACTCATTCGCCAAATTGAACGTCAATACCCTGACCAACTTATCACGTTGACCTCAGGACCGATTCCATCACACGGATCTTATTTATGTATTTAATCTATAGTATTTAAATAGTCCAGAGAAATAGTTCATTACGCCTGGGGGTTCTTGGGTTTTCACTGTTTGTAACTTTCCCTATATCTAGGTAGAAAGGGCCGTTGGATGGTATTGTAAACGATGTCCTGTTTAATGAAAATAAAGAAAATTTGCAATTTGGCGTCCGACCTGTTGCATATATAATTTTGTACACAATACGAAAACATATGTACACACGATAACCTGTGTCATATAGATAGTGGGATATTTTTAATAATGTTCGAAGGAGTGACGTAAGGCTGTCACAATTTAAATGATATATTGGACACGATTGATTACAGTTGTCCGCAGATCCAAAAAAAAAAAATAAAAATAAAATTATGAAATGTCATGTGCCGTATGTACGCAACATGTGGAGGACATTGGTCAATAGACTGGAGCTCCGAGAACGACCTAATTCTGATAAAATTTAAATAATTTTTCAACGGATATTAAATAGCATTAAGTTTAATCTAAACCTAGTCTCAGTCTACCGCCCGAGGGGAATACCGAGACAAGAATCGAGCTCGCACCATCAGATTGTACGACGGTTCGAAACTTAGTGTTACCCCAGTCAATTCCACTTAAATCTTAAAAATTTAACGAACTTCTTTTTTAAACCCGAACTTATTGCGGTCCAAGTCCCTTTTCTGAAAGTTGAAACTTTTATTTTACACGAGGGCGAAATTCCTCTCTTAGTTGAGTTGATGACCCAATTAAAACTGTGTGACTCGTTACGAGAGATCGAACCGTGGGGAAAAATAGGAAATCCTCTTAAAGCGTTATATTTAGATCTAGTTTTTGTTATAAACGATTCCGCGTTTTAACTTTTAAGGTAGAAAAAGTAATCAATCCGCTGCGGCATCAACGGAATACTCATCCGTCCTATAGGGGTGAAACAGTGCTCACGTATATATTACGTTGACTGAAGTAAGTTAAATACTTAAAAAAAGTAATAATCGTCAGGTTTGCGGTGTTTCTGTCTCCTCTCGCTGGTTTGGTCTTGTGCTAGACCGGTTTCGGCCGCTCGCCATCTTCAGTAGCGGTGTCACTTGTACTGCCGTCGTCTGTACTGTACTGCTGTACACAGCAATATATATACACACGACAAACTGACAAACACCACAGTACAAGTGACAGTGACAGTGCAGCGAGGATGCCCCCCGAAACCGGTCTAGCAAAAGACCAAACCGGTCAGAGAGGAGACAGAAACACCACAAACCTACGGTATTCCAACCCCTAGCAGACCACAAAACAGGTACGTTAAACTAGTAATCGTAATATGAAGTAACAATTTTACAAGTAGTTAATTTACAAAATGTTTTATTACAGCATATTTTTGTTTATTGTTACAATGTTTCTCTAAAATTGAGAAATAAGGCCGTCTTTCGCCATCCCAGCTGAAAAAAATAACCCTCTCCGGCTGTGATATGCGTTACTTAATCACCCGTTGATCTTCAAAGAGACCAATTGACCTCTTTATTCGCGAATGTTTTTACATCGAATATTTCGTTTTACAAGGACGATAAATAACAGCCACTATCGACATTCCTCCGGCCCGTCTTTTGGTCCGGAATGCATGGCCTAGACCGGGACGCAAACGCGCAATTAAAAGTTAAATTAAAATTCCCCCCCCCCCCGAAAGCGATATATTTTTTGTTGCTGTAAAAACTAAAAGAAATATACGGGACCTGTCGGCACAAGACAACGGGGAACGGGAATAAACGAATGCAAAATTGAATTCCTAAGGTAAAAGCTATGTTATGTGCGGAATAGCAGTAACAAATATAGGCCGATCGGCGTAATAAATAACGCACAAATCGGCCGCTCGATCGGCCGTTAAAGATTTCACACGCCACCAATCGAACACCGAATTCAATTTAAAATACCTACCATAATTTGGTTTATTATTTCTAATTGCCGACTGTCCTCCCCCGTTTCGCTCTTTTTTTTTTATGGCCCGCCGTCCCCCATAAATTATTCAGCTCGGTGTTCGGCGCCTAATTGGGGCGATAACGTAAGATGAAAAAAAATGTTTCAGCCCGCGAATCGGTACACTGTATTTATTTGCATGTTTAACGGACGGATTGAACGCCTCGATTAGCGGATCATTTTCGATTATTTCGCGTACATAAAATACTGTCTGAAACACGGTTTCGTTCGCGACTTATTTCATTAGTCCCGCGAAGTTATTCCGCAACGGTGAATCACGAATTTTACGGTTTTATCGGCTGTAGAAAAAAAAACCGTGCATTGAGCTTAATCCGAGGAAATCTTTGGATGACCTAATTTTACTTGGACTGGAGGGGATATCGTGGGAAATTATTCGCAGGGAGGTCAAATCTCTCGGATACCAACTATCTAAAATCGTAGATAAAAATTAATTCCGGCGACAAACATTAAAGGTTTTCCCACCTCCGGTAACTTTTCGAATTTCAACCGATAACTTCAATATCGGACATATTAAAATTAATTATAATTTTTACTACTGGAAAGCTAAACCGTTTTGTACTTTTCTCACCCTTCTGTCTTCTCTCGCTTCATAATAGAAACGAACCCTTTAACGAAGCTCCTTTAATAAAATTAAACCATATTTTTTATGAAACCATGTTATTATGTGACGTTTCTTACAGATCGAGGCTCACCTCATCGATAGCCAACTGGCTAATATTTTGCCTCGCGTTTTCGAAACCATTACGGGGACAGCCGCAAGTTTTTTTTTTTTTGGGGTGGGGGTCAACCTCACCCCCGCCGGGTAGATCACAACTCCCATAATTCAAAACTTATTTTTCAGTCCCCGACCGACGGGGACCCGGCGTCTGGGGATAAAAACGTACCCGGAGCGCATAAATATCGGCCGGAGTCCGCAACGTCTTTTACCCCCAGGGACGGTTTCCACTCTCCCTTGACGGATTCCGTTAACTTTCCGGATAATTCGCATAATTCTTAATTTCGGACCGGATTGACGACGTTGACGATTTATTTCTCGGAAATAGGTCGAAAACATTTCCAACCGTATCGGTAACGACAATAATTAATTGGTTTCGATCATATGCAAACGACTTAATACGTAAAACAGGACTATTGAGACCGCTATTGAAATGGATATCGAAATTATACAACACATAATGTACAAAGTCATATCGAAACCTACGTCGACATAGAGCGTAGAACTATGGGAGACGTCAGACATCGCTCGCACCCGGAGATCCCGATCTAAAACTCCCCCCAGGGTATGTTTCACACCGCATGTCCTCAACATTCCTCATCCACTAATGCGCATCATTCAACCCCCTTAAACCAAGCTGGGTGTAACCCAGATAAAAATAGGTGCAATTTAAAAAGTGCCATAATTGGGTGGTTCCTTTTAAACCACCATTGTACCCGTAACTCTAAGCTTGATTGTACGATATATAAATTGTTAAAAGAAATAATAATCCGTCCGGAGACAGTGGATCGATGGTTGGCGAATCCATATAACGGCTCTGAGGAACGCATTACTGATGTGTTTAATTCTTGTCGGTCGTCAGGTGGTCGTGGCCCATAAGGACGCCCGTTTCCTGAAGCTGTGGCTCGAGTCCTACAGGGACAACTACAAGCCAACACTCTGGTACTACAACGCGGGCCAACTCCCTACAACGCTGATACTGGAGAAGCAGCCCTGGCTCGTCCACAAGGAGGAACAGCTGTTCGGCGTCTACGGAGTCGTCAGGTTTTGAACGTTTTGAACATATTAACGAACTTCATTTCAATTGTTGCCTCAATGTCGGCAGTGATATGAACTGAATTGTTATCACCAACTAGCGGTAGGATCGCCCTAACTGTCGGGAGAACCCCGGTTCGAACCACCGGAACGGTCCTCTTTCCTTCTGGGTCCGGGTGGTTTCCAAAACACAGGAAAAATCCTCGTATAGCAACCCCTTTCCTACCGGAAGTTAGTGACGATTCAACTTGAAGGCCATTTTTGTTTTTGCGGATATTGAAATTTATTATTTTCGCCTCTTTTCCGGACCCTTTTTTTCAGGGCAAACAAAGATAGTGCGGATGCGATGTCTTTGAGAAGTACTTCGCTTCTGGAATAATAAATAGTATGAACCAGAGCCAACAAATAAATAATTAGAATTAGCGGTCAAAACAACCCGCGCATTCGGGATTCCAAAGAAAATTTCCGTACATCAGGTTGTAAATAAACTGAGTTCTATAGTTGGAAATTTTCACCGAATAAGGTTTCTAGTTCCTTAATTGATCGTTTTGCTATCAGAACTTGTTATCTCGGTTTACCATCGCTAGGAACTTTCTTTTAGGCTGGCGCGGACGTACCTGACACCGTAGCTGACTAAATATTACCAATTTTGAAAGATTACACGTTGATATACCGGCGGCAATTGAACTGCGGCACGTATTAAAAACCGGTTCGATCGAACAGGCACGATTGTGGCGCAACACATAAGTAATCCCCGATAGGATAGGGCGAAACAATCCGTCATAATTCATAATTGAAACGTTGAACCAATACCATTATCTCTAATGAGCGGCTTAGCCGGAAATCCCCGCCACGTGATAAAACAAGGTTTACGTATATAGGGCATCCCAATGCAAGTTGAAAATTTGGTACCTTGAAAATTGAAGTCTGTATCCGGGCCTATGTTCAAATGAACATAATTTCCGCTCGATTTTCCTATAAGGATTTTGAGCCAATTTTGTAAATATGTACAGTCAAAACCGACTGTAATTATCGAACATTAGTCGTAGATAGGTTTTGAGGGATTCTATAATAGTCCACGGAAAATCTAGCTGGGATAATCGTGTTATATTGATTTTTTTTAATACTAAAAATGACTTGAAATTCTCACTGCATACTGAATATCTTCAATAGTATCGCAGTTAATGCGCCCCATTACTGATTATTTATTTCAACCTTATAAATTGTGTTTTTTTTTCTGAATAATCATAGTTAGTACACTTGAAACATTTATGTGGTAGGACTGTTGCCTCGGTAGAGTTCTGCACGCTGTAGTGTTTGGCACGTTTAATTTTCTCAGTCCATTACTGACCGCGGCGAAAAGTCCAAACCGGTCTAGAACTGAATGAAACGGATAATATAATCGTCCTACTTCTATTCGTTTCAATTGGACATAGATCGGAAAGCGTCGAACCATTCAATCGAATGGAATTTTTAACATTTCACGGCAATCGACCTATTTTACTGTTTGAATTGTGATAGTCGCGAGATCTGGCCGTAGGCCAAGACAAATAAGATTAGAGAGAACTTTTTTTTTGTGCTCCTACGGCTATCACATTTTCGTAAAGACATTTCACACCTACCAGAGAACGGACGATTCCGTTGTAGTAGTACAGCGCGGTAAGCGATAAATAAATTCATCTGCTAAAATAAATAGACAGTTTAGACATTCGAACTGTCGCAAACTGTCTCAGAAGAGGTTCAGTGAAATAAGTTGCCGATTGAAATTCAGTTAAATATACGGGCAAAACAAAATTAGGTGCCGACCATAAACGCCCCCACAATTATTACCATTCCGAGAGATATCAGAACGACATAAGTTCTGATGAGTGACACCTTTTTCTCAAGAGTTTACCAGCTCTTCTCGTTTGAACGGGTGAAATTTGAAATCGAAATAAATAATCGGAAAAACATCATTCCCGTCAGTCGTTGACACCGGATGTCAAAATTAATTCGTATCTCAAAAAGTATCGCGAGAGTGAAATTTTTTCTGCGAACAGAATTCGAATTATTGTTATCTGGCTTCCTGTAAAATCTCCGAGAGGTGACAAGTATCTCTCAAATCGTAGATAAAAATTAATTTTCGCGACAAATATTAAAGGAGTTTCGGTACTTTTCAAATTTGTCAGTCAATTGATAACTTTCATATCGATTCGAATTATTGTTATTCGAGGAATCGCTAATCAGCTTTCTCTCGTGTTAATACAAATTGGACTAATTCCGACGATGGGACCAATATGGGTTCTGCAACTAGAACTTTCTCTGGTGTTCTTGAAAACCAAGAAGGATCTTAGACCGTGCACAGTACTACTCGATTTTACCGCAAGTTAGATGGAAATATTTGGAATTTCGGTCGCGGCCACATTCGATACGTTTCAATGTTTGTTAGCCTCGAATTGTAAGTGAATTTTAACCGATGATATGACCGTCAATCGTACGAAATTCGAACATATTTTTCAGCTGAAAGACAATTGCTCGGGGCCAATTATTATTGTTGTTCGGATATCAGAACTGAAATGCTCCAGTGTTTTTATGAATTATAACAGGTTCACCTACAATGAGGCGCACTACAATGGCAATATATTTCAATTTCACGTTTCCCATATCGCGGTTCACATTGTACAAAATTCCGGTCGATTTTGGCCCTTCGGAATAAATACACCCTATCCAGGAACGGGAAAAAATTGATTCTTAGTTGTAGGGAAGAGGAACGCCGGTCGGTGGACGCTTGTGCGGCACATCTACGACGATTAAGGGTGGAAATTGTGTCTCGCGGAGGTCCGTTTTAATGTCGGCCTCTCTTCCTGTAATGGGACCACCTCCCGCTCTAATGGGTGAATAAAGGGTTTGCTCGAGGCGGCGTAGTCTAAATCTAATAGCCTAGAACCATTCGGCCGGCCGCCTGTTCACTGTTTTCCCCCGGACATTATTACCTCACCACGGGCGGTTATTTCATACGCGGCTTTATCTAATAAAATTTCCATTACTATAAATTCTCCCTCGCTGTATATTTATTTTTACACAGAGGCACATTTCTCCTAGTCGTAGAAAAACCCGAAAAATCTCCCAATCGGTAGACCGGTTTCATCATAACAGCCCCATCTTCAGTACCTCAATACTGAAGTTAGTTTGGAAACAAAGTAAATAACTGTTTCGCTTTACAATTTTAACCCGATAATAACCCAAGAAATGGGCTAAAACCGCATAAATTAAACACATTATTTTATACAGTTTTTTATTGTATATACGAATTTTTTTGTGTGCGGATGATTTCTCCACCAAAGCGGCGTAAACTTCTATTTTATTTACCATGTATTCGGGCGACTAATTGATAGATTAGATAAAACGGGGGTTCGGGACACGTTATCAGTACCGTGATATAGCATCAATTTCGCCGCCTACATTTCCCTTTCTTCGCCTTTGTTTTCTGTTTTTGTAAGCGGCAAACAGCCAACAGCAGCTGTAGAATAGGGTCAGTTCAAACCGTATCAATTCAGACATTTCTCTCCGAATAACGAGTTTTAATTGTAATTTAGAATAATAGTTATTTATTCCAGTTCTCTCAACACGATTTTCGTTACCACTGTCTCCGTCCAGTGGTTCGTTGATGTGGTCTTTTTAAACTTACGGACTTTTTTTAAACATTAAGGTGTAACATCAGGTCGTATGTAATTACTCCATTACGCCGCGGTTCGCAGTATTACTCTACCAACATAACTGAATTAGCGTGTCTGTCCAACGACAAAATTTATTGCTTTCGCCTTTTATTGCCCCTATACTGTTCGGAGACAATTTTTTTTTTGTAATCTATATAAAAAACCTTAGATTTTGTCGTGTGTGAATTAAACGCGAACGGATTATCTCTTATCCGTTGACAGGTGTCTTGCTGAAATCACAAAGAGGGCCACTCCAGGTATTAGCGCAATATTTAACTTAGATAATCCCGGCGTTTTACGCGTTAATAAACGCGCCGTAAAAAAAAAAAGATTTGTAAAAGAAAATCTCGTTTTTTTTTTAATCGTTATCCGGTATTTTTCCGGGTTTAATCGCCGCGATGCAGGTTGATTTACGGCGTAACGGTGTGTTAAAGATTAAATGGATTTTTAATACAACGGTTAACACGGTTAATGGTTTCTAAGTCCAATCGTACTGAGGAGAGGGATTCATCGAGTGAATTAGAACTGTCGCGGTGAATTGTGTCATCCGAAACACTTTCGATTGAACTCTCCCTGGATGCTGGAGTGACGTTGGATGGCCTTAGTAGTCCCAATTTACGGTTGAAGTCCGTAAAGGTAAACCGCGAAGGTAAACAGCAATAACAATGGACGGCTCATGGTAATAAGGCCCAGTTTATTGTAGGACTGTGGCGATAATAAGTTAATATAGATATCGGCTTTGTTGCAGAAAAGTATTTCAGACGAATTGGTCCAACTGGCGCGATTATTACGCCATCCACCTGATGGTCCGCCACCAGTACCTCTTCAAGAACATCTCAACTGAAGCCACCTTCCCGGTCACATTCACAGAGCGCAACATACACAACTACCCGATAGCCTTCAGGGACATGGTCTACGACGTCTATCCGTTCCAGAAGCACGTCCAGCTGCCCAAGAATGGTCCTCCGCCCAAGAAGGGTCCTCCGCCCAAGAAGGGTCCTCCGCCCAAGAAGGAGAAGAAGACGAAAATAAACGGCACACTGCCCACAGCGCAGACCAGATGAGCTAGCCGATTCGAGTATTGAGGATGGATTTAATCTCCAAGCGGATTCTAACTTCACGTCCTGTTATCGGGCTGAATATCTCGATGTTTGGAATATCCGACGAGGTAGACCCCGTCTATGAAGAATGAAGATCGCAATAATGTTTGTTTAGATTTTGAAAAACAGCCCGACGAAGACTTTTACCGGCGAGTGAGCTTCTTACTGAAATCTCATTACTGAGATTACAGTAAAGGAACCGTATTCACCTGTCTAGTGATACAATCATTCATGCGATTTTCGGGGAATTTCCATATTTCTATCACTATGTAAACTATCGAAACGATAGTAAATAAGAATCTTATTCCTGCAGTCGTTCTATTGTAATTAGAATCAGGTCTGTGGAGTCCGACTCTATAATCTACATAAATTTATCGGTGATGATCTTCAGTAAATTGGGACGATGTCATTGTACGTCTTTCATGTTTGGTACTCGAATTTTGTTAATATTTTTATAATTATTATCGCTCTTCTCGCTAGAGTGGGAATAATTCACTCGCGTCACTGACTTCCGAACCATTAATCAGTCTAACTACTAAATAACCTGAATACATACATTATCTATTAACGCAAATATAAAACAACAAAAATATAGGAGATGGAGTCGGCCGATCTTCGACAACACCGCAGCACTGCCCCTAAAACAACAACTAGCCTACCTAGAACATTTAAATTTGAATTTTAAATGATATTTTCATTCGCCATCCCCGTCTGTAGACAGATCATAGCCCATTGCCTTTGTATTGACATTCAACTAACACTACAAAGTTACTACAATTAATACAATGTATTTTAATGTTTAGATGTAACAATGTGATAAATATGTATTAGTTACGTGTCCTTAATTTATAATACTTTTTTATACGTTACTTAATTGTTTATTTATTGAAAATATTATTATACTGTCGCCAACCGTTTTACCATATTCGTTTATTTCACCGTATTTCAAAAACTTCAGTCTCTACTGATTTTCTTTTGAAATCAATTTAAAAGTCAAACAGGCGGAAAAAGTTTTCAAGAAGCTTTCGCTGTACGCTTTTCATTACTAATGAATTAAACGCCAGTATTGCAGACAGGAAAAGAAACGATTACATTTTTACTGCCCGGAACTGCCCGAACTCTAAAAACGTACCGACCGCTTGTAATTAATAAACAGGAAAGGAATATAAAATTACAACGTATATTTACATTCAGTCCGCAAAGCGATTGTTGTTAGCTTTTATTTAACTTCCGAAATATACGTGGCCTCAACTAGATTTGAATATTTATGAAATGTTAAAGGGCGAAGAAAACTTGAGGGGAGAAAGCAATTATTTACTTAGTTTTATGGCCAAATCTTGTCCGACAATTTATTCCAATTGTTATTATTCAGAACAGCGGATCGTCAGTATTAATTACAATTTAGTTTTTATCACTCGAAAGACAAAATTAAAGTTTGTGAAATCTGTAGTGTACGTTATTTTTCTTTTAAATGAATTGCTAAGAAAAGCTGACGTAATTCAAACGTCGAACGTACGTCAATGATACGTCATTGTCGCCCGAACTCTTCTTGCAATTGGGAAAGTCAAGAGTTTGTAATTGGCCAGAGAAGTGATCGGTTATTCACACGACCGTCTCGTGGGAGATATTTTTGCATTCTCGTCGAATCCAGTAGTACGAATATTAAATTTTACCGTCAGTTTCTACCGGACAAGACAAATTTCTATTAATACCCAGTAAAACCATCACTAGGAAATATTGTAGCGATCTTCGAAATCGGCTCAAATTAAAGAGCCCCCATTAAATATTGACACAGTAATACGCGGAATTATATAATAGCTAATAGTAACTGGGGAATTCTCTTTGCTTCGTTCCAACTTTCTGTTTTTTAATGAGGCTCTAAAGAAAGGATGTCCGACCCGATAAGCAGCGACACAGAAGTGGACGGAAGGAAGTGATTTGTGCCGGATTACCAAAAGTATACGGTTTGCGGTTTTATTGGCTTTACCGTTTAAAAATGCTACATCTAATTGTTTCTGCCAATCTCACTTCCTGCCGGGGGTTAAGTGTATTATAAGTCTCTATTTCCTGCATTATTTTTCAAACTACTAATAGATCAGTTATCAGAACGTTTCAGAACAGCTTTTCAGAACAAGAACCAAAATATAGCTACTATGTCCTATATATAGGACAAATAGTTTTAAAAGAACGCATCAAATACATTAATTCCAATTGCATAGAACGTGAAAATCTTATTACAGTTGCTACAAACAAACTGGATATAATCGAGAAGAAATAAAACATTATATCTATATTTTTTTTACACAATAGACGCAATAGAAAAACAAAACTTTAGCGACAGTAAAAGTACAAAAATTTAAGTATAATTTAATTATATGTCCATTGCAGTAGCAGTGCAGTGACAGCGTGGACATGATGATACGTCGGCGGCCGGTATGAGTGTACCTTACAATGTTACTGACGGAAACTATCAAGAAACAATGTCAAGAAAGCTGAAATAAGGGAATAGGGACAGAAAATCGAAGTCCGAAGCCCTCCTATTCAATTTTCATTAACTTTTTCGAAAACGGTGATGTCTCACTCCATCTATAGTAAAAGTAGGTACAATTAACTTCGAGAACGAAGCCGAGCCCACTTTTCGCTGTTTTTCTACAGCGTTTGAAATCGGCCCCGATCAAAACTTGAAAGGCCGGAAAGCATTTCATGAAATTCAATGGGCTCAACGGAACAGACATCAAACGGCCCAAAAACCACAATCCAACAACCGATCGAATCCCGTCCACACTCTATCTACATCGGTTAAACTTCACGCAAACCAACATTAGAACATTTTATTCAATCATTGTGCCAACAATATAAAACTGTATCGGTTGCAGATATGACATTTTCAACGCACTTCTTACCCGCTCTAACAGGACTCAATTTCATTCTTAAAAATACAAAGAACGAGGCTACACCCTCAGCACTATTATTCAGCACCCAACGAACTTTAGTTGAGTACAATTCCGCACCACACTCAGAGGGGCGCTAGGTTTACGAAAATCATTCGTTGAGTAAAGTAAAGTAACTAAAAAATAACTAAACAAACTAAAAATAAACCTTTTTCAATAAATTTTGGATCAACGGGGAAACTTTTATGATCTTAAATACACAATACTGGATCGGTTTCCTATCCTACTGGGTGATATATTTGTAAGTCAGAACCTAATAGTTGTGATCAAATATAATCCGACAAAGGGTTAACCCGATTAGAAAAATCCCTCACAACTCAAATAAGACAAATAACATCCCCCGAAAACACAATAACAGTACACATATATATGCACACGACAAACAGACAATCGCCACGGTACAAGTGACAGTGAGGATGCCCAAAAAACATCCAAAGTGCCAAAAGTGACCAACACACCGCTACTGAAGACGGCGAGCGGCCGAAACCGATCTAGCAAAAGACGAAACCAAGCGAGGGGGAGGGGCAGAAACACACGAAATCTACGTTATTCCAACCCCTCGCGGACCACAAAACAGGTATTCCAAACTAGTTTCAACCAGCTTATTCGCCCTGAAACGATATCTGTCGAGATGATAAGGTAGGTACAACTTAAATTCCTAAGCGAAGTGAAACAGGCTGAACTGTTGGCTTAAAAAATTGTAACAAAGTACAGGAAATGAAAGGTTGATAAAATCTTTTAGGTGCAGATGTGGTTTGTGTGCACCGCTAATCGGCGGGTTCGTTTAAACGAGGCCAACCGCAAAACCGGGGGGGGGAGCCGCTTCCTCCACTTATAGGGCCGATCTTCGGGAGTCGGGACCAGTCTTTCCTCAGCTTTCGATCCAGCTACTGGCGGCACAGCTAATTAGGTTTGTAAAATTCACGCAGTTCCTTAACTTAAATATGGCAAAAGATTTATTTTAAATGTATTATATTTAAAATCGATACAATTTAATCCATATTAAAATCACCATCGTTATCGAAGATTTTCATCCATTTTTCTCTCAAACTTTCAATGTTCCCCATGAAAAAAGTGGATGGTTTGATTTTGAATATTTGATCCCCGAGAGACAATTTTCGATCGATCAAATTCTAATTCTCTCAGAACACTCTTTCAGACCTCGGGCATTTGGTCAACGGGTCTTTGTCTCGTAAATAGGACTTATGTTTTTAATTTTTTACTCCTCATTTTAGTTTTTCTGAATTCTCCCCTTTGTACATTTACAATTGCCTATACATCACGCCATCGTCAATAGCAGTCCTGCGTGCACTATTTGAGTTGAAGACCGCGTTACAGCGATGATAGCGGATTTTTTTTTTATATAAAATAATCCGTCGAAAATCCTGAATTTCGTTAATGTGCTCCGGTGGGTCAGAGAGAAATAGGCGAACCGCTAGGGGAAATTCCCGAGACGATTTTAAGATTTCGGTCGGGACCGGCACGCACACACGCACACGCAGAGGGCGAAAAAATAATCAAATTCCCGTCCCGAGGTATATAAAGCCCGGGGGAGTTCGGGCCATGAAAGTAGGACCGGGCTCGATTTTCGTTGGAAGAAGTTTCCGGGGGGAAGTTATGCGGGAGGTGAGAGGGCGGGGAGAGGGAAAGACCCCTGGGGAAAACAGCCCCCCCGAACACAACCCGACCGGGTCACACCGGCTACCATTAATTTTCCACTGTTTAGACATGCACCGACGGAAAAAGGTTTCAACACAAATCATTCCCCCCCCCCCCGCCTCATCCCTTCCGCGCGATTCCACGACCCAACATTGACTAATTATCCGCAAGTGAAACAGGTGAAAAGACATTTTCCTGAACACTAGGACGGAGGGGGACTGTGTATAACTGCTACAAAAAATATAAATATTTATTGACGTATGTAAATTCGTAAGCAGTAGAAACAATCCTGACAAGGGGGGGGGGGTGATGGCCGATAAGGGAAGATAAAGTGTCGTCCAACCCTTGATCCCGCTAACGTACTTCACTATGTTGGAATTAATAGGACGGGATGGAAAAGAATGAATGGATTTTGCGGTCCTAGGGGTTGGAATACCGTAGATTTCGTGTGTTCCTGTCTCCTCTCGCTGGTTTGGTCTTTTGTTAGACCGGTTTCGGCCGCTCGCCGTCTTCAGTAGCGCTGTGTTAGTCACTTTTGGCACTTTGGATGCTTTTTTTGGCATCCTCACTGCACTGTCACTGTCTGTTTGTCATTTGCATATATACGTGTCTTGTTATTGTGTTTTTGGGGGTGGTTGTTTGTTCTCTTTGTTTTGAGGGGGCGGGTGGGGTTTTGTTAATCGGCTTAAGTCTATGTAGGATTTTCTGTCAAAAAGGGGGGAGTTGAGCGGGTGAGGTTGAATATTGAGGATATTCATTCGGTAGAATTAAAATATTAATAAACGCACGAAAACGCGGGTGAAGAATACGGCAGTTAACATTTCAAAATGTAACGGCGCTACTGATACTATCCGGCAATACAGGCGGGTCATGCCAGCTTAGTATTAGCCCCGTTGAGCCACGATTAATTAAATAATTAAATTAATATTATTAATGTAATAATTAAAGAAATTATAACTATTTATTAAAATTTTGTTAGATATTATAACTAATAACTAAAAATAATGTGTATCCAAGTTGCTTTATACGGCGAAATGCAATCGAATTTAGTCAAAATTTAGTCCCTCGGAAATCTCTTCAGCGGTAATCCTCGGATTATTATTCGCTAAATCACAGATAATGTCATTTATCGATACCGGAAGGTCGCCCAGAGCTGACGTTATCGTTTAGATTGAAGTCACGGGTTTCGAAATCGACTACACCACTTTTTAACCGCCCTATATATTTTATTTTCCTATATAATAAACTTCTTATGGTGACGTCCAATCACAACATACTTAGATGACTGTCGGTAAAAGTAACTGGAGTGCGTACTCCTACCACCTATGAAAATCGGGCACGAACTTTTGTATCATAAACATGATGTATTTTATGCAATAAAATAGCTGATTAACAATTTCTCGGTTGCAGTCAGGATGACGGCCCTACAGGTGGAATCCGTGAACTTGTTCGCCGTTGAGAACAGTCGGCGCCATCACACGAACAGATTCGAGATGGTCCACGACGAAGTGCCGACGCCTGTGTTCCGCAGGGGCGAACCCATCAAATTCACTATCACATTCAAGGACAGAGGCTACAATTCGAGCTTCGACAAAATACGAATACTCTTCAACTACGGTCAGTGCAAGACACGTATTATATACAAACAGAACGTCGTCAATGTTTAACATACGCCCTCCCTTGTCACTATACATCTTCTCATACTTCCAAATTTCAAATCTCACGTGGAACCCCCATACCCGAGTCAAAAGAATCGACTTAAACAGAAAATTTGGATTCTTAAGGCCATTACTAAAAACGGACATCGAATTTGACCTTAAGTAACAAACTGAGCATCCAGAGATTTCAATCAAAAGTCCTTCGCACCATCGTTAATGCTCCCCGGTATGTTAGCTGGGCGGTTGGACAAGGCAATGTCTCACGCCATTATACAATTATTCAAACTTTATACAATTCGAATATTAATTGGCAGCTTCGTTTTAATACTGTCTAATGGGAAAGGAGAAATTCTGACTTTGGTCCCGTATTTCTTTTCCTTTTTAACCGGGGCCATTTGCGCCTGCGGCCGATAAAAGGAGTGCGGCAGAATCGCGATGCAAGTTACTTTGGAACGCCTACAAACCAATATCGAACGGCAAATATTGGACCTCCTCACGGGAGGAGCCGGAGGATGAGGAAGGATATTGGCGCCTATAGTGAATGGGGGATCTACGGCACACTTATGAAAGGGAAATCGAATTTTCCGTAAATATTGGCAAATAAACATTCCCGCTGGTTAAAACCGGCACAGTGTTAGCTGATATTCTTTGAGATGTTATCAAACGTAAGATTAAGTAGCCTAGACTTGATTTACTTAGACGCGCAAAGAAAAAATTATTCGGTAACAATAGGCTATAGGCCCATTTTTAGATCTACAGAAAGGACTTATCATTGATATGAGTGTAGATAAAATGACAGGTCAATAGTGCAGAAAGGTAAATGAGTGACCAGAGAAGCCAGAAGCGAAGCATCCACACTGCATCGTATAAAAAATGACCTTAATAAAGAGCCTTAATTCATTATTTTTTTATATCACAGGGGAGATAACTGACAGGACGAGAGGAAACAGAGGCGGGGCATGGGTCACCAACGCCAAAGAGCATACAGAAAATATGGATCTGTGGAGTGTCAGATTGACGGAACAAAACGACAGGACCATTTCACTGGAGGTAATTTATAAAGCGATAAGGAATCAGTACAGAAAATATCAATCTGAATTTGATTTTTAGAAATTTGGCTGTTAGGAATTTGGGCAAAGTGAGTAATACATTTATTATTACATAGAATTAATGGGCAAAAAAATTATTTATTTCAGATGCGTTGTCCAGTGATAGCGGCAGTCGGCCTCTATTACCTCTCGGTGAAAACCAGTATTCGCTCTTCAGGGGAAATAATCACCTACAAACATCCGGAAAAGATCTACCTTCTCATGAATCCTTGGCACAAGAGTAAGTCTATTATTGTCATTGCTCGACAATTATCAATAGTTACAGGTTTAATTAGTGCCATCTACAGGAGAGGAACTGGAGTTGAAATATTGCAGTAGTTATGTGATAAATGATATGAATAAAAAATACATACGAGATTTTATATAATAGTGCATTACCAATAAGTGTACTGTAGAAGATACTGTCAAGTAGGTGCACTTTAAGTTACCCGGTTTATAGGTGAACATACGGCTGTATTTGTTCAACGCGATCCCATATCACAAAGTAACACTGTTATCTCTACGATAAAACTTGCGGTACATTGTGCCGAGTGCTTTTAAACTCATCTATGGAGAGGCAAAAATGTTTTTCTGTTATTACTAGAAGATTTGAAAGCTCGTTTTTGTTTTTCTCACCAAAAATCCGGACGAAAATTGCAGGCGACGCCGTGTTCATGCCAAAAGAGCGCCTACTCGACGAGTACATTCTGAACGACGTCGGCAAGATATGGATGGGCAAATTCCAGAACTTGATACAAGCCGGCGGCCGACAGTGGATATTCGGCCAGTTCGATTCGACCGTTCTCAACGCGGCGGTCAGAATACTCGACGATTCGGAGCTCAGATACGAGCAGAAGGGGAACCCGGTCCTCATAAGCAGGGCCCTCAGCAAAGTAGTATGTAACTGTATAAAACGGGGCAGTATAAAAAATTGAATTATTCGACAAAATTAATATAATAACTGTCGATAATTTAGGTGAACTCGGCGGACGAAGACAACGGTGTGCTGACCGGGAATTGGTCCGGGGACTACGACGACGGTGTAGCGCCCAGCATGTGGACGGGATCCGTCCCCATACTCAAGGAATATCTAGAAAACGGAAGCGTCAGATACGGCCAGTGCTGGGTATTTTCAGGCGTCATGACCACCGGTAAAAACCAAAAACATGAACGCCAACAATCGTTAAAACTAGACGAGGAGTCCGGTACGACTGCTCGATGTCGTTTTAAACCTCTCCAGACAAGACCTATTCAATTATACTGAGACAATTATGAGTCGGTTTAAAATGAACATTATAAGAAATGTTTCTGATTTTAATTAAATTAAACTATATTCGTTTAACATACCTGTTTTGTGGTCTGCGCGGGGTTGGAATACCGTAGGTTCGTGGCGTTTCTGTCCCCTCTCGCTGGTTTGGCCTTTTGCTTGTCGGGTTTCGCCTGCTCGCCGTCTTCAGTAGCGGTGTTAGTCACTTTTGGCACTTTGGATGTTTTTTTGGGCATGCTCACTGAAGATGGCGAGCAGCCGAAACCGGTCTAGCAAAAGAACAAACCAGCGAGAGAGACAGAAACACCACAAACCTACGGTAGACTATATTCGTTTCCAATCCGAATGACCAATTAGATACGAGCCTAACCCATTTTTCATTTCAGTAGTTTTCTCGATCTACCGCATCCTCTCGCCTGTTGTCGTCTTCTTCGGCTGGACCGGTTTCGGCCCACTTCCGCAAAAGTGAACCGAAGGTGCCGAAACCGGTCTAGCAAAAGAAGACCGCGACAAGCGATAGTAGACCAAACAGGATTTTTCATTTCGTCAAATAGAATTTTCACCCCGTACCGAGAGGAGGAGCCGGTAAATGGCTACGGCGAAAAGCCGAAACAGGTCTATAAACCGAGACAACAGGTTTATAAACAAGCTTCTGACGTATGTCTGTAAAGTTGGGGACTGTCGGTTTCAGTGTGCAGGGCTTTGGGCATCCCGGCCCGTTCGGTCTCCAACATCGTCTCGGCGCACGACAGCGACGCCACCATGACGTTCGACATGTATTTCACCGAGGACGACGAAGAGGACGAAGAGATATCCACCGATTCCGTCTGGAATTTCCACGTTTGGAACGACGTGTGGATGGCGAGGCCGGACCTACCCCCAGGATACGGCGGATGGCAGGCCGTCGACGCCACCCCCCAGGAGACCAGCGACGGTCAGCTAACACATTTCCGTTACAATTTATCATAATAATTTCTTGCGAACGATCCGTCCGAAATTAGCGACATTTTATAAAGGAAAACCCAATTTAAAATGCTTGTAGCTTCATAACTGAAGTTGTCCAATTAAAAACAAACAGGGCAAAGAGAAATTATATTGGGTTGACAACTGAGTAACTGCGGATTTCACCAAGTGGCGTTGCACTTATTTTTAAGTACGTCGACATTTTTGCACAATAAGATACATTCAGCTTCTCTGCAATGTCCCTTGTCGAACTATGGCGATCCGAATCGATAATGGCCTTTATCCGGTCATCGTCGACCTCCACCGGACGTCCTCCGGAGCGCTCCTCGTCTTTTAATGAAAAATCCCCCGACCGAAATTTCGCCAACCGGCACCGACACTGCCGTTCTTCTAAGGCTTCATCGCCGTACACGGCGTACAAATTTTTATGAGCCCGCGAGACGTTAACACCTTTGCGAAAATAAAAAAGCGAAATGTGACGGAAATGCTCACTTCGGTTCAATTTTGATACCGAATGTTTCAGAAAGGACCAGATAATAACGTATCGAAGAATCTTATCTGTGCAAAGATGTACTGACGTACTGTACAACGCCACTTGTTGGTGAAATCCACAATTACTTAGTTGTCAACCCAATATAAACGCGGTATCCTATCAACCGTCATAAAATACGTGAATATTGAAAGATTCTCTCTCTCCTTTTTTCTCCTTTACACTTAGAACAAACGATTAAATTATGGCAAAAAATATAATCCGAAATGTAAAAGAGTTTCACGAAGTATGCCCTCGCACTTTAGTCTTGTGAATGCAGACTTCTATAGTAAGCCAAAAATGTTGAGAAATATTTTAGTATTCGATGCAAATAACTGATTTGCAACGTTATCGATAGTTTATAATTTTCGGGGACACTTAACTCTCCCCCGGTTGGCGGTAAATTGTAATTCTTCACGGTCTATATTTGGCTTCGTTTCGCAACAAGACATAATCTTTTATTTGCCATCGAAACGTCGTCCTGCAGGGGTGTTCCAGTGCGGTCCGGCTTCACTGGAGGCTGTTAAACGCGGCGATATCGGACTGAAATACGACGTACCTTTCGTGCTGGCCTCGGTCAACGCTGACTACATCAAGTGGAAAGCGGACCCCGATTCCGGTTCCGGTTTCACGAAGATGACCACCAACAACTATCAGTAAGTATTTGTCGATTTCATTAAATCGGCCTTCCCTGAAATCCAGTATTTTGTTTTTTTTAAATATTTATTTGTATATATTTCAGCGTCGGTCGAATAATCTTCACGAAGCAGCCGTTCATATATGACCCCCGCGGAGATGGCGACCGCGAGGACATCACGCACTTCTACAAAAATCCCGAAGGTATATACTTTGATTGGAGTTTGAAATTTCTGTATTATACCCGGGTATAATACAGAAAAAATATTATCCAAGGGGTGCCCAACGTAAACAGTAAAAATATTCACAAAGGCGAATTGGAAATTCGTTATAAAATGCAATTTCCAAATCGTCCCGTGTTAGTCAACGGGGAGGCAATTCTATTTTTCAGTTCCAAAACGCGTCTTCAGAACAGATATGCTTTATATACACGCGGCCCTCCAACCGATCCTTTTATATTATACCTGTTTTTAAGGCTCCACCGACGAAAGACTCTCCTACTACAAGGCGGTGAGGAACAGCGAAGCCGCTTCCATGCTGCTGGACATGCCCGATCCTGAAGAGGACGACGTCATTATTGAACTGCAGGATATAGAACAGCTGAATATTGGCGAACCTTTGAGGTCGTCGTCACTCTGGAGGTACGAAGGGCAAATATAGCGTCCTGGACAAATTTTTTTACACAATTGTACAGACAGTTGGACAATAAATATTTGTTTTCCATACAAGTAGAGTTCAATATAATCGCTATTATATACAGGTATCTCAACTGGAACAAAACGTTGAGTCGTTTCTCTGAATTAACTTCTCTATAATTTTAATATATAAAGAGGCATTTATTCCTTATCGTAATAACATTTACAGAACATTGCCGATGAAATGCGAAATGTCCACTGTTCGCTGTCTGCCAGGAGTGTCTATTACAACGGAGTGGCGGCGAATCCGATCAAGAAACAGTCTGGAAAAGTCAAACTCCGCCCTAAAGCGAGTCAGTTTCAAATATCTGGTCATTCAGTTTTTCATCTTTATTCCAGATTTCATTTTTATTCCGCTATTTGTTTTCGCTTTTTTTTTGGCAGAGGAAACGATCAAACTGCAAATAACTCCCGAAGATTACCTGGACAAACTGGTCGAATACGCTTTTGTGAAAATTCACGCTGTAGCCACAGTCGTTGAGACTAAGCAGACTTGGGCCGGTGAAGATGACTTTCAGTTCATTAAACCCGTCCTGCAAATTGTGGTAAGTTATCCGGCCTGTAATCAATTGTATGCATTATTTTTATTGACAGGTATTATAGCATATTTATGTCAAAAAAAATTGTGGAAAAAAGCTTAATTCTTTGATAATTCATTGTAAAAAATTCAATTTTTAATAATTGGTCTTTCTATGATTGCTATGTATATTAATAAATAATATTTCGAAACCAATACAGTCCAGTGATTTAGTAATAGTGAAAAGAAAAACTTCAAATTACAATGTGTACAACTTTTCTATAACCTGTTATTAAATTACGATTGTATAATTTTTATAGACAAACAAAAATATGGAACTTGGCATGTCGAATAAAATTGTTTTCAAATTCAAGAATCCATTGAACAAAAGGTTGACCAACTGTAAGATGGTTTTTGAAGCCAACGGAGTCATCAAATACTCTAGGACACCGTTCAGGTAAATAATTCCTTTCTTATGCACTTATAATGTGATAATAATTGTTTTATATTGTCGATTTTATTGTTGTAATCAATGTACTTTTGAATGGACATTTGAATATTTTAGAGATGTGAGGCCGGAAGAAGAAATTGAGATTGAACACAGGTTTACGCCGTTGACATCTGGGCAATTCACACTTGTTGGCATTTTCTACAGCAAAGAGCTTAATGATGTGACTGGATCTGAAAAGTTTACTGTGGTTTAATGAATACTAACACAAGATATCTTTATTGTCATACGATTATGCGTAATAAATTATAGCATGTGTTTTGCTTTAGAATATATTTAGCCATTCTATTAAATAAATGAATCGTTGTTTAATAAGCAGTATAATCTACAGCTTTAAAAATATGTTTTAAATGCTCATTGTACACAAATTACTGGCACTTTTAAAATGAGCGTATGCTTAAGTTATACACTTATTAAAATGTTTTGCAATTTTACATTGTGTTGAATATCCACAATAGAAATATTTGTATGAATAAATGAATAAAGAAGTGACCCCTTGACACAAAATATTTTTGTTATTTATATCTCACTATTCCACTGTACATGTTGGCCATGTATGCAATGGAGGTTTAAAATATAGGAGTCTTTCAGATGGATTCGTGTATTTTTTATAAATCAATAAATCATTTTTTATATATAAAATAATAATAACAGATATTGTTCAAGAATATTAATTCTATTAATAACATGAATTGAAGCAGGAGAATAACAATCAGTGATGACTCTTTACAATAGCCTGACAGAATTTCAATGAAGTCAAATAGCACATGTTTTGCTTGCTTTAATTTCAGAATCAAGGAATGAATTTGCAGCATACAGTTTAAAGTTGCATTGACAAATCAGTGTGAGCCTTCATTGGTTGTCATAAATGTATTGGCCCCTTAACTGAGGAATAACTTTCTACTATAAATGGGCATTAAGTATGTTTGCATTTAATAAATGAAAATTTAATTCCACCTCTCATTACACATTCTCTAGTCAGTACAATGTATTATTAACTGAAATAAGGAATCATTATTTTTTCACGATTTTTTATTATTAATAGAAGATGCTTCAAGTTTAATGAATGTACTTTAGTGACCATTCCATTTGTGCTGTAACAATATCCTTCATCATCAATTTCAATTGATTAATACTCTTGAACTACATTTCTTCTGACAAACTACCCCTAACTTATTTATAACATTTTTACTGTATGGTAACAGTTAAATATTAAGTTAAAAGTCTTTTTACTGATCTTAAGTATATCTGAAAAATTCTAAAATGTAATACAGTTTAATATTAATTAAATTATATATAAATATTCGAGATTTTCATTTTGTTTCAACATTAATATTTTGCTTTGTCATTAAAGGAGTACCCTAACCTTTGGAATACATTAATTTGTTCATTCGGACACAGATATGTACCATCAAGTCAGATATGTATCATCGAAATAAAATTTCAGTTATAATTTGGAAACACCCCACAAACTACAATAACATAATATTAGTCTATGTATAATAAAAATACGCTATATTTCGTTAACGTTTTAGATATATTTTTAAAGTTACATTGCTTTATAAAATTTGTCATTTTACAATTCAGACACTTGGACTTCTCCGTCAATTTAATTGAACGGCTTCATTCTCCTGTCGATTTCACCGTCATCAGCCCAGTGTCCAATCATAGTTTTGTTTTACTCCATGAAGAAGAAGTCCGAGTAAGTTCACTCCTGTTTGTTAGCTTTAGCGGCCTTTTGATCCCACATGGTGGCTGTTTCTTTCAGCATTTTCTTACTCCTCCTCCAGTCGATGGCGTCCTGCCTTGTCTCCTCCTGGAATTTCTTCCATTCCTCCTCGGTCAACTGGGCCCCGGGCACGAGTCCCTTCTTCCGCTTTGCCTTCTCCTCGGCGTCTCTGACCGTCTTGTCGATCCAGCGGGCCCACTGTTCGGCGACGGCGACCACGTCCACCGCCCACTCGGCCCAGTCCCTGATATCGGTGGCCGTGACCGGCTCCAGGTTGGCCGGCCTCTGGTCCAGTTTCTGGGGCCAGCCGCCGGCGCCCGCCCGGCCCCTCGCCGCCGCCACCTTCTCCACCACCGTCTTAGAGCTCACCTGCTTCACTTCGTAGAAGTCGCAAGCCCCCTTCTTTATGTGGTAGACGACGCTCTTCTTGGCCGGCCGTCCGGTCAGGCCGGCCGCCGCTTCCGCCTCCGCGGCAATCCTGTCCACCCAGGTGGAGAGCCTGGCGCTCACGTCGTTAATGGCCACTCTCGTCAGATCGTCGGCGTCCGCTATCTCGTCGGTGAGCATACCCTTTATCGTGCCTTCGAGGGCCCGCTGCCTGTCCGTCTCGGCGGGCTCGGTCTCCTCCACCCAGGTCACCACGTGGTCCATCACGGTCCTCCTCTTCTGCTCTCTCAGCCTGGCCCGTTCGTCCTCGTCCGGGCCCGCGGCTTCCGGCGGGGCCGGGACGGCCTCTTCGCTGGGAGCCTCCGGCTCACGTCACCTCGCTGGGAGGTACCTCCGTGGGAGGCTCTTCGGTGGGGGAGGCTCTTCCGTAGGGAACTTGGGTGGGAGGCTCTTCCGTGGAACTTCGGTAGGAGGCTCTTCCGTGGGAACTTCGGTAGGAGGCTCTTCCGTGGAACTTCGGTGGGCACCTCGGTCGGGGGCTCTTCGGTCGGCACTTCGGTGGGCGGTTCTTCCGTGGTCGGGGCGGATTCCGGTTGCGCGGCGGCGGAGACGTCCGGCTTGCTCGGGGCGGTGCTGGTCGGTTTGCTGGGCGGCTTGCTGGTCTGCGAGCTGGGCGGCTTGCTGGCCGCTGTGCTGGCAGGTTTGCTGGCCGGCTTGCTGGCGGGCGCGGTGGTCGGCTTGCTGGGAGGCTTACTGGGAGGCTTGCTGGGCGGTGCTGTGGCGGGTTTGCTGGGCGGTGCTGTGGCGGGTTTGCTGGGCGGTGCGGTAGGGGGCTTGCTGGGCGGTGCGGTAGGGGGTTTGCTGGCTGGTTTGCTGGCTGGCTTGCTGGCGGTTGCCGAGGGCTGCTTGCTCTCGGGCTTGCTGGGCGGCTTGCTGGGCGGCTTGCTGGGCGGTTTGCTCGGGGCCGGCTGGGGCGCCTCATCGCCCGCACCCTCTTCCGGCGGCTTTTCTATCGCCTGCTGGGGCGGCGGGGGCTTTTCCGGCTCTGGCATCATGCCCACCAGCCAGATGGCCAGTCTGTCCGCGGCGAACACCATTATCCTCTGCACTCTGGTCTGCGGAGTGCTCAGCGTGCACTTCTCTCCGGTGATGTCGCAGAGGTGACCCAATATCGCTTCGGCTATTTTTCTCACTCGTTTCGTTCTCCTGGCGCAGAGCATCATCACGATGTAATCGGTGAGCTTTTGGGCCAATACTTTGGAGAATTCTTTGATCCAGTATTGTCTCACTCCCACCTTATACCCGCCGCAACTATATCTCGGCCTTTTCGTCGGCGTACTCTTTTCCTTTTGTTCTTTGATAAAATTGTCCGCTTCGCTAAAAATATAGGATATAATATCTGTCTCTATTGACATACTAAATATATACACACATCTAGGTACCTATATACCTTAATATTATTTGTGTACTTACTTTGGTGTCATGCCGAACTCTTCGATGAGTAACTTCTTTAGGCATTCTATCATTTCTGGAGTTACGACACTCCAAATTTCTCCGAGAAAATCATTTATATACCTGAAAATTAAATTCGCGTAATGTATATTTACAGTACATAAGCGGTATCCGAATATTACTACTATTAGGGAGATAACAGTTCTTTCCGGTTACAGTTTTCTTGTATAATACTAAACATATTTATGTCATAAAAATCACCCCATCACGAAAGTAAGTTAAATCTTTAAACTCAGTTACGTTATTTATTTATTTTTATATTTTACTTTTATTTATTGAGATTTAAATCTTAACATTAAACAAAAATATTACGGTATTTATATTTTTACCTTTTATCATTTCCCCTTCCTTTTCCACCTCCTCTTTTCCGGTGTCCTCTCTTCCGTGCAACTGGAAATCGAAATTTTCTCGGCTTTGTCGTATCCCATCGATAACTGAATTGATACAGTGGGAAAATATTACACCGAAACAATAACGCAGATGGCAATATTATCCGAACCAAAATAATATAGTTACATTAAGACATTTCGGACATATTGTTAATTTTACCCCTTCGGTGTTGCAAGCAATTGAATGTGTTCATCCGGCGACAGCATAGCTCTGTTGATTGTGTCCGTTTTGAAATGAAGATGCGGACACGGCATGTAAACCAACGGTAAACCGGCCCATGATATATTCGCAAATGAATACCTCTTTGTCTTGGGGAACTTTATTACTTTCGGAGTATATTTGACCTGCGGCACGAATATAATTCCGTCAACGAACCATCAGCTGATAGCTGTAAATATGTAATCGTACTGTGCGCGCAATAAGTAGCTAATCTTACATATTTTGGTGTTTTCGTGGCATCATCTCCAGATTCAGCCATTTTTCTTATTTTCGGCTCTTTTAAATCATTCTGAAACTTTTCATAAAATAATCATCTACCAAATCATACAATGTTTATCATCCTTAAGACTATACGGCCTTCGCAACGATCAAGAAGGCCCTTGCAGTTGTGGCGACTGCAATATCGGTCAGACGGTTAGCAATATTGAGTGAGTTGACCGGTTTAAGCTGTAAATTCGTATCAATTTACATTGGAAATTTCCAGTTTTCATTACGTTACACCTCCTCCTCCTCCAAACAAGTGTCATATTATTGTATTATCGTAATATATTATTTAAGTAAATCTATTCCTGATAATGTCATGGTAACCAATATAAAATATCTACAACCACCCGATGCCCCCTAAATCGAAAAGTCACATGGAAAGGAGCATTTGCGAGCGACGCTCAACCGGTTTTATTTACTTTAATCGTAATATTTAACCAGTCTATTGAAAATGTATACCAGTTTTGGATATATTACCAGTTTGTAATTGGTTTTACTACTTACATTCAAGTCCTATGGAAGATATTCTTGTTCCTGTGAAATGAGAACTACAATTTTTTTCAATGGCCCATTTTTCCGAATTTTCTGTTTTCAATTTCTCTTGTTGCCAACAGCAACAATAATACTAAATAATAATTTCTGTTATTTAAGCTGACATTATTGACTTTTCAGAAATATATTTCGGTTTTAAAAAAAAAAATTATTCCCCTTGTAACATGCTTGATTTTATTGCCGTGTAGTAAAGACTCATTTGAAAGCTTTCTTTTCTTATGTATACGTAAATCGATGCGCTAATTAAATTATTTCGAATAAAATACGAATAATACGCATTTCGTTGATTTTGGTTACCAGGAAAATAAATAAAAATATTAATTATTTGTTTTTGTATACAATATTATTTGTAGAGCGTATTTTAGGAACTATGTTGAAGTTATTGATGATTCGTACGTTTCTACTAATAGCTAAAACGATAAAAAAAAAGAAAAAAGTACTTCTTTTAACTAAAATTTGCAGTACGTTTTCGAGCGAAATTTTTTTTTTAATACAACGGAAGAACTTTGTATAAATTTTTCTCGTACACAATTCTCGCGTACATCATTTTCGGAACACGCTAATTCGGTATAGTGAACTGAATAATTAAATGTACCGACAATTATAATATTAAAGAAGTAATTTTGTCGTAATTTTTGTGAATATTGTAAATTATGCGGAGGTTGGCAGCCCGAGTTGAACTTTGTATAAATTTTTCACACAATTTCGCGTACATCATTTTCGGAACACGCTAATTCGGTATAGTGAACTGAATAATTAAATGTACCGACAATTATAATATTAAAGAAGTAATTTTGTCGTAATTTTTGTGAATATTGTAAATTATGCGGAGGTTGGCAGCCCGAGTTGAACTTTGTATAAATTTTTCTCGTACACAATTCTCGCGTACATCATTTTCGGAACACGCTAATTCGGTATAGTGAACTGAATAATTAAATGTACCGACAATTATAATATTAAAGAAGTAATTTTGTCGTAATTTTTGTGAATATTGTAAATTCGCGGAGGTTGCAGCCCGAGTTGAACTTGTAAAATTTCTCGTGCACAATCGCGTACATCATTTTCGGAACACGCCAATTCGGTACTGAATAATTAAACTGACAATTATAATATTAAAGAAGTAATTTTGTCGTAATTTTTGTGAATATTGTAAATTATGCGGAGGTTGGCAGCCCGAGTTGAACTTTGTATAAATTTTTCTCGTACACAATTCTCGCGTACATCATTTTCGGAACACGCTAATTCGGTATAGTGAACTGAATAATTAAATGTACCGACAATTATAATATTAAAGAAGTAATTTTGTCGTAATTTGTGAATATTGTAATTTATGAACTTTGTATAAATTTTGTGTACATATTTTGACGCTAATTCGGTATAGTGAACTGAATAATTTGTACCGAACATATTGTAATTATGTAATTTTCTAAATTATGGAGGTTGGCAGCCCGAGTTGAACTTTGTATAAATTTTTCTCGTACACAATTCTCGCGTACATCATTTTCGGAACACGCTAATTCGGTATAGTGAACTGAATAATTAAATGTACCGACAATTATAATATTAAAGAAGTAATTTTGTCGTAATTTTTGTGAATATTGTAAATTATGCGGAGGTTGGCAGCCCGAGTTGAACTTTATAAATTTTCTCGTACACAATTCTCGCGTACATCATTTTCGGAACACGCTAATTAATTCGGTATAGTGAACTGAATAATTAAATGTACCGACAATTATAATATTAAAGAAGTAATTTTGTCGTAATTTTGTCGTAATTTTTGTGAATATTGTAAATTATGCGGAGGTTGGCAGCCCGAGTTGAAGGGCGAGGGTAAAAGCTGCACCCCCTTACATGCCTTGTTTACATCGATCGATGCCCGATTCTGTTGTTGTCGCCCGTTTTGTGAATGTTTTTTTGTTGTGTATCTCGTCGAAATTATTATCAACGGATGTAGTCTTTATCTGTATCGATATCGGCGCCGAATGACGATCTCAACAGTTCAAATTTGAGAACTTTCGGGGGGGGTTTATATATATATATATATACATATATAGGAAGCGATGACTTGAGAAATGGGGGTTGTTGTCCGGCACGACTAGATACAGGGGACTGTTCGACTCTGCATTATGTACGTCCGTATTTTTATTTTTGTTAATTACAACTCTATATTTTTACGTCTAGAAGTTTTTTCTATTATTCGCATACGAACGTTTTTCATTAGGCTTAAATTCTACTCGACTTCTGCTGTAAATCTGGTTCATCTGGAATGTCAGAACACATTAGCCAGAATATTCGAACGTATACATTTCAGTTAATTTACATGAAATTTCACCCTTCCTGCACCGCGGCTCAATTGGCGCATTTTACATATCTGTTGCAGTGTCCGACGATGGCATAATATAATGGATTGCGTTGATTTGCACGGGAGGACTATCGCGCCTGGGTTTCATTTCGTCCCAGGACCCGACACTTGCACGCTTTGTATATGCGATAATGGCAATCCGAAATGGTGCAAAGCGGTTTTATGCTCTCCGCCGCAGGTAAATAACATCCATCGGAAAACCTTATTAATTCTTTTTTTTAAATATTATCTCACGGACATCCTAGTTCTAATAGTATATTGAGGACAACAATTTGCATTTTTTTCTTTTGCTATTTAATTGTTAAACACTTAATGTATAGAAATTATAGAATATACATTTAATAGAAATTTAAGAGTTTATTCCTGTCATTTTATTAACAGATGGTTCTATTTCTTTTATCTCCTGTTACGGGTTTTTCTTTGAACGTAAATTATGTTTAGAATGTATGCGCAGGCCGACTACTACCAACAGCCTGAAAGTAATATTTTAGTCGACAATTACCGCTTACTTCAAATAGGACCGGATTTATTCATATATTAGTTGGGAGATTATTCAAATTATATAGCTTTTAGCGCTAAATATTTGCATATCCGGGAGGGTTTTGGATCATCATCACTTACCCAGTATTGGTGATGGCAAAGAGCCAAAATAGCATTGAAACAAATGTGTACCACTTTGTCTTATTATTCTTATTAGTGTTATTTATATTTTTCAAATGTTGTTCCAAATATGTGGAAAACTGTGGATATATGATTTTGTACATTTGTTGATCGACGACATTGTTCATGATTCAGGATTGCAAATCATTCCGAGTTGGTAATTCCTGCTGTGAATTCATCTGTCTCGACGACACGTTAGCCAAGGGCGATTCTGAACATGACTTCAATGCTGATTTGGGCTTGCGGCTAATCGCTACTGCCATCACTGCCATATTGTCTCTTTCCCTCCTGTTTTTTCTAATTCACAGACTTCGCCAAAGGAAAATAAGAGGTATGATTTTTTACTTTTCATTTTATGTAATTATATTTACTGGCGCAAGATTTACATACTTAATTTTTTGTCAGATATTTTACATTCTTTAGATGTACTACATACCAACGAATTTATGTAGGCATTTTTTGATCCATTTTCATCATTATTTCTTCTCACTATTATTATTTATGATGTCACAAACCTGTATTGGTTTTCATCTGGGCTAACACAGCCCTTGCTTGAAATATTAAGCTACTGTTGTAACCGTGTGCACAATATTTGATCACTGTAATTTATAAATTGTCATTAATACTAAGAAATGATTTGTATAGGGTGAAAATTAATTTTGTGAATTCTTTTAAAAAAAAAATTCCATTTATTGCTAATGGGTCATAATATAAGACCTACAGTTTGATCTATTGCAAATAAATCAGTCTTTGGGAGCAATAAGAATTTGATTTTATCAATGAGCTAAAACAAGGCTTATAAAACAGTTACTATGTTGTGTTTATGGGAATATGAAGTTATAAATAAATATTGTGGTAGCAATATATTTATTTAACGCGAATATATTTTTCACTCGTGACATTTTGTATAATTTCGTTATTAATCTTTTACATCAGTTTTTGTTTTGATCATACCTTCATTCCCTTGTTCGTGTTGTACAATAAAATCAGTTATACTACTATACTTATACTATAGTGCAGTATTTTTACTTTATTGAATGATTGAACTGCAGGTTTAGACGTGGTACAATGCATCATTCTCAGATTAATATGGATGTGTAAAATTATACTTATTGCTGGTATAATAAAATAACTACAGAATGAAAAAATTACATGTTCTTTAATACCGTGATTTAGTTTATTCATGATGTCACCGAACCCTGACTGAAACAGTGTATAAGTACTTTTTGATTAAGGTTGCTGGTTAATTTGCTGCCGAATATAGTGTTATATTTTGCCACTCTTTGGCTTTGGTCCCCGTTCTCGATATGACAATAAATAGACCTCAGTTAAGGTAGAGTGCAAATACTGTTACTGGTAGAGATCCGACTAAGTGTTTTGTATTGAACAGGGAGACAGAATAGAGAACTGAGCGAAGAAGAACGCAGCCTAGGCAGCATCGGTTATATAGCGGGCAGTTTGGGCTACTTGCCCGAGCCTCATTTCGAGGAGCCTTCGGCGCACTATCCTCTGTGGAAACCTGCCGGCAACTACTACAGCAGAGGTGAGGCACCGCCGCCCTACGAAGAAGCGTCGCCGCTGCTAGAGCAGAAGCCGCTCTCACAAGAAACACTCCAGGTATTCATATTAGTTATTATTAAATTAATTCCTCCGACAATAGATTTAAAATTCCTTAAAGCCAGATCGTATAACAGTTTTTATTGTCTGGAAGTGTTCTTTTATAATGCTGTTTTAAGTGTCTTTTCAAGAATAGAGAATGATGTTATCACATTCATCTCACATTGGCAAAGAACCTTAAGTTTAGAGCACGTGTATAAACATTTAGTATTGATTCACTTAGTGCAGTTTGTTCAGTGGACTTTATCCTTTCGTATGTACATAATAAATTCTTAATTAATAATTTTGTAGCTTTAATTAAAAACAAAGCCTAGGTAGTGCCGGATATTTTTTTGTTCTCCCGCGACGTTTGTCCAGATTGCTGTATTTCAACTCCACGATACAACCGGAGTCGAGAACACTCTTAAACTTTTTCAAAAGGCATATTCATACAGTTATAGTATATGCAAGGAACTGGAGGGTTGAAGGTTTTTTTTAAAATATTATTAATATCCCAATATTTAAATATTATTTAGCCCAACCAATTAGCTGTTTCAGTGTTATACTCCGGTCATTTCATTTACTGAAAATACATTAACAGTAAGTCATCAAATTACTAAAACAAATACTGGAAAAAAGTGTGTTTCAAACCATTGAAATTAAATATTTCATTACTTAAAAAAATAATGTTCCGTTTTCCATAGTCATTCCTTGTACTATCACGAAGTTGTTCTTCTATAGATCATACATTTCATAATCTCGATTTGTTAAAGTTAGGGGAGGGGAGACGACTGTTACGTCGTAAATTACATATATATGAAATTATTTTATTTTTGGTATAAATTTCTAGACAGCGCTTAATTAATTTATAGGACCAAGTGTCGCATCACAACTGTTATCTCAGCATCGAACAATACCGGTGAACTTGGCGACTAGCGGCGCCCTGCTGTCGACAGGTGGTGCTCCTGCTGCCCAGCCCCAGGTGCAGGCCCAAGCGCAGGTTCAGGCTCAGCCGCCGCCCCCGCTACACCAGCAGCCTGGAGCTACGCACCCCCCTCACCCGCACCCACACCCACACCCACCCCCACCCGCCTCCCCCGCTACAACAGCCGGCGCTACCACAACAGCCGGGTAAGTCCGACACTCACCACTAACACAATGGCGCTGACCACAGCCCCCCCAGAGTATTACACTTTCTGAAGAATATTATACCGATTTCATTTTCCAATTTTTGACACATTTGGACTAGGTCTACTGTAGGTTCGTGATGTTTCTGTCTCCTCTCGCTGATGTTTGGTCTTTTGCTAGACGGTTTGTCGGCTGCTCGCCGTCTTCAGTAGCGCTGTGTTACTGTCACTGTCAGCACTTTGGATGTTTTTTGGGGCATCCTGTACATGTGAAAGTGACAGTGGGCAGTGAGGATGCCCGAAAAACATCCAAAGTGCCAACAGTGACTAACACACCGCTACTGAAGATGGCGAGCGGCCGAAACCGGTCTAGCAAAAGACCAAACAGCAGCGAGAGGAGACAGAAACATCATGAACCTACAGTATTCCAACCCCTCGCAGACCACAAAACAGGTATATCACAAATTAGGTATTTATTATTTCTAAACTATTTGCTTTACTCCGAAGCTTGAGATAGTTTGATTCCCATACTCTGATATATACCTTTTGGTCTTAATTCTGAATAGCTGTTAAAATATGAATACACGGCTAAATTGTTAAAATTTAATACTTTATTTATGGAAACACTTTGTACGTATATCTTGAATGCACGAATAAATAATTTTATTCGATATTTATTTATAATAATTAATTTCTAAAAAAAAGTTTCTGAAATCAGGTTTCCTTTTAACTCTTTTGAAATTTAATGTTCATAATTTCGAGAAAACTTTAATTTTAAACGCGCTATCAATTTTATAATATTTATTGACGACAAAGCGTTCTTTATTCCAGTTGTAGTGAGCCGCAGCGTCTCCGAAAGAGTGAGCCACATAGAAGAGCTCGACGATTATAGAAGTGAATGTGAAAACTGTAATATTAGTGCTCAGCAACTGAACGGTGGTTTAGAATACCAGGAGGATTTGCAAACGATGACGTTGCACAGGAGAACTCAGGAAGGGGAACAACAGACGTTTTACCGAACTTCGTTAACTCTGCCAACACAGTGCAGAAAGCACAGGTCTGAGAAAACAACAAGTTATCTGTTTTTAAGACAAGTGGCCGCTTGGTTTTGATTATGGCCAGTTATCCAGAAGTTTTTATTTTGTATGCAAATATATATATGTATATATGGGTACATAGAAATTTTTACATAAAGTCATGTTTAAACTGAGTAAAAGAAAATTATACATAAAAAAGAAAATATTGATTTGTCAATTGAACAAATCACAGAAATAATTAACATTTGTCATCACATTGAAAAATATCCAATATAACTAAAATGAATGTAATATATTTGCTTTGTCCATCCAACATGTATTTTAAACATGCAGATTTATATGTACATAATTATACAGTATAGTGTGTATGTATATATATAAATCATTAAAGACCTGTATATATACTATTTATATTTATGCATGCAGATTAAAAAAATAGTTAACATCAAATATCTTATTAATCTTAGAAAATGTTCAAAATAATAATTTGGAAGTAAATTCATCTAACATTTATAGGTATTTTACTAACAGAGTTATGAAGTGGTAATGTGAACGTTACTAAAATCCATGCCGACTTTGTTCTGCTTCAGATGTAATGGAATACACAACGGGGTGACAATGTCATGCGCTCGCGACAATTGGTTCAGCAACATGCCGGCTTCGTCGTCCTCCGAAGAAGAGGAAGAATAAAAACAGAATGTTATCTACTCAATTAGAAACATCGAACATTTTATAATGGTGAATAAGTTAGTCTTTCTTTAATAATATAAACATTCATTCAATAACGAAGAGATGTTTCTTTTTCTAACGTAGATTCCGTTTACAATCTTGTATTAGGAAGCTAAAAAAGGAAAAACGGAAAAAAAAACTGTAACTCGATAGGGTATTTTTTGTGCCATAATTAGAATAATAATTCGCTTTTTTGTTCCTCACAGAAAATTAAATCTGGTAATTATTACATGCGGGACATTTAGAATTATTTTAAGAGATTCCAAAATTCCGAGAACAAATATAAATGCGATGATGCAGTTTTATTTTCAGGTTTTACTCGGCGTTATAATTAAAGTTTGTCTAATCTAAAATTTTGACCCTTGTTTAATAAGAATAAATAATACGTATTCTGTGATCAATATCGTCCTTTATAAAACTGAAACAACGCCACTTGATGTGGCGTCGTTAATTCAGTTCACTTGAGCCAAATGGACCTTACTTACACTATAGTTCGTTTCAATTTAGAACAAGAATCGATAACAAATTTTCCGAATAGAAAAGCATCAACTCATCGAACAATTGAATATATACTTTCGTGAATGTGTTGCAAAATACTTTTTGTAAAACTTCCAAGCAGTCAGTGTCCTTTTTAATTACGATGTTTTAAAAACTTTTCGCCTCTTACATTCTAAAAGTTTTTCACTATATACCAATCCTCCACTGACTGAATGTTATGAACTTATTACCTAATCGCTATACACGCGAATTGTTAAAGTATTGTGATGTGAAGTAAATATGTTATATTAAAACTGCCATCTTTCAACTTAATTGTGACATTCTGTTGTATGTAACTAAATTTATTTTTCGTACATATTTTGAATTGTTTGTTCCTATTTTGCTTTAAGTCTAATAACGTTAATCTTGCATTTCTTACAGTAATGTATTTTTTTATATTCTATTATTTTGTATCTGTTTTTTATGCGAGCATTAAAATTAGGCATCAGTTATTTTTTCTTTGTCACGACTTACATTACATGATATTACTTATATTAATAGTGACTTAATAACCGTTTATATTTTTGTTTAAATGTTTTCTTTTTTTGTTATTCGTTAAATGTTGTAAATATATGAAAATAATTATATAAAAAGTACACTTTCTTTGTTATCATATTTTAAGGATACACTATTGCTGGAGTGAATAAGATATTATTATGATAATTATTCCTTTCCCAGTTATTACAATTACCTTGGATAAATAAATTTAAAACTGATAATTCCAAGAAAAAGGCTCATAAAAATATTACATTTTACGATTAAACTATAAATGTGAACTTGGAATGATTTATTCGTGGAAGAAATTTTAGCATGGCTTAATATATAAATGTAACTTTGTATTTATATTACAAACAAGGGGAAATTGTTTAAGCCAATGTGTATCTTTTTTGTATGTCTGTCACCAGTTCTTATGGCAAAAATTACAAATTGAACATTTATTTCTGTTTCAGTTACTGTTTTCTTTAATTAACTAAGCACAGAGCGAAAACACTATAGATTTATTGTATACTGTACGACAATGTTATTCTAATTATTATTGAATGGATATAATTGAAATGTGTGATAAGTAACATTATTCTACACTTGATCTGTTGTGAAATCACTTTTGTTACTTTACCGTCGGACAATATTTTGTTTTTATGTCATTTCTAAGGCTGTGTTTTTTATATTAATCTTACTAATATAATCCATCGTTCCTTTATTGTGCACAAATATTGTTTTAGGAACTCCGAAGTATAGGTTATAAAAATACAATATGTTTAACTGTAAACTCCGTAAGATCGAACCAAATTTAAATTATAAAAAGGCATGCATTCTGTGTATAAAAATGGAAAGGCTTTGTAAGATTTGAATGTTTGAAACGATGAGTTTGTCAATTTCTGTGACATTCTAGAGAAATAGCTCTAATGTTCCTCCTGTATATTAGGAATGTGCAAGTGAACCTCTGAGTTTCTCGGTTCAACGAAAAATGATAATTTGAAGTTTTATCGGCATAATTGTTGAAATTGTTACTGTGACTGTATACATCGATAGGATTTAATCTATTCAGGATTCTATATTTTCGTATATTATTTGAGCCATTAACCGATACTTGCAAATGATAACCCCCTGCACAGGGTCGCCTTTGCTTACGTGTTAACAGATTTACTAGTACTAGTTTGACTTTCAAAGATGTAAATTTTGAAGCATCGAAATGTCTCGTTTATTGTCTACGGCAATTGCAGAGGAAGCTTCATCTAACTGTAGTTAACACAATGAACTAAACTATGTAAGTTACTTTAAACGAATATTTGTGTAAAGTCCCATATTATTATATACTTTGAATTGAAAAAATAAATTATATTCTCGACAATAATGAAATTAAAACTTGCACATCTCTAATTTGATGATGCTTGTATTTATTCTGCAGGTCAACCCTGTCCTTAATCTGAGCTGAAGTGTGGAAACCGAGTGATTATTTATGGAAATGTATAGAGCGTTGAAATTTGTGAGTAGTCTATATATGTATTTGTATTTATATAACTTTATTTTCAGAACCTAGGGAAAGACAACATTTCCGATAAACGAGAATGAAATTAAAACAAAATTGTACTGGAAGCCTAGATGAACTAATGAGTCACAAACGTTTAATAATTATCACGAAATTAAAAAATCAACTGATTTTTTTTATTGTTCTTGTTGAATTTATGTTTTAATTATTATTAAGTTTGTTTCAACCCCCGATTGTACAAAAACTTATATATTAAACAATTAATTTTATTCCGCCTCATGTTTACAGTGTGTTGTGATTAAATGTGTGCCAATCATTACCATTATTAAATGCTCAATTGTAAGCTAAACCGTTGTCTGATTGTTAAAGTAGTGATGGACATTTTTAAATTTATTGATGTAGTTTTGATGCAGCAGTCGATAGAGATAAGTTGCCATGAAATAAAAAAAAAAAAGAATAGTTTCCCAAAGATAATTGTGTGATGATGTTAGGGAATGAAGAGTGAAATGTACAATTTTATGAATCATAATAAAAATAATAATGTGTCAGTGTTCTGTGACTAATAAATACGAGTGCATATACGTATATGTGTGCATATGTATATACATGCACTCTTATTTGTATTTTAAAACAAATCAAGATCTCATTCGAATATTTATTTTATTGCTGTGATGTACTTCGATTCTAATCATTTCATTATAGAGCTGCTGTTAAAAGTGAAAAGATTTTTTTTTTTTATGTATTGCAATGTAGCAATTTTGCTTTCAAGTGTAATTTCAGAAGATATTGTCTATTTTTTTCTGTTAAAATGCCATTAACACTTGAAAAAGTTTAAAAGATGTTGTATATAAAATAGTTTATCCTTCATTTAATAGTATACAAATTAATATCGAATTATTAAATTGTCATACAATGTAGGATGCAGTATGTAAAATTATTTATTGATACGGATTTTAGAAATTGATTAATTATTTATGTATATATAAATACTTTTAAAGCGTAAAACTTAATATTTATTTTTTCAAATTTAAGAAAAGAAACATAAGAAAAATAGGTATAAAAGGAAATTTATTCAAACTTCAAAAGCAATAACTCTTAAAAATTGTATATTTAATTTGGATATATATATATATATATATACATTAATATGTTTTTTAGTAGAATTTAATTAACGTGTTTCAAAACTGATTATCTAACAATAAATTACAGAACGTTTTGTGAAAGTTCAGTAACGATAACAGAAAATAATTGTAAGGAATTAATTATTGTGAGTGATCAGCCATTAAGAATAAATGTGTGGGAATCTGTTGTAGCTCTGTTTTAATATTTTAAAATAAGAGCGTGTAATTTTTTACTTTGTCCCGAGCATTGTCAGTGTAATCTTTTTTTCTACTTATATTCCTTCTATATAGAAACGTAAAATAGAACCATCCATAATACTAATAAATGTGTTTGTTTGGCTAAAGTGTGTGCTTTATTCGTTATCTCTACCCGACCAACCGATTGCTGGAATAGATGTTGGCATGAAAGAGGAAAAAGTATTTGATAATAATAAAATCCGGAAATATTGACAGTATATTTTCATCTGTCGTCTGGACATTAGACTGTTGTACAGTTCAGTCATTATACCACAAATACAGTTGTAAAAATGGCGCAAAGCCAACTGCATTCAATCAGTAATTAGTGCGGTATTTGCACACCTCCGGGAAGCATTATACAGTTTTCTCGTTTTTCTTCTTATTTTATTGTTTCCGAATATTGGGTATTTCGTTACGGGGTTCGTAATAACGACGCATTATGATGAAGTTGAAGTCTGCGCCATTTTGCTTTAAAACAGTATCGAGATACTCGTTTCAAATAGTTGTTGTGGCACAATAAATGTAGGTATTTTACTGAAACAGTCATATTTTAAATAGGTAAAATTTATTATACAGACAGTATTTCACTTAAAAAACAGTTAAATGTATATATTTCTTTCTCATATATATTTTGGTCTCGCGTTTTATTTATCGGTATTTTATATATGATTATATATTATATATAACTAAAACGTATAAAAATATTAAATAATGTAATATTAACGATATTATTACTATTAAATGTGTAATAATGAGAATAAATCTCACTGCTTTCATGATTGTTGGTATATTTTTTCTGTCTAATATTGGTACCACTGACTACCAGCCATGTTGGTTCCTTTTAGTAACTCTCATATGGCGTGTTAGTTCGACTGGTCGACATGAAGGTATTTTACTTGTTTACCCTTTACAATCCGTTGGAATTAATATTGAAACTGTACCGTCCTATAGTTTAGACTCTTCGGTACGATAACGATTCGTCTGAATTGTCGCGTCCGATCGGATGTCGGCGCTAAACTCGGATATAAGTTGTTGGTGTAAAGCCAGCCCCCCACACACACGTCCAGGTCCAGGTCCAGGTTCCCGGCCGTCTTAAAATTGTTTTCCGTTCTGTTTTCAGTTAAACGTCTCCTATCCGGCGACCGGCTGCCAGAAGCTGTTCGAAATCACTGACGAGCACAAGCTCCGGATATTCTATGAAAAGCGTATGGGCGCCGAAGTGGAGGCCGATACACTCGGCGACGAGTGGAAAGGTTACGTCCTCAGAGTTTCTGGTGGTAACGACAAACAGGGATTTCCCATGAAACAGGGCGTCCTCACCAACGGTTTGTACTCTTATATTCACACCAAGAATACTAAATGTTCCCTATTAGTCAACTATCTCACTAATATTCTACAGACAGCACGCGACAACAAATCAGTTCGCATTTCTTAATTTTTATGTATGCCGTTCCACGTATAGACGGCTTCTAACGGTTGTTAAATATAATGGGTTAAAATATACTGTAGGGGCTATATTTAGGTTATCCGTTAAGAGTCGATATATCGATCTGTACGAGGGTGAATCGATTTTCGTAAACTTGTTCAGCCGTCGTCGTTTTCACATCGCGTACCTTTATTAAGGTACACGTCCGACGGGTTATTTTATTTTTTTTTTTAAGTAAAGGGATGGTCGAAATAAAAGCACAACCCGTCCGGGACGCCTTTAATAAAGGTACACGATTTGAAAAAAAATAAATAACCCGCGTAATTTGGTCAAAATAGAAAGCACAATCCTTCTGGGACGCCTTACTATAAAGGTACGATGTGAAAAAATAAATAACCCGTAATTTGGTCAAAATAGAAAGCACAACCCGTCTGGGACGCCTTATAATAAAGGTACGCGATGTGAAAAAAATAAATATCCCGCGTAATTTGGTCAAAATAGAAAGCACAACCCGTCTGGGACGCCTTATAATAAAGGTACGCGATGTGAAAAAAATAAATATCCCGCGTAATTTGGTCAAAATAGAAAGCACAACCCGTCTGGGACGCCTTAATAAAGGTACGCGATGTGAAAAAAATAAATATCCCGCGAATTTGGTCAAAATAGAAAGCACAACCCGTCTGGGACGCCTTATAATAAAGGTACACGATTTGAAAAAAATAATAAATAACCTGCGTAATTTGGTCAAAATAAAAAGCACAATCCGTCTGGGACGCCTTATAATAAAGGTACGCGATGTGAAAAAAATAAATATCCTGCGTAATTTGGTCAATTTGGTCAATAGAAAGCACAACCCCGCGAATTTGGTCAAAATAAAAAGCACAACCCGTCTGGGACGCCTTAATAAAGGTACGCGATGTGAAAAAAATAAATATCCCGCCTAATTTGGTCAAAATAAATAGCACAACCCGTCTGGGACGCCTTAATAAAGGTACGCAATGTGAAAAAAATAAATATCCCGCGTAATTTGGTCAAAATAAAAAGCACAATCCGTCTGGGACACCTTAATGAAGAACATTGGTTGAACAAGTTTACGATATCGTTTCACCCGTATAGATCGATATATCAAATACACCCGATAACCCCGTGTAGCCCCTACAGTAAATTTTAACCGAAAATTATTGCTTGTTCTCACTTACATAAATTGAAAATTAAGAAGCTTAACTGCGAGAAACCTCAACGGTATATCTGTTGTTTCGTACTCATCGGCTTCAACGGCGCAGATGGGGATTAAAATTTACCGCAGTGGCCACGCAGGTTATCCGTTAACTTGTTCAATCACTCTTTCCGGTCTCTCACGCTTTAAACAACGCAGAAATTAAATTTCTGCACTTCCGTAGTAACTATTAAAAAAAAGTAATCCGCCTAACTACAAAGGGACGGTCGAAATAGAAAGCACAACCCGTCTCGGACGCCTTAATAAAGAACAGAGGCTGAACAAGTTTATAGATCGGTATATTGAATACGCCCGATACTCCGTGGACCCGACAGTAAATTTTAACCAAATTATCGCTTGTTCTCGCTAAGTGAGTTCAAAATCGGGAAGCTTAACTGCGGTATATTTGTTGTTCTGTACCGCATGGGATATTAACAGCTCATTCATACAACATTTCGTGTCGATAAAATGAAATTTTTTTAAAAATGTTGTTAAACGAAGCAACGGTACGATATCTATACGTACAATTTTCGTCCTCATTTTGAACAGATACTAATCTCTCGTATATTGTGATATGTGTAGGTCGTGTACGTTTGCTGTTGTCGAAGGGCCACTCATGCTATCGGCCGAGGCGCGACGGCGAAAGGAAAAGGAAATCAGTTCGTGGCTGCATAGTCGACGCCAATTTGAGCGTGTTGGCTTTGGTTATCGTCAAGAAGGGAGAACAGGTAATCAATTTGTATATAACGGACGTTTTCAATATCAAACAAATCAACAAACTAATTTCATATACGTGTTTTGTGGTCTGCGATGGGTTGGAATATACTGTAGGTTCGTGATGTTTCTGTCTCTCCTCTCGCTGCTGTTTGGTCTTTTGCTAGACCGGTTTCGGCTGCTCGCCATCTTCAGTAGCGCTGTGTTAGTCACTGTTAGCACTTTGGATGTTTTTTGGGCATCCTCACTGCCCACTGTCACTTTCACATGTACTGTAATGTTTGTCAGTATGTCAGTCATTTATATATTTATATATTATATGTTTGTCTTCGGATTTTGTTAATCCGTTTTCTAAGTGTGAGTCAGATTGGAGGAAGGGGATGATGTAATGGTGGTTGATCCTTTAAGAGGATTATAGGGGCAAATATCTCATCACTCCGGGAATTAATTTTTCTTATTTATAATGTCTTATGTAACATAAGAAAAACAACATTATAACAATAACAGAACACATATAAATATAAATGACTGACATACTGACAAACATTACAGTACATGTGAAAGTGACAGTGGGCAGTGAGGATGCCCCCAAAAAAACATTCAAAGTGCTAACAGTGACTACTGACACACCGCTACTGAAGACGGCGAGCAGCCCCGAAACCGGTCTAGGAAAAGACCAAACCGCAGCGAGAGGAGACAGAAACATAACGAAACTACAGTAAATCAACAAACCATATGAGGTAGTGGCCGAACGCGAAATCGTTTGGACACGGTAACTTTGAAATTCCGTATGGGACATTGACAGCTTGTTCTTACCCCATGTTGTTATTACCTATTAACAGTGTGGTATTAAATGAAGCTACAGAGAAGATTATTTTTTAACTTTATCGATCGGTATCGATATTTGTGTGGCCTGTGGGTTAAGTAAAAAATTATGTATTCGATAATTCCAGTCTCTCTCTTGGACTCGAATATTTTATTGGTAAATAGTCCCGATATCGGGACATCGTCACAGTCATAGAACTGCGCTCTCAGTGCTGTATCCAATGTTGAATAGCATTTACTAGAACAATATAATAAAACAAATTGTTTTCAGACAGTGTTATTGTTAATTTGTATCGTCGCGATGGCTTTTAAACTTTTTCTTTCGCCTCAGAAATATATTGCGGGAAAATGAAATTTCAGAAGAATGCTAGCGCGGTAGACCAGAATTGGAGAGCGGTGAGACTTGTTTGAAAGTTTTAAAAAAAACCATACGGAGCGGTGGCAAAAACGCATAATTGTGTTTGTGTACGCGCGCAGTAGCTCGTTTGAAAATGCGTATGGGACATCGAAAGCTTATTCTTACCCCACGTCGTTATTAATTATTAATGATGTGGTATTAAACGAAGCGACAGAGAAGATTTATTTAAATTTCTGTAGGTGTAAAATTTTACCTACTGTAATTGAATCAACGCAATAAACCTGAACTAACGTTTACAAGTCTTGCCGTTATTTGTTTATATTTTTTTTGCCCGCGTCGAGTGCAGTTATGTAAATTTTGGCTTACACGTATAGCCATCTATCAAAAGCAATATCTTTGAACTTGGAACTTATAATGTTGTCTATACTTGTAGCGCTGCGAAGTTTTAACTTGTATGCCGATACTGTAGACTGTTCTATTGATGCGGATTTCTTTTTCCGTCCAGGAAATTCCCGGTCTGACCGACAACAATATACCGCGCCGTTTGGGCCCGAAGAGAGCGTCGAAGATCCGCAAACTGTTCAACCTGAGCAAGGAGGACGACGTCAGACAGTTCGTTATCAAGAGGCCGCTTCCGCTCAAGGAGGGAAAGACGAAGCAGCGTTACAGGGCGCCAAAAATACAGCGTCTCATTACACCGGTCGTGCTGCAGGTAATAATACGATAACGCCCAATTCTTATAGCCAGCTCTCCGAGTCGCACTCAACGTCAACACCCCTACGTAACGTGTAATTTCGTAATGGACGAGTCGATGTGAACAAAAAAAAAAGATTGAAGAGCTTATGACCCCCCGCCGTATTAATGCGGACTATTTCAAAGTGAAACTTAACAATATTCCCGGCGAACCGAGCTCGTATAATAGGCCACTTACATCGGGCGAGTTGTTGTTAATTTTGTAAGTTTTTCGATCGAAGTAAATGGAACGATTTTCAATTCAATACCGAACATATATCGAGTTGGAACGAGTTTATATCGAGTCAAACTGTGTACCCGTCCAATTGTTTTCTCCCGAAAGGCCAAATGCACAAAAACATATTCTTATAACGTTAACGGCTTCTGTGTCCGTAGAATCGTTAAATTTTTAAGTTGACCGTGCAGCCCCTTCAAAGTTCCCCCCGATTTCCTTGCCGAATAACTCGTTCTATGAATACCGGAATGTTAAAAATTTCTAACTAATTTAATGCGATATATTAATAGGCCGGTACGCTGGATAGAATTTATTATTCATTCGTGAAAATGTCTTTCAACCACATTTATTTTACTCTCGGTTTTTATTTTCTGAATTGAGAGTTATACGCATGTGGTATATGAATTTCTCGTCCTCCAAAGGTTGGGCGCCACTAAAATGGGGTCGTAACCTGTGTTCGGGCGATACAATTGAAAATAGAAAATACAATGAAAGTTTTCCCTTTATATATGCAAATTGTGTAGGCCTCTAATTAACTTTTCTTCAGCATTTAAAATATTTGACTTAGGAAGTTGGGAAATATGGCCCGTATGGAAGCCATTTTTGGCAGGGAATTGTCAAATTTTAAAATGTTTCATACGGTATTTGTATTTTGTCGATTGTAAAATATGTGGGAAAGTAATTCAAATTTTAACACCGATGTACTGTAAAGTGGACATCAGACCGGTTATGTTACTTAGAAAATTTTATGTTTTTTTTATTTATTGCCTCTGAGTAATATAGCTCCATAAAAATACAAGAATAGGAAAAGCGACAAAAAATTTTAAGAATTGTATATTTACATTAACGATTGAAACGATAATTATCACAAGGTAAAAATGTTAAAAAGTAAGAACATCGGTCCGATTTTATCTCCATTATGGGGTGATTCGTCGCTTTAATTTTTCGAGCATTTTTAAATGGCCTAAGTACAGACCCAATATTCAAGTACATGGACGGTATTAATTAATAGAGTTTTAATAATTTTTGTGTTTCACTTTTGCAGAGGAAGAGACACCGTATCGCTCTGAAGAAGAGGCGCGCCGAAAAGCGTAAGGAGCAGGCGAAGGATTACGCCAAGTTGCTGGCGCAGAGGCAGAAGGAGGCCAAGGTGAGGAAACAGGAGGAGATCAAGCGCAGGAGGTCGGCGTCGATGAGGGATTCAAAGTCCTCAAGCCACAGCGCGCCTCAAAAATAATTAACACCTCCCCGTATAACATTTGTTATGTAATAAAATACCTTTTTCTGAGGTTTCAAATATTTGTCTACCTATTTTTCTTTTCCCGAAATTTTTTCCCCTGCGGCAAAAACGGTACGAAATGCGAATCGTACGACCCAAAGGTTGTGGGGGGCCGGGTATGGGGGGGGGGCCAGTGCCCAAGTTACGAAACGCGTTTAAAAACGCTAAAAGTTTATGTTTAAAAGTGCTTTAAAAAATGCCACTTTTAGTGTAATTTTGGAGGAAAATTCAGGGGCACGCGTAACTCGGTTTGCCGGACCAGAGTTTCGGCCGCTCGCCATCTTCAGTAGCGGTGTTAAACTCTAGGCACTTTGGATAATTATCTTCGTAAAACTACAAAGAACAAGGCTCTACACCCTAAGCACCATTATTCAGTTGTATACAATAAGAGTACAATGTCAGTGCTGATGGGATCCTTTTATTTATTTAGAAATAATAACTTTCGGTAATTTCCTTAGTTTAAACTTCATTAATAATTTCATTTTTTTAATTCTATATTATTTTCAATAATTGGTAACTGTAATAAATATTTTCTACAATATAAGATTAATAATATAATATTTCATTTGACATTTAACAATTAACATAGTACTTTAATGGTCCAATTATTTAGCCAACGTTTAATTTTATACATTGACCATAGGCAGAGAATTATTAATACCAATGGTCCAGATATTGTAGGAAGAGTTTAAATCAGTAGATTATTTGGTGCAAGAGCACTTACGACGAACTTTAGTTAAGTACATTGTCGCACCACCCTCAGGGTAGCGCTAGTTTATCGGTGCAAGTGCACTCAACGAACTTTAGTTAAGTACATTGCCGCACCACCCTCAAGGGGCGCTATTTTATCGGTGCAAGTGTACCCAACGAACTTTAGTTAAGTACATTGCCGCACCACCCTTAGGGTAGCGCTAGTTTATCGGTGCAAGTGCACTCAACGAACTTTAGTTAAGTACATTTCCGCACCACCCTCAGGGGGCGCTATTTTATCGGTGCAAGTGCACCCAACGAACTTTAGTTAAGTACATTGCCGCACCACCCTCAGGGTAGCGCTAGTTTATCGGTGCAAGTGCACTCAACGAACTTTAGTTAAGTACATTGCCGCACCACCCTCAGGGGGCGCTAGTTTATCGGTGCAAGTGCACTCAACGAACTTTAGTTAAGTACATTGCCGCACCACCCTCAGGGGGGCGCTAGTTTATCGGTGCAAGTGCACTCAACGAACTTTAGTTAAGTACATTGCCGCACCACCCTCAGGGGGCGCTAATTTATCGGTGCAAGTGCACTCAACGAACTTTAGTTAAGTACATTGCCGCACCACCCTCAGGGTAGCGCTAGTTTATCGGTGCAAGTGCACTCAACGAACTTTAGTTAAGTACATTGCCGCACCACCCTCAGGGGGCGCTAATTTATCGGTGCAAGTGCACTCAACGAACTTTAGTTAAGTACATTGCCGCACCACCCTCAGGGGGGCGCTAGTTGCACGAAAGTCGTTCGTTAAGTGAAGTAAATATAAACTAACTAAAAATAAGCTTTTTTCAATGAATTTTGGATCAACAGGAAAATTTTTATGATTGTAAATACACAATACTGGATGGGTTTCCTGTCTTATATTTGTCATAACCTAACAGTTGTGTGATCAAATATATATTTGACCGATAATCCGACAAAGACTTGAGAAAATCCCTCCCAACACAAATAAGACAAATAACAAAACCCCCAAAAACACAATAACAATATACGACAAACAGCACAGTACAAGTGACAGTGGGGATGGCCGAAAAACGTCCAACGTGACTGACAGAGCGCTACTGAAGATGGCGAGCGGCCGACGAAACCGGTCTAGCAAAAGACCAAACCGGCGTTAAGGAGACAGAAACACGCGAAATCTACGGTATTCCAGGCCCTCGCAGACCACAAAACATAGATGTTAAACGAGAATTTTTTTTCTCAAATTTTTTCATACCAAGTTGGAATCGGGTTAGGAAAGTTGTAGAGGAATTATAATTCTTGTAACATATATTTTACGTTGTACATATTTACAAAATATATGTGACTGATTGGCACAATCTAATAATAAAAAACAAAACAATGTTAATGGTAAAATTAATGCACAATGGAATATTGCATTCTTCGGTGTATACAGATATTAGTGTAGGAAATTGTGTTCATTCGGCTGTCTAGAGATTTAATCGTAACAACTTTTGTACCAGGATTATTTATTATCATATCCCGATGGCTTTCGTTAAGTCCCTTAGAAAAGTGAAAAAAAAAAATTGATAACATTCGAAGGCTCGTGTACTTAAAGCTAATTTTAACGATACACATCAAAAAATTGCGACACTTCAAAAACAGTCAACTTTGTACAACATTGTAGGCAAAATAAGAATTGAGACTGAAACGATCTCCGTATAAACAATAATTTACAACGAAAAGCTACATAATATAATACAATATACATATTGGCTGAGACACAAAGCAGGATGACAATCGGTATCAGTTTTTAATAACTCCGACCGTATTCAGTCAGAGACTTAGAGAAAGTAGAATAACAATAATTTATAATAAAATGTGTCCTTGCAGGAATTTAATTCAATTTTAAACTCGGCAAGAAGAAAAAGAAAGATGTCAACCAAAATAATTTTCTAACGTTTCTCACTATCTATATCAGTCCTACTTTTATAACCGCAGAGATAACTTTCCTATATTGTGCTAATTACATTTAAACAACGAGTAGATTTTCTACTAATATCGGTGCATTTTTTTATATTTCGGGTAATTTTTTTGAATTTCAGAAATGGTTTCAGGCAAACGTCTGGATGTTACTTGGTCAAATTTCATTTTTATTATTGTTCGCAAAAAAAAAAAAATAAAGAAATCTGCTTTCATGTGCAAAAGGAAGTATATAAGTGCTCGGATTATGTTACGCGTAAAAATGTATTTTTTTGAAATTTTCAAAGTGCGCTCAGATGCCGAATTTTATACAGAAACGAATTTCCGGTCTGACAATTTTAAGTAACAACGCTGTTTTATTATTGGCAATTCTCGAATTTTAAATTTAAAATGCCTACAGACATTTTTATTCCGCCGGATTTTGGACCCCCAAGGAACTAATCCACACAACCTTCGTACATTCACTTTATCTCACTGGTAAAATTGGTAAAATACAATGGAATAAATTTAAAACAATTAAAAGCGGCATCGTTTTTTTTTTAGTGAAATAAAATTACCTTAATCGAAGAGAAAGGCATTCGAATTTAAAAAAGCGTACCAATGTCAAGAATTGAAACCACAAAATTTGGTGGTATTCCAACGCAAATATTACAACATTATATTTGGTAAACAATTTTTTACCGTTTTCATAATTTTGGGTTCAATTCGTACCGCTGGAAACACTTCGAAATGTGAATTTGAATATAAAAAAATGAATCAGGGGAGAGAGATTGAATATTTTCCAGACTAGCGAATCGCTATAAAAACAGGCATAAAAATTTACGGCATCGAGAAATAAATTCAATTATTTTTTAAAACGGAGAGAAGCGCAATTTCTCAGAAATGCCGGTTCCCAACAATTCATTCCGTAGAGCTCATATTCGTGTTTCTTTATGCGATCTAATATTTTTTTTTTTTTATTTCTGCCTACACACATCACACACGTATATATATATATAATATATCAAAAATGCCCTTTTTTGCACAAAAATACCTTCGATTGCACGTTCGTAAATATCACAAATCACAATATGTTGTTATTATTATTATTATTATTATACCAACGAAAAATTAGCTCTCCGCTAATTTAAAAAATAATAACACTGTATTTTCAACATTGCACCAAGTAGTTAATAAATGCTACTTCAAATATTTACATACGACGACGAAACGTTCTTATCACCGATAATAAATAAAAAAAAGAGAACAGAACTAATAAATTAAAAAGGATACAACTTAAATTGTATTTTTTACTATTTACAAATACAAACAATTACCGATATCAAAATCACATAAAAACAAAGAGGTTAACTTTTCTTTAAAAAAAAGTTTTTCATAAACTTAACAAATAATAAATGATATGTAACAGATTGTTATATAATAACGTCTAATGTCTAAAATATTTTCATTTTCCCTATAAATATTAATTCTAATTTCTATTTTTGGTTAAAAATTTGCAACGAGATATATAATCAACGCACTGGGTCGCAATAATCGGGTAATATTTCAAATAATCCGTACGAAATCTATTATTGAAATAAACTAGAGCTCTTATTAAAGTGCGCTATATCGCTATTTCGCATATTTTACTGGCATCGTAATAAATACGCGATGTTGCAAATCGGGTCATTGAAAAAACCTCGAAGCCATTTTTCCGTTTAAAAATGTAAAACCACGATTAGAAAATAATCTACCCTACGTAAATAGGCTATTCGGTTGTGCCTGATTAATGAGCGAAATAAAAATAAACGGGAAACAAATTAAAACATCTTGCTAAGATTCAAATTTTCAGCTGGAATAGTATTTGTTTTTTAAAACGTTTGTCTTAAGTACAGTCTCTAAAAAACTCATGGAATTCGCCCTACTTAAAAAATATTGTCATAAAGTCTATAAGTAAATATTCGTCTTAATCTAATGAAAAACTTCTTCTTTTTTTGTTTTTCTCGCTAACGGTGAATAATAATACTTGGGAAATTGGCAGCGTTTTTATAAAAAATCGTTTTTAAAAAAAAAACCCGAGAAGGGTTCTTTTTAAAATAATTTACCTCCTAGAAAAATATAAAATGGAAGCCGAGGGGGGGTATTTTTAAATAATATGGGGGAAATTTTCCTTTCTTTTTGACCGAAAAATGTTTTCCTTCTTCTACTTGACAGCCTGCTAACTGTTGTGTTGAAAATTTTCATTCGTATTCGTAAACTGATTCCACTTCCTTCGGCCGATTTCATTGCCGCCGCCTTCTATCAACAAAGAGAGTGTTTCCAAAGACTGTCGTACCTGCCGACAACAAATTGACAAATTTACAATATTATAACATTTCAATTAAACAAGCCGACAACAACATACAGGTCTAGGCCTAGAATCTATCACTAAATTATACAGTCAGTTAAATATAAAACAATACCTTTGAAATTTGTTCCAGATTTGAATCCAGAAATTCTTGCACCTCACTAATTGACCTGTAAATAAAAAAAAAGGATTAGACAATATTTTTTTTTTTGGAAGAAACTAGGTATAATGAAGTACAATAGCTATGGCAAATTTTCTCCCAAAAGAATTAGAACCAGAAATAATATATTTATTATAATACAGGTCGTAGATTTTGTGTTTTCTCTCTCCTCTCGCTGGTTGATGGAAAACACAAAATCTACAGTATTCAAACCCCTCACAGACCACAAAACAGGTATGTTAAACTGTAATACAGACATTACAAAGTCAAATATAATTTTTTGGCAAGTAAAAAATACCTGAATGGTATTTTTAAAAATTTTTAGTAGAAATGGAAAATAAATATAAACTGTAACAATATTTAATTCTATTGCAATAAAGCCGATAATACTTATTTTTGTTTTATCACAATTTCGTCATTATATCACCCCAGGATTGTTATACTTCATCTAAGCCTATCTGTTAAGTTAGCTCAAGGAAGGTGTCAATTAAATTTTCTGGATAACTATTTCGAAAATGCTAAATAAATATAGTTGTCAGTGTATACCTGGTACTGAAATAGGTCTCGCCCGTGTGGCCCTGCTGCTGGAGCCTGGACACTCTGTAGAGGAGAACGGCGGCGGACATAAAAAGAACTATGAGCAGAAACGTTGAAATCACCAACAGTATGGTGGGCCTCGGTATGGCGCTCAGGAAGCTATAGCACTGGGCGTAGCCGTGTTTCGTGGGCGCGGTCTGAGAAAACATATCGTGGTACGACTTCACTTCCACACCTGTCGAAAGTCGAAAAAAAAAAATAATACAATGAGAAGAACCGTTAAAATTTACAATATAGAGAGCCCACGGAGGACCCATTAGATAGAAACTATCCGGGACTTATAGAGCCCGGGTGGAACTAAGTTCCTTCGAATTTATATAAGTCCTACGCTAACTTAACTGAGGAGGTCTACACAAAACAGCAGTAAAAACTGAATTATAAAAATAAATTCTTTACTTAAGATTAAAAAAAAGTTCATTTAAAACTTCAATTAACCAGGCATTAAAACTAATGAAATTCGAAAACATTGTACTGTTTTTAATATATTTAGGGGAGATGCGTGGGGTGGTGTTACAGTTTCGTTAATTTGGGAATATGATTTTCTTTTGCGATAGATACAAAAATCCTAATGTATTTCTAATCATCATATCGTCAATCCGAATTAGCGATTAAATTAGAATGAAAATTAAAAAAAAAAAGAAGAAGAAATGCGACGTGTACTTACCCATAGTGTGTTTCCCGCTTTTCGTTTCAAGAGAGGTATTCGTAATTTTCGAATCGAGATTTGATTCACTGCCAGACAAGCTAGACTCTTCATCGTTCAGAATTGGCATTTCTGCGCAATCAACAAGATCTTCTTTTATCACCTGCTCCATACACTGAAACAATGAATCGTTTAATCATTAATTGAAAGCGAACGAATTTCCGCATTCCCCGGCCATAAATAAAATCCATCCGATTTAATTAATCGATTAAATGGAAATGAACCAGTCTTATTATTATCAGTTCAATTACCCCTGTAACTAATTCAACTAATTAGTTGTACACTCTATGAGCTGAAACAAATAGCTTTTCCCCGGTCACGATTGCATTATAATAAAATCATTCTATTCACTGACTTTTCAATATATCAATGCTTTTATTCAGTTACAGGGTGCGTATGTTACACTCTTTTGAAACGTCTTCTGTAATAACGCTTTCCTGTACAGTTTGTTTCCAAAGATTGGTTTATATATGTAAAATGTTTTATTTGTTAAACGTACATATTGCGGAGTTGCCAGACAAATAAAAACCTAATAAAAACCGTTTGGCAGCAATTTATCCCGTCCGGTCTGATTCCGTACAGAGAACGTACACCTGTTTGTTTTGTTTGCATGACCCACTTTACTATATTTCCTACCTAAATAACCCGGTTGCGATTCGAGGTGTATTTTTGTACATTAGCCCAAATATTCTGTAGGTTTGTTGCGCGGGTGACTTTGAAACTAAGTTTTCGACTGAAGTTACAGGTAAATAAAATGATTACATTCTTTCAAGTTTGTTCATTCTATACTTACCAACATATTCGATACGGGAAAATTGTTGTTTCGATTTCTGAATTAAGAATTTTCTCTATCGTAAAGATACGTGATGGCAACGAAATCGTACCTATTTAATATTTTTAGTTCATACATTATATATAGATAACTGATACGTTATCAAATATTATTTTAAATATTAATTTTATGATTTTTTCATCACAGATGTTTTCGCCACCGAACTAATCAGAAATGTCCGTAAAGCTAGCGTAAATGTAAATTATTATATTACCTCTCGTTTTGACGGTATCGGCAAATGAATGGGAGTTGGTTTCATGGCAGCCGTCCAAACTTGAACCATCAGTTTGTAGGTCGAATCGCGCGACAATAATGAACCGAAAACGTGTTTGTCATCTTCGGTTGTTATGCCGACTGCGTTAGGAATAATGTAAGCTGTTTTCTCCTTAGTTACCTTCAATACTGTCGATGTAGGGATAAGAAGCTGTAAAGAAACTGAATATAGTCAACATTTTATAAATGGACAAGAAACCTTAAACTAAACTTTTAATTTTAGTAATTAAAACGAACCGACAATGAGTTTTGAGCCTCACGAACAAGTGGTTATATAGTATATTCTAATATTCCCGACAGTATGATGCACTGCACTATAAAATAAAGCAACAATGCTCAGAGAAAAATTAAAAACACTGAGCGACTAAAAAATGCTGATACCCCTTTCTAGCAGTATGATTTTTGCGCATGAACAAGGCGCAAGATAAGATAACGATAACAGTGACAACATTTTTGTTATAAGTGTGTTGTTGTTACTCTTGAGAATTTAACACTTCAATTTGAGTATCAAAATTTCTTTTTCCTTCCATCTGAATATAGATTAAGTGTAAGCCTATATATATTATTTGTAGTATATTAAACATCTCAATGCCCAATTATAATCGATACTCACCTTAGTTACATATCCGAATACATTAGAATAGAACGCAAAATAATTTTTTGTTATGTACAAGTGCCCTTGAAGGAGGATTTCAGCAACAAGTGCACAGGAATAATCTGGAACAGTTAAATACGGATCGTAAATATCTAATAATAAAAGAGTGTAAAAATACCGACAACATTTAACAAGTGTTTATTAAATATGAAATAAAATACGAGATTTGCGATATATAATGCGATTTAATTAAACTTTGCCGAAAATGTTTTTCGTTCGACGAGCGGTCCAAACCGGCCGGCCATTAGATGAAAAGTGCACGGTCAGCTGTTCGGGGTTAACGACATTATTTAAACCAGGTGCGCCAACATCCGCAGTCAAAATTTTACTAAATTAATCGAGAACGAAAAAATATTATGTAAAGTTAAAAATATACCCGCAAAAATATATAAAACGGTCGTACATTTTTAAGACTAGCCAATTAAAGTTTTAAATGATTAAACGTCCGTAACATTACTAAAAAGCATTGTGCCTAATACAATTTGTCGGAAGAAAAATTGTAAGTTATGGCCATTGATTCAATTTATTGTAGTGTATACATAATTGGTCGGTATCGTCAATGTACAAATAAATTGTATTCGTTTAATATTCACAACATGAATTTTCGACATGGTTAGGTGACTAAACTGGTGTGAAAGAAAAAAAAAGTTGGAAAAGTTTTTTGCCCCCGGTCCGACCCTATATTAGGAAAAGAATTAGGCTGATTACCGTAGTTTCGTGGTGTTTCCGTCTCCTCTCGCCGGTTTCGTCTTTTGCTAGACCGGTTTCGGCTGCTCGCCATCCACCCTCCCCCCGCCTTTTTTTCTTCTTACGAATCGTCAAGTGGATGATTTTTTTGGGCATCCTCACTGTCACTTGTACTGTGACTAACACACAAAGTGCCAACGGTGACGACTGGCACACCGCTACTGAAGATGGCGAGCGGCCGAAACCGGTCTAGCAAAAGACCAAACCGGCGAGAGGAGACGGAAACACCACGAACCCACTGTATTCCAACCCCTCGCAGAGCACCAAACAAGGTATATTAGACTAATTATAGTCGGCCAAACGCCTACTTTACTAACAATTAAGAACTCTCTCGTCTTGTGCTACAGTCTTGAAGTGTCTATGGAACTTTTTCTGTCTGGCCTTGCTGCTGCCCGGCGTGGCTATCACGAATTCTGTGCCGCACGGCTGCTGCCCACTGGCTGGTCCACTCTCTCCCCCTCTACCCCCGGGCACCATCTCTAACCTGGAACACAATTAATATTACAACAACAAATAAATACAAAAACGCCGAGGGGATATTCGAAATTTAATTTCCTCAGGACGGGATAACGTTTCTACAGGACTGAGAAATCGAGGTCCCGTGAAAGTTATACGGGTTTAATTAAATACAGATAAAAGCACCTTTACGCACCTACACCTGCTTAGCTTATGTTAGGCTATAACTAATATTACAGTTATTTTTTTACATATATTTGAATTGCCGCTCTTCAGCTACTTTCCCACTTCCCGTTAAGGTTTTTATGGTGGGCGGTGGGGAATCGTTTAGGAATATGGGATTTATCAAAACTTGACTTAACACGAGCTTTTTCAGTCAACTCGGCTGGCATTAAGGGGAAGTATGGAACAAAGAGTGAGTTGAAATCCTAATCGCTGTAACGAGTCGTTTTTCCTGTACCGGACTTTATGAGAGGTCCCCTCTATTTATTAGTCAGTCGAATTTACTTCGATTACAAATTTCAACCGACTAAACGACAGGCGGAAGGACTAATTTTCAGTTGACCGGACGTCGGGCATTTTGTGCTAATCTAACAGTAATTAACGGACGTTGTCGATGGAAGATAGCTGGGTGAGTAGACCGAGATGAGAGAGAGGGAGAGAGAGAGGGTGAGGGAGGGTGAGGGAGAAAGGGAGATAGATAGACAGGTGGGAGGACAATGAGTCGTTACACCTGCCCCCAGCCAGTAGACATAACGGTCTTTTTTCTACACTGCACAACGGTCAGAAATGGGACGCCGCTTGGACTAGAAAACGGTTTCTAGAGTCTAGATATCTGGACGAAAACTGAAGCCAGCCGAGACGTCGCGACTTAAACGTATCCAGAACGGTAAGGAAACCCGTCGTCAAATCGAAGTTGGACCGTCAAGGAGCGATTGGGCAAATTGAAAGAAATATATAGCGGAGGAATTTTAAAGTATTCGTCGACTCATAGTACCTCGGTCGCGTGAAGGGGATGCAGCAAACGAAAATATCCGAATGCATTTTGATGCCCCGGAGTGCACGTCTATTTTCAAACTTAGACTACTGTCTAAGGCCTCAGGGACTGTAATTTTAAACAGTGTACGAGCGCATTAATCAAAGTCCGGAAACCGATGGGATACTTTAAATATTCATTGTTTAGATTTACAGTTGTAGACTGTAAAATAATGGTTTGGTATATAGTTCGAGGGGGGGCCAGGAACCAAAATAATATTGGATTCGTTTTTGCTGTATACCCAGTGAGTGGTTTGTAACCGTGCCAAACGACATCTTTCTTTTTCGGTCCTGACTTAACTTCGGCACTTTCCTCGATGCTTTTTCTGGACTCCGGTGCAGACCCCATTTCCCCGGCGGTCAACATATCCCGCATTACCACAACGTCGAAATGCACCTCGGACTTTATTTTATTTCAAATTTTTGTATAAAGATATTCAGTGGGCCCTCTTGTCAAGAACTTAATCCATTTCGAAACTCAGTTTCTAAGTTTATACGCAGAAATTTGCGACTATAATAATCACAATAATCGCTAGTATAACTGTGCACGCGTAAAGTGGGTCCGACAATTGTCAGTTCGCGATAAACTTTTAAATTTAAAAAGCCCGAGGAGTTTGAATCAGACGACCGAACCAGATAAGAGCAGAATGCCAGGTGACTTCGGAGTTCCACTTCAATTACGCCATTTGCAGGAACCAACTCTGCATCTGGTCATTTCACCAATTGTATTTGTGAGCAGCGTCACTTACTACTGCACTCTTTAGGGCGAACAGTCATTGTTCAGGAACAAACTGCACGAGTGAATCCCAAGAGCAAACTTGAGTTTATGTGCATAAGTTTGATCACTTAAGATATGAGATTGAACGAATTCGATCGCGGCGTGGGATCGATTTTTCTTTCCGATTCAGGCACAGCCTGATCTGCACTTTTCTACCGTTCCGCCGGATGTGCTAACATAAGCAAATTGCCAGCATCGTGAAAGTTAACTGTCTGTGATTCCTGCCGCCCCGACGCGACATATACGCCATTCAAAACCCCCGAAGAACACATAAACGATATTCAAGAATTAAATAATTTTGTCCGTTCGCGTATGCGTCGAAACTCTGGATGGGACAATTCGGCTTGACTTTTTCCAGCAGTCGGATTCCCCAGGGCGTCGTTTAAAATTCTACTTTGTGTAACGAGGTCTCCTCACTGGAACACCACAAGCGCCCCCCCCCCCACAACACCAACCTCCAACAAAACCCTCACTCGGGACTCGCCTCGGGATTTGCGCCTAAAAACCGCATTTTTGGGCCGGTTTCTCGTAAAAAAAAACCCCATTTTTGGTTTAAATAACCAATTTTTGGGCCTAAAAATCGCATTTTTCAACCGATTTTGCGCCTAAAGACAGCATTTTTGGGCGATTTTTCGACTGAAAACGCCATTTTTTGGCCAAAAAAATGCACTTTGAGCCGATTTTTCGTCTAAAAACCCCATTTTTGGGTCAAATAACCGAAATTAAGCCAAAAAAACCAATTTTTGGGCCAAAAATCCGCATTTTTGAGCCGATTTTCGTCTAAAAACACCATTTTTGAGCTGATTTTTCGACTAAAAACTCCCTTTTTGGGCCGATTTGTCGTCACAAAACCTCATTTATGGGCCGTTCTTCTGGCCAGATCGAAAATTTTCAAAGAAACAAACTTTCGATTTAAGACCTGCCGTTCATAGTGCAAGTGTATCTCACATTGGTACGTTTGTGGGTGCAATATGGGATTGATTGCTTAATATTTTCGAAAAACCTAAATTTTCGATTATCAACCTGCTGGTTCACAGGACAAGTCTAACTCACTTGCGGTACAATATGGGATCGATCGATAAAAATTTTCGAATAACCTAAGTTTTAGATTTTCAACTTGCTGTTCACGGGCCCAAAAATGCGAGTTTTACGCCCAAAAAAGGCATTATTAGATGCACAATTTGCTCAAAAATGGAATTTTTGGACGCAAAATGGCATGTTTAGACGCAAAATTAGCCCAAAAATGCTGTTTCTAGACTCAAAAATGACATTTTTAAAACCAAAAACAAGCCCAAAAATGCGGTTTTTTGGCTGAAAAATGGCTATTTTAGAAGAAAAATTGGCCCAAAAATGCAGTTTTTAACCCCAAAAATGGCACTTTTAGTTGAAGAATTGGCCCAAAAATGACATTTTGGGATGCAAAATTGGCCCAAAAAATGGGTTTTTAGGCAAAAAATTGGCGTTATTAGTCCCTAAAATAGACCCAAAAATGCGGTTTTTAGGCCCAAAAATGGCATCATTAGACGCAAAATTGGTCCAAAAATGCGGTTTTAGAGCAAAAAATGCCATTATTAGAAGTAAAATTGGCTCAAAAATGTGGTTTTTAACCCAAAAATGGCATTTTTAGACGCAAAATTGGCCCAAAAATAGCATTATTAAACGCAAAATGGCCCCAGCAATGCTGTTATTAGGCTCAAAAATGGCTCAAAAATGTGGTTTTTAACCCCAAAAATGGCATTTTTAAACACAAAATTGTCATTTTTATACGCAAAATGGCATTTTTAGACGCAAAATTGTGCACAAAACGGATGTTTTAGGCCTAATTATGGAACTTTTAGGGTTTTTCGAAAATTTTCCCAGATCGATCCCATGTGTACCAAAGTGAGTTACACTTGCCCCTGAAACGGCGGGTTGAAAATCGAAAATTTAGGTTTTTCGAAAATTTTCCCAGATCGATCCCATATTCAAACCCACAAGTGTACCAAAGTCTCGCTACACTTTGCCCCTGAAACGGCGGGTTGAAAATCGAAAATTTAGGTTTTTCGAAAATTTTCCCAGATCGATCCCATATTCCACCCACAAGTGTACCAAAGTGAGTTACACTTGCCCCTGAAACGGCGGGTTGAAAATCGAAAATTTAGGTTTTTCGAAAATTTTCCCAGATCGATCCCATATTCCACCCACAAGTGTACCAAACTGAGTTACACTTGCCCCTGAAACGGCGGGTTGAAAATCGAAAATTTAGGTTTTTCGAAAATTTTCCCAGATCGATCCCATATTCCACCCACAAGTGTACCAAACTGAGTTACACTTGCCCCTGAAACGGCGGGTTGAAAATCGAAAATTTAGGTTTTTCGAAAATTTTCCCAGATCGATCCCATATTCCACCCACAAGTGTACCAAAGTGAGTTACACTTGCCCCTGAAACGGCGGGTTGAAAATCGAAAATTTAGGTTTTTCGAAAATTTTCCCAGATCGATCCCATATTCCACCCACAAGTGTACCAAAGTGAGTTACACTTGCCCCTGAAACGGCGGGTTGAAAATCGAAAATTTAGGTTTTTCGAAAATTTTCCCAGATCGATCCCATATTCCACCCACAAGTGTACCCAAACTGAGTTAGCACTTGCCCCCTGAAATGGCGGGTTGAAAATCGAAAATTTAGGTTTTCGAAAATTTTCCCAGATCGATCCCATATTCCACCCACAAGTGTACCAAAGTGAGTTACACTTGCCCCTGAAACGGCGGGTTGAAAATCGAAAATTTAGGTTTTTCGAAAATTTTCCCAGATCGATCCCATATTCCACCCACAAGCGTACCCAAACTGAGTTACACTTGCCCCTGAAACGGCGGGTTGAAAATCGAAAAGTTTAGGTTTTTCGAAAATTTTCCCAGATCGATCCCATATTCCACCCACAAGCGTACCCAAACTGAGTTACACTTGCCCCTGAAACGGCGGGTTGAAAATCGAAAAGTTTAGGTTTTTCGAAATATTCCCCAGATCGATCCCATATTCCACCCACAAGTGTACCAAAGTGAGTTACACTTGCCCCTGAAACGGCGGGTTGAAAATCGAAAATTTAGGTTTTTCGAAAATTTTCCCAGATCGATCCCATATTCCACCCACAAGTGTACCAAAGTGAGTTACACTTGCCCCTGAAACGGCGGGTTGAAAATCGAAAATTTAGGTTTTCGAAAATTTTCCCAGATCGATCCCATATTCCACCTACAAGTGTACCAAAGTGAGTTACACTTGCCCCTGAAACGGCGGGTCGAAAATCGAAAATTTAGGTTTTCGAAAATTTTCCCAGATCGATCCCATATTCCACCTACAAGTGTACCCAAACTGAGTTACACTTTGCCCCCTTGAAACGGCGGGTTGAAAATCGAAAATTTAGGTTTTCGAAAATTTTCCCAGATCGGTCCCATATTCCACCCACAAGTGTACCAAAGTGAGTTACACTTGCCCCTGAAACGGCGGGTTGAAAATCGAAAATTTAGGTTTTTCGAAAATTTTCCCAGATCGATCCCATATTCCACCCACAAGTGTACCAAAGTGAGTTACACTTGCCCCTGAAACGGCGGGTTGAAAATCGAAAATTTAGGTTTTTCGAAAATTTTCCCAGATCGATCCCATATTCCACCCACAAGTGTACCAAAGTGAGTTACACTTGCCCCTGAAACGGCGGGTTGAAAATCGAAAATTTAGGTTTTTCGAAAATTTTCCCAGATCGATCCCATATTCCACCCACAAGTGTACCAAAGTGAGTTACACTTGCCCTGAAACGGCGGGTTGAAAATCGAAAATTTAGGTTTTCGAAAATTTTCCCAGATCGATCCCATATTCCACCCACAAGTGTACCAAAGTGAGTTACACTTGCCCCTGAAACGGCGGGTTGAAAATCGAAAATTTAGGTTTTTCGAAAATTTTCCCAGATCGATCCCATATTCCACCCACAAGTGTACCAAAGTGAGTTACACTTGCCCCTGAAACGGCGGGTTGAAAATCGAAAATTTAGGTTTTCGAAAATTTTCCCAGATCGATCCCATATTCCACCCACAAGTGTACCAAAGTGAGTTACACTTGCCCCTGAAACGGCGGGTTGAAAATCGAAAATTTAGGTTTTTCGAAAATTTTCCCAGATCGATCCCATATTCCACCCACAAGTGTACCAAAGTGAGTTACACTTGCCCCTGAAACGGCGGGTTGAAAATCGAAAATTTAGGTTTTTCGAAAATTTTCCCAGATCGATCCCATATTCCACCCACAAGTGTACCAAAAGTGAGTTACACTTGCCCCTGAAACGGCGGGTTGAAAATCGAAAATTTAGGTTTTTCGAAAATTTTCTCAGATCGATCCCATATTCCACCCACAAGTGTACCAAAGTGAGTTACACTTGCCCCTGAAACGGCGGGTTGAAAATCGAAAATTTAGGTTTTTCGAAAATTTTCCCAGATCGATCCCATATTCCACCCACAAGTGTACCAAAGTGAGTTACACTTGCCCCTGAAACGGCGGGTTGAAAATCGAAAATTTAGGTTTTTCGAAAATTTTCCCAGATCGATCCCATATTCCACCCACAAGTGTACCAAAGTGAGTTACACTTGCCCCTGAAACGGCGGGTTGAAAATCGAAAATTTAGGTTTTTCGAAAATTTTGCATCGATCCCATATTCCACCCACAAGTGCATTTACACTTGCGGGCCAATTTTGCGTCTAAAAATGCCTTTTTGTGCCCATTTCGCGTCTAAAAATGCCTTTTTTGGCCCATTTCGATCGTCTAAAAATGCCTTTTTGGCCCAAAATTTTTAGACCCAATTGATCGATCTAAAAATGCCAAAATTTTTGGGCCAATTTTGCGTCTAAAAATACAATTTTTAGGGCCTAATTTTTGCGTCTAAAATGCCATTTTGTGCCTAAAAAAGCCTAAAATTTTTTAGGCCATTTTTGGGCTATTTGCGTCTAAAAATGCCATTTTTGATTTTGCGCCAATTTTGAAAAATGCCATTTTGGCCTATTTTTGGGCCAATTTTGCCAATTTGCGTCTAAAAATGCCATTTTGGGCCTAAAACCTATTTTTGGGCCAATTTTGCGTCCAAAAATGCCATTTTGGGCCTAAAACCGCATTTTGGCCAATTTTGCGTCTAAAATGCCATTTTGGGCCTAAAATATTTTTGGCCAATTTTGCGTCTAAAATGCCATTTTGGGCCTAAAACCGCATTTTTGGCCAATTTTGCGTCTAAAATGCCATTTTGGGCCTAAAACCGCGTCTAATATTTTTGGCCAATTTTGCGTCTAAAATGCCATTTTTGGGCCTAAAACCGCATTTTTGGCCAATTTTGCGTCTAAAAATTTTTCTAAAATGCCATTTTTGGGCGTCTAAAAAGCATTTTTTGGGCCAATTTTGCGTCTAAAATGCCATTTTGGGCCTAAAAACCGCCATTTTGCGTCTGTTTTTGGGCCAAAAATGCCATTTTTGCGTCTAAAATGCCATTTTGGGCCTAAAAATGCCATTTTTGGCTAATTTTGCGTCTAAAATGCCATTTTGGGCCTAAAACCGTATTTTTGGGCCAATTTTGCGTCTAAAATGCCATTTTTGGGCCTAAAAACCGCCATTTTTCTAAAATGCCATTTTTATTTTGCCAATTTTGCGTCTAAAATGCCATGGGCCATTTTTGGCCAATTTTGCGTCTAAAATGCCATTTTGGGCCTAAAACCGCATTTTGGCCAATTTTGCGTCTAAAATGCCATTTTGGGCCTAAAAACCATTTTTCAATTTTGCGTCTTAAAATGCCATTTTGGGCCTAAAACCGTATTTTGGGCCAATTTTGCGTCCAAAATGCCATTTTGGGCCTAAAAACCGCATTTTGGCCAATTTTGCGTCTAAAATGCCATTTTAATTTTCTAAAAATGCCAAATTTTTAAAATTTTTGGGTCCATTTTTTGGCCAATTTTGCGTCTAAAATGCCATTTTGGGCCTAAAAATGCCTAAAATTTTTGGGTCCATTTTTTGGCCAATTTTGCGTCTAAAATGCCATTTTGGGCCTAAAAATGCCATTTTTGGGCCAATTTTGCGTCTAAAATGCCATTTTTTGGGCCTAAAACCGCATTTTTGGCCAATTTTGCGTCTAAAAATGCCATTTTGCCAATTTTTCTAAAATGCCATTTTGGGCCTAAAACCGTATTTTGCCTATTTTGCGTCCTAAAATGCCATTTTGGCCCTAAAACCGTATTTTGGCCAATTTTGCGTCTAAAATGCCATTTTTGGGCCTAAAACCAATTTTGCATTTTTTTGGCCAATTTTGCGTCTAAAATGCCATTTTTGGGCCTAAAATGCCGTATTTTTGGCCAATTTTGCGTCTAAAATGCCATTTTTGGCCAATTTTTGCCTAAAAATGCCATTTTGGGCCTAAAACTTTTTGGGCCAATTTTGCGTCTAAAATGCCATTTTGGGCCTAAAACCGCATTTTTGGCCAATTTTGCGTCTAAAAATGCCATTTTGGGCTAAAACCATTTTGGCCAATTTTGCGTCTAAAATGCCATTTTGGGCCTAAAACCGTATTTTGGCCAATTTTGCGTCTAAAATGCCATTTTTGGGCCTAAAAATTTTGGCCAATTTTGCGTCTAAAATGCCATTTTTGCCCTAAAACCGTATTTTGGCCAATTTTGTCTAAAATGCCATTTTTGGGGCCTAAAACCGTATTTTGGGCCAATTTTGCGTCCAAAATGCCATTTTTAAAATTTTGGCCAATTTTGCGTCTAAAACCCCATTTTTGCCTAAAATTTTTGTATTTTTGGCCAATTTTGCGTCTAAAATGCCATTTTGGGCCTAAAACCGCATTTTTGGCCAATTTTGCGTTTATAAAATGCCATTTTGGGCCTAAAAATTTTGGCCAAATGCCATTTTTGGCCATTTTTAAAACCATTCCAATTTTGCGTCTAAAATGCCATTTTTATTTTGCGTCTAAAATGCCATTTTTAAAATTTTGCCAATTTTGCGTCTAAAATGCCATTTTGGGCCTAAAAACCGCGTCTAAAAATGCCATTTTGGGCCTAAAACCGTATTTTTGGGCCAATTTTGCGTCTAAAATGCCATTTTGGGCCTAAAACCGCATTTTTGGCCAATTTTGCGTCTAAAATGCCATTTTGGGCCTAATTTTGGCCTAAAATGCCATTTTTAATTTTGCGTCTAAAAATGCCATTTTGGGCCTAAAACCGTATTTTGGGCCAATTTTGCGTCCAAAATGCCATTTTTGGGCCCAAAACCGTATTTTCAATAATTTTGCGTCTAAAATGCCATTTTGGGCCTAAAACCGTATTTTTGGCCAATTTTGCGTCTAAAATGCCATTTTTTTTAAAATGCCATTTTGTGCGTCTAAAAATGCCATTTTTTGGCCAATTTGCGTCTAAAAATGCCATTTTTTGGCCAATTTTGCGTATGAAAATGCCATTTTTGAGCCTAAAAACCGTATTTTTCGGCCAATTTTGCGTCTAAAAATGCCATTTTTTGGCCAATTTTGCTTATAAAAATGCCATTTTTGGGCCTAAAAACCGTATTTCTGGGCCGATTTTGCGTCCAAAATGCCATTTTTGGGTCTAAAAACCGCATTTTTTGGCCAATTTTGCGTCTAAAACCCCATTTTTGGGCCTAAAAACCGCATATTTGGGCCAATTTTGCGTCTAAAAATGCCATTTTTTGGCCAATTTTGCGTATAAAATGCCATTTTTGGGCTAAAAACCGCATTTTTTGGCCAATTTTGCGTATAAAATGCCATTTTTGGGCATAAAAACCGTATTTTTGGGCCAATTTTGCGTTAAAAATGACATTTTTGCCCCTTTTTTGGGTTTTAAAATGCCATTTTTGGACCAATTTCGCCTAAAAATATCATTCTTGGGCCTAAAACCGAATTTTTGGGGCATTTTTGCGTCGAAAATGCCATTTTTGGGGTTAAAAATCGCATTTTTAGGCCAATTTTGCGTCCAAAATGCCATTTTTGGGCCTAAAAACCGCATTTACACACCGGCGCGGTAGGCCTATTTATATTTTGAAACGTTTCTATTTCAAAACCCTCGATACGTGACACCCATTTGATTCCAAAATCCGTCGTCCGAAACTCGCTGGAAATAACTTAGCTGTCGGTTTCCTCATCCCAGTTATGGAATTCGAGCCTCGCATTCAGTTCAATACTTGAAAACTATGATTTGGAATTCAAGAAAATCAGACCGATTTCGACTTCTCGCCAACATCAGTAGTTTTCCATTATTAATATAGTTATAGTTATGGTCGACGATTTAGCTGTTTTCCTTCCGTTACTCCTTATACCAAACCTACATTTTATAACACATTTACGCGCTGCGTTATATATGAGCTTATATATGAACTTTTGTTTGAAGCAATTGTTCAGAAACAAACTACCGAACTGAATTCTAACAATTAATCGATTCAAAGTTTTCAACTGTAGGAAAAACGAGAAGGGTCTGCTTTAGGCAACGCTTAACGACAGAAATCGTATTATAACACCTTGCAGTAATGATTTCTAAATTATACACGCACAGCCGACTGAGTCAGTGCTAAAGAACGATTAGAATTCGATTATTCCGATTCTGAAACACGCTCAAATAGATAAGACGACATCTCGATAACGGCGGTAGTCGCATATTTTAGCATGATTTAATGCCGACTGGTGTTGTGTGGGCTAAGAGGAGAGTGGATGAGAGCCGCAATGCAGTACGTCCCTACTCGTACCAGTATTGTGGGGGTGGAATTCAAAAGACACTTTACTAATTAATGCCATTCTATGTAATTATCGCGCAATCTATTTAAATTATCCATTTATTATTCATCCTATTAATTGTGTACAATCAACTCGTTATATTAGTTGTAAGTATGACTGTTTTGTTAACGCAGTTGATAAAGATAAGAGACGTGGTACCCAATGGTGGCACTTTTACGGCTGCATGAGTAGATCTCTGGGTCGCCAGTGGCGTTTAAGCCGTCGTGGGGGGGGGGGTTATAATGGATGGGTGAAAGAAGAAAGGGACAGAATGAGCAAATTTGGATGAGGAGAAAGTCCGGAATTGAATTTAAGGAACCGGGATTATGCGACTTCGTCAACTGTTGCTTTCAATTTAAATGAAAGCGAGTACGGGTACGATCACTTCTTGAAATGTAGAAAGAAGTACGGTGCTACGGAATATCACTTAGTCGAGCACCGTTGACTAAATTCGTACAAACAATAATTCGTTGAAAAGTCCGCAAGAAGAAACAAAGTAGCAGATCGCGAATGCCATCAGGGCTAGGATCGCTACTACTCAGAACCGTTAGACCTGTCGTGTATTCAAACTGTAAAATATCAGCACTATCAGCACAGCACGCGCTCATCCCCTAAGTGCACGAGAATTCGCGGGCGTATTTCATTTCGCGGAATCGAGGGGTTGATCACTCCGGATGGCGTGCGTGCATCCGAAGAAGATTCAGTCGAGAGACTCTGATAAAAATAAAACAAAAAGACCTGCCTGACGCGAAATCAATGGACAATAATGTGCCAATACTGAGCATAATTTGCACTCGATGTGGGAAGTCACGCGACAATGAATTTTATACTGAAACCATCGACCTGTATCCGACGCCAATACATTGGATACAAACGTTAACAGTTATTTTACTGAGACAATGACAATGCGATGCAGCGATTTCAGACCTGGGAGGAGCAGGCAATTTCAAAGGAAGGCGCAAAAGTTTACACGTAATTTTCATAACGTAACATTTACATAAATATTTTTTATCTAAATAAATACAACACAGGATGTGGAGCGATTTAATGAGAAAAATCAGTTTTAAACATGAATATATCCCTACTGGAAAATTATCTAAATCTTATCTAAATTATCTAAATGTACGAATTACTATGCCGGATGATTATTCGAACAAAGAGGAATGTTTCCCACTACTTTACAAATATGAATAATAACTCATTCGTGCAGAAATTCATTCACATTTAAAAAAATCAACTGATAACAGTACATTGATTGATAACGGTGATCATAAAACAGTCGTGGGAAAGTAAATTAAGTCCAGATAGATAGCGTATATGAACCGTTGCCAATCTAATTATTCAACTTTCGGAAGACGAATGAGAACTGTTTTTGACATTTTTATTTAAATGAGTTTTTCCCGACGAAAAATTTGTTTCAGGAAATTGTATTTAAGTCTTTTTACGAATGGCCGGGCATTTAAATGTTAAATGTTAATTTAAATGAGCTCAATTGTTACGATGGCCTCGTGACTATGCATATAGGATAGCGGCAGTGTCGAGGTTCAGTAAGGAAAGACATTGGCGGACGATATTTGCAGTGTACGAAAAAGTGAAAGTCGGGTCAAACTGTTCAATATCTCGATACAGTTAACGGTATGTAACACAGATGTGTTATCAGTGAACAGTTCCAACACGCCCCGTTCGGCCTACACATATCGTGTGCAACCGTCAGCCTATCCTGTTATATACCTAAGGGTAACAATGATTGCGTCACATCCGGAGTAAAATATTTTCATGAAAAAAATAATATTCGAATTGAGCGGGATTTCTTCGCCAATTCCTTCTCGTTGAATGCGCGAAAACTTTGGGGGCCCTAAAGAAAAGGGACGTATTCGATCTGGGCGATTCGGGACGGGCAGAACGAGAAATGGAAAACCCTTTATTTTTGTTGTTGTCGGGACGTTTAATGCCAATTAATTATGTTTTTTCTCCTCCCCGTCGGCCGGTGGCGCGTTTAATTGGCGAGACGAGCGGAACCGGTCCATTGTGAACATTACACAAGCGGGCTAAACCTGGTACAATTTCAAACGGTTTGCGTCGTTCTAAATATTATACCCAATTATACCAACTAGGGGCATAGGAGCACATTAATATTTTTGTTATGAAGACCAGAAGAAATGCTTAGACGGTATTTGAAACAGCTTTTTGGAACAAAGACAGCATTTCATGATACGGGCTAAAATTTTGCACCCAACCTAAGAAACTCTTAGTTTAGTCGTGGTGCTCGTGCTCCGAAGTCAATTTCAGTCCTATTAATCTGCTATTAATGCTGGTATAAGTCTCGTAGGGCTTTCCTTTATCATTTGGTGTCATACAGTAAATTGTTTATTTATGCCTGTATAAAATACTGAAAAAACATCGCTATATTCCTGTAGTGTTATATTATTGCACTGAACCAAAAGAAAAAACAAGCCCGAGTGCTGTGTATTCTTTATATAGCCTTTTCTAAAATCTAAATTTCTATTCCTATAATATAGAGCCAAATTGGAGTGGTTAGATAGCAGGTGTTTTCCGTGTTGTCCCTAGTTCAAGTGTGCCAAGCCGATATAATTTCTGAGGGCCCAGTGAATGGACCGGGACTGGGGACCGAAGCCAATTTCAGGTTATTCTCGATTTAAAGAGGAGCACTTGCATTATACATACCGAATATTCTGGCACGCAATGTCATACTTTCTAATGGGACCGACATCCCTATGGACTTTTCCCGATTTACTATTCGTTTGTGGGGCAGCGAAATTTTACGTTGGAGCGATGTTCGAAACGGTAATAAATATAATAAAAACAGATTGGAAAGTGAAATCGGTCCAATCCGAGTTGAAAGGTAATTAATTCAATTATTTTTGAAAAAAGTTCAAAGTACAATAAGTGTACAAATCAAAATTAATGTATCCCTTTAGATATTTTAGAAAACATCAAGCTCAGAAATGTCATTATACATTATATTTTTATTGCAAGTTATAAGAAATTAATATTAATCACAGAATGTACTTCCCTTTTCATCATCATAATTTATGCCCTACTAACATTTAATCCCGATATTACAGGCAAAATGGCCACGAATTTCAAACTTGTCCTAATAATAAGGATAACGTCTAAATTATAAAATATCAGACACCAAATATTTTATTACATAGAACTAGTCATATTTTTTATTTATTGTACCATGAATGTATGTTTATTTCTGTATTGAATGTTGAAACATACAGGGAGCATTAAGTCATGTCTTTGTGGATGTCTAGTAGACAGCTCAATGTCGCTACAAACTCGTCATACTGGTGAAATATTCGTGGTGTGATCAAAGTCCGTCATTCATTAAACAGCCTATAGATCGGGAAAATGTTGAGGATTGATAGTTGTAGAGCGGGTTAAGCCCTCTGGGAAAGCCCCATGAATGTTGTAAAGAGGGGGCGCGTACGGTAATGGTATTGCGTGCGGCTCCCCAATGTCTAGACCCTACTTTGAAAAGAACTGCAAAACTACTTCGATCAAACGCCGACTGCACGCGTTTAAAACGTCCAAATAACAACTTTCGAAACCACCCCCGCCCCTCCCATCATCCCTCCATCCCACCCTCCCTCCATCGAGTGGGAGCGTAGAATATTCAACCGATAATAATTCCCCCGCTTTGGCCAGTACAGTGGTGGCTATCACGCGAAACTAACCCGACATCATCATTACGACATTGAGTTTCGGCGCCTCTCAATATTCTGAATGTTCGCAGTGGTTCCAGTCGGCCGCTTTCAGAACGAAAGTACTTTCGTAAAATATGCTTGAAAATCACTCACAAAAAAAACAACATTCATACTGTCTGTAACGGAGAGCGAGAGACCTAGGGACTAATACATAAGAGTGAAAGAACTAGTTTTAGTTCAAGGCTGTTTTTTCCAACTTGTGGGGTGCACCCACAAAAAAAAATTATGTTGAGAAACAAGATTTGAATGCAATAAACATTATTTCTTATAATAAATAAATATTTTGGTGTATAAAAACTATATTTGTACAGAATTATGGTATACCCTTTATGTAGCCCATTAAATAAACTATAATACCGGGACAGGGCCGCGGATGTACAGAAATTCCAGCCTTTCTGGTTTAAGGTATCAGTAGGGGGTCTTTTTTTGAAGTTATTTTGAATATTTTTAATAAAAAATGCTATTTTTTTTTATTATGCGATAAAACCTTTCCTGCAAATTGTCTGAGCGCTGGTTTGTCGTAGGAGCGATCTCAGCGGTTAAGTATATCTCAGCGTTTGTAAGTAAACTCCATTTCGGGCGGCGAAGAGCCGAAACCGTTTCATGACCGGATAAGCCGAGTGGAACGGGAAAATCGCACGAACGAAAATTATGATTGGCCCCGTTTCTGAAAGGCAGCGATGGGCAACACCGATAGCCGGCGGCGGCGGTTAGTGGAGGAGCACGCGACAGTTGGAGAGGAATGAATAGTCTGCGCGGGTTCCAACCTGACAGGTTCAATGTTAAACACTATCGGGCCCATTAGCTAGGTTCACGGCCGGAGCAATTATCGAAGGTCGCAGTACATTGTCAGGCGGCACCCTCAGGGGCCAACTTCAAACCCAACATAATAGAACGCCGAATAAAAAAAAAACATAATAACAAAAGCTCAAAATATTGAGCTGACGTTGACGATACGAACATCGGGATATCTCGTAGAGGAGAGTGACATAAGGATCAACGTTGCATGATTGAAATAAAAAAAATGCGTACGGTTTTTTCAGAAATGTCAATTGCGGTCATTCAAAAGGCGGGAAACGGGCGAGATCGGTAATTGAATAATTCAAAGCCCGACCGCATTACATAATACCGGAAAAAGTATAACGAGCTGAACCGAAGGACCACGTGGAGCTGTGCAGCGTGGTTTAAAACGGCGCCCCATTAACAGAAGCGTAAACAGAGCGACTGTGCAAGTGCACACAACGGAGAAGAAAATATATTTAGGGAACGGTAAACCGGCAAGAACCACAAATAGAGAGAGGCCGGCTTTGGGTGTGTGGAAGGGGCGCCGTCAAAGCAGAACCCGGCACCTTAGGGGCCTTCTGGGCAACCCCCCCCCTCCCCCCCCCCAACTGCTGCCGCTGGACGTCAATAACGACCGCCAGGTGATGAATAAACTAGAGAAAGTTCAAACACTATATTTAAGTTTCATTTCTTTTAATGCACAATCAACTACAGATATGGCAACAATTGGGGTACATCTATATTCTGTCCCCGCCCCAACCAACCAAGTCCCCAATTAGAGAGAGATATAATTTAAACTGGCAGCTTAATTCTCAATTTTTTTTACTTGATTTATAAAGCGTAATTGTGCACACCACAATTTCATCAGTAATTGTATGTTTTTAGAAATTCTCTAGTATTTTTTGCCGTTTCAGAGTAGTTTTCTATTTGGCTTTGTATTTTTACATGTCATTATATGACGTAAGATTATTGGGGTATTACATTGGTTGGATACTGGTCAAGGTTGGTTGTGAATTAGTTAGAGTGTGTTAACCTTGTGTGACCTGTTGTCCGCCTGTCGTTTCCTCCTTTCTCGCGATTTTATCGCCGGTTATCAAAATGCTATGTCCTCTTTTACCTTACAATAGTTTATCGATCGTTCGTTCTGTCCCATTCTTCTAAGTTTGATCTCGAAATTTAATCTTCCTCTAGGAACTATTCCTTCAAACTACCGGTTCCTCCTTGCATTGGAAGTAATGGAGGGATGAAGTTAACCGGGAATTGAGGTCGCGAAGTTGTTTTGACTTTGCGCCTCGTGACACTCGAATGAAGTGCGTGTCATTAGGCCGGACCTCGTGAACGAATTTGATTTTGAGCTTCGTCTCTTGTGACGCGGCCCCAAAACGCAAACCTGATAACGCTTTATTCATCTCTCGTGCCACTTATTATCTATTCCCGCCGTTCCGCTGTGCCCTAGTTACGGTTAGATCACGCACGAAAATGTAAAACTCAACTATGCACATCGCAAATATAAAGGCGTTCCGAGTATAAACCTCTCTGTTACCCTACCTGAGAAGGTTCTAGCCCAGAAAGGGCAGGCGCATTGAGATCCTTTCTTCTCGGGATGTATGGCCTTTAAAGACGCGGTGTCGAGAGTTATGTGCGGCGGTAGGAATGGGCCTAGGCGTGACTAACGCAATTTAATGAATAAAAGAACGGCGTTACCGTCCCAGAAAGGGTAACGGCATTGAAATACCGCCTTCCTAAGAAATGTGATCTTCTGAAGCTTAGAAAACCAAATTCATGAGCGTTCATAGGCTAAAGTTAGTGTTATTCGAGTTCACGATTTGTAAGTTTTAGTGCAATACAATAAAGTAGTAAAGTTTCCCCTTTACTTTATATAGTTAAAAACATTTCATTTTGATTTTGGTAATTTCAATGTCAATGTATAATATATTCTACCGCAACGCTTTCCATTTTATATATTTTATTATTCTGTTCAATTCCTGTACTACTAAAAATTTAAGGTACTAAAAATTTTAACTTCATTACGTATTGCAGGGGTGGGCACGCATAAGGAAAAATGAGGACAGCCTCATTCCGGTTTTTCATTTATTATAAAGACACATCACAGTTGTTAGCATTAAATAAAAAAACTAAAATTTAATTAAATTAATACGGTCCCCAGTTTTATACCCTGAATATGTGTGAAATTGTAATTAAGAGAAAGAAAAGTACAAAATAATTATTTCTACCTATTCAACCGAAGACTAAGTATAACTTAAATGCTTAGTCAATTTAACAAGATTCGCGAAAAAGTTCTGAAATAATAAAAACAAGGATTTAAATTTTTAATCTTAGCCATCAATGTTGCCCACCCCTGACGTATTCTATCGCACTGACGTCCAGATTAGATTCTGTAAATACATCGTTCTTTAAATGTTGAAATGCCAAGCTGGCGTCGTTAATTTGAAACACCGGGTTACCATCGAGTACAATTGCAAAAGAGAGAACGATTTCCGCGTGGATGAATCATTTACCGCCGTTCAGAAACGCTACGGGCGAACACTGAGAGTGGCGGCCTAACGGGCAGTGAAAAAGGAGGAGTCGGACTTCTCAAGGCCTCCTCGGGAAAGCAACGAACTGCAGAAAACCAGTGCCTACGAACTGTACCGTTATATATATATATATATATATATATATATAGAGCCCCGACCTCCTCGCCCATTGTGAAATTCTCTCTCTCTCTCTCTCTCTCTCTCTCTCGAAAGAACAATAACAACACTGGGACACGGAGCGGGTGAAATTAACCAAGGCCGAATGAATATAAAGAAACTTTCCAATATTGCATCCCACACTTTAAACGGTACCGGGGATTATGCAACGCGCTGAGAAGAACGAGAAAAGGACGGAGCGAAAACGACCGGAAGACGCTTTTAAATTTGGATATACAATCTTTTTCCATGATGATTTTAACGAGTTGAAATACCGGCGGGATGTGACCCGTGAATGAATTTATGACTGATGGTTTACAATAGTCATTTGATTAACTTCGGTCGGCTTGAAATCGTTATACGATTAATGAGACTTGTCAACGGGGTGATAAGAATATACGTAAAATTATTCCTAGACGCTTTGAACGCCCACCGGCTTTCTTTGGGCGGTATCTTTAATCTAGTTTATTCTAATTATGATTAATCTTACAATCGAATCGTGTGAGCTGTTACGCTTGTCGAGTACAAAATCCGGCGATTAAGCTTTCTCCCAATTACATTTTCTTTTCCAGGCGTCTATAGAACAGTACATTATACGCGATCTAAAACTGCCCAGGAATCGAACCCAGTTCATTGTGAGTACTAATTAAAGGGCGATTCATTCATCAGAATTTCAAATTCAAATCTGATCCCCGCTATAAAGTTCGAAACCGTTAACTCTCTTGACAGGGATAAAAGCCCTTCCGGTCACGGCTTTATTGTTTGCCGAAGTCCTACAGGAAAGTCGAGAAACCTTAACCGGGGCCTGTTGTTTAAGCCCCGCTGCATCTTGTACCGACAAGCAAACAGACAACTAAACGACCACCACCGTCGGGGTGAAAATAACGCCACCGGTAAAACCAACATGACAACGCATTGTTGTGTAACACATTCTCGACCAATGTCAAACATACAATCACGTTTCTGCCTTACCAACTATATATATATATATATATATATATATATATATATATATAGAATATATAGACAACTATTGTTACAAGATTGTTAAAAATTACATTTAGTGACAGTGCGATTTGATGGCACACCCACTCACGCTTTTACTAGGTAGCGTATAATTTTATAAATTATAGAAGTCAATAAATATATCCGCAATTTGTTTCTTCTAATCGTATAATAGCATTTAACGGGGTGTTAAAACATCGGCTGATGATTTATTAAAAACACTTTAAAGCAGAAAGAGAACAATAACGAACGCGAGGATAATAATCAACTGACCTTTATATTATTAGGGACAGTTCTAGTTTTTCTTTAGTTGATTCTCTCTTTCGTTACGATTATGGAAGGTGAAATAATAGCTCTGTGCGTCATTTACCGGGCGTGACGTTAAGCTCGATAGGTTTTGAGTTAAAATTAAAAAAGATACACGAGGCTGTGTTCCTGTACGGTTATAATTGTGGCGTCTCAGGTACCGTTTCTTAAACAGATCAACGTGAGGTGCTGTAGGTACATGTACGTGTATAAGAGCTTGATGTCTCGAGAGTAGCGAACTGCGGCCTATTATCGACCTCTCGGAAACTCAATCGCAAAAGACAATGAAAACATTGATAAAATAGGCGATCTCGTACGATAGAGTCCTGTTATCTATTGTCCCCAGTTGCACTTTCTGGCCAGATGGACGCTTAAGCGTCGGGGTCAAAAAAGCTGTATTGACGGCGGTTATTGATAACGGCGCAGAAAGTTTCGCGTTATCACTAAACCAGTTATCAAACTCGGGGAGGGAGATAACTGGGTGTTATAATTACAAACCGGATTCGGAGAAAATTCGTGTCCAATTGAAAAACGCACAGTCGCCCTAAATATAAAGTTTTGCCAGATGTTTTTCTATACGACAACGCTCTGAATCAATCCCTAGAACTGCAGAATGTGCGATGGGAAAGTCTGTAGCCTTTTTACTATTAGTCCGATATCGTTAGACGATTCGGGTCGTTCGAAAGGGGTTTCCTTTCCAGTACATAGAGGGTAAAGGGTTACAGTTACGGGAAATATAGACTTTAATAGAACAACCAACTTTAGCTAGGACGGAAGTGCAGACGCAACAGACACGTGGCTTGACGGGGGAAGCGGACAAAACATAGATTACCTAGCGGAATAGTTGCTCATTTTCGATTCATTCCCGTCACTCCTGCTCCTTTCCCTCTCGTCCTGATTGTTCTGTTCGACGCTAGCCTGGTTACGGCTCCTGGCCATCCTCTCTAAGCTCCCTTCGCTAATGCAGAGGGGCAATTTCTCTGCCGACGACATTCTTCCCCCACAAATCATAAATTAGTTTTCCAATCGAGTAAAAACAGACATCTTGAATCAGACTAATGAAATTATAAAATAAAAGTAAAACTCGGTTGTAGGGAACTTTTTGTCTCCTTCTTCTGCCGAACAAGGAAGCGAGCACTGTGACAATATTCGATATTATAACTGGAGGTACTCGGAACTATCGAGCCCCGTCCGTATATATTCTAAAAACTCTTCACCTGAGTCTTAAAGTTAATGATAACTCTTTAGTTTTTAATAAATTCATCAAAATGGTATATACATAATGAATGCTACCTGTCTTGTTGGTAGTTTTGGTCAGATGTAGGCGGCGGAGGGGTGGAGCTCGGCGGGCAAATTTGCCCATCCTCTCCGGCTTGGCTCAGCTGCCCGCTGCTGCTGTAAATAAAAAGAATAATAATTAGTATTATTGGCGAGGAAATAATTTAAAGTTGCACTCAATTCTGTCAACAAATATGCAAACACTCGTTAAGCAACACGTCTAATGAATCTGTTGTTAGCCGCGGATAATTAGTACAATTATCACGATGTTTAGCGACAAACCGCCCGCGAGGCTCGTTGCACGCCTAAACAAATATATACACTGCAAAAAAAAGTAATGGAAATCTATATATATTTACCAATTACTCAATAGAGTGAAAAGGCGATTTTTATCTCAAGGCAAGACGCTTCAATATTAAAAACTCGTCATGAAATTAAATTTTTTCATCGGACAATCAATATTTACGTGTTTTGACCAAGTAACTGATTCTAGACCTATTTTGAAAAGAAACCGCGATTAAAATATAAATTTGAATATCGAAACGTACAGGTATATCCATCTGATATAGTAAGAATTTACAAACAAAATATATATAAGTATGTTTTCATCCGTTGAGAATGGCCAGACGGATCATTAAATTTTAAAAGGAACCTACACAAAGAGGACAGCCTACTTTAATAATTTTATCGTAATAACGCTTCCCACGAGAGAAACGGCCCCACACAATATGGCACATATCCAATAGTGCCGCCTTTTTGAATTGTCTTCGATTCTTCGAATCGTCGCGCTGGAATCCTCCCGGGCGCTTCAACATCGCTCAAGAACTGGATAAGTGGAGCCGCTAACCTCCCCGAGATCGTCAGTCACAGAAGGGCAGACCGGTATCAATGGAAAGTTATGTTCTACTTACTGCTGGATTGCGCAATAAAGTGTACAACGACTGTGCCTCATTGCCGAGAGGATTTGTTTCGATCAAAAGCGTCCTTTTATAAATTGCGCAAGAAAAGAAACAATAAAGAGGGAGTCAATCGTCGGAAATCTAATCCGATTTCAATGGACTGAAAATTGGTACAGGATTGATCCCATTGATCCTCGATGAATTGCGGGCCAGACCCGCAAGTCAAGTGAAAGAACCGTCCTCGTCCCATTAACACAATAATCGGACTGACAATGATGAACTAATGACGATAGGTAAAAAGAAAACCGTTAGGCGGTGAACTAAAAGCATTCCAGTAAATAAAACTGATTGATTCGTGACACGTCTACTCTAACCTATTCGTATATTCGACTACTTAACTTGCTTTTCGATCCCCAAATCTTTTAGATGATCAGAATTTTATGACGTACATAGAATGTTGTTGCCATTGTATACCATCTGTATACCATAGATTTGAAAGTGGCTAAGTCCATTTATCTTCAAATCGAGATATTTAAGGGTTTGCGTTTCAATGAATTTAAATATACGTATAGGATACTAATGTGTCATACTGCTTAAGTGTATCTAAGGTGTTAAATTTATAGTTCCTATTAAAATAGTGGCAATTGTTAGGCGAATAATATTCGTTTTCTTATCAAGTTTCTTATCGTTATCTTTCAAACTGCACTGTTCGATTATTGAACTAACTCTGAAGTTGTGCATGTAACCATGATAACCGGAAAAAATTGAAAATGGAGTTAGCCACTTTCCAAATAAACGGCTCATGTATTGATGAATGATATTTATATGCGATCGGAAGAATGCTCTATTTCTGTAGTTGCTCTATTTACGTAATTGATAATAATAGACCAGTAAATCGAGATTATACTTAACCGGCGATAACAGAATCTTTGTTTCCCAATTACGAAAATATGATTTATGTACTGCTTTCTGGTCGATAAATTGGCAACCTTATCATACACCGTTTGTTATTTTCGTTCGTTCATGAGACGGTAACGAGAAATTTTATTTTCTCAAATTTATTTCAGTACAGGAAGAGAAATTCCAAAGCCGTTGACAGAGGTTGGTAGATCAATGGTTAGAACGATTTGGTTGGAGCGGTTTTTATGATCACTATGATTATTTGATTTTACTTACAATACGAGACTATGGAGTGCGTGAGCGGACATATGGGGGCCACTGAGTCGGCCTTGATGGCTGGGTAGTATAATCCGGCGATGAAAATTAATGCAAAATATCCGCGCCTCGAATACCGACCGGGTTAATGCCGGGGATTCATCAGTATGTGAGAAACGAACGGCCCTTATTAAGGCTACGGACCCCGGTGGAGTCTCCGTTTTCGTCCGCCTGTAAGCCCAATCCACAATTCTACATCGACGTCACCAGTCTCCTATCCTCATTTTTAAAGCATCACGTAAAAAAAATACGTTCACTGTTTCGTCGTGATATTTTACCCAATGCGAACTCGTGCCCCAACTTTTCTTTCCTCTTATTTATGTTCATTTCAACTTCATGTCCTGAAATGATTCAGCAACATCGAGTGGTTGTTCACGCCAAACCTAGTATAAATACCGACTATGTAGTATTTATTTTCGCAACATAATTCTCCATTCGCTAAACGGATGACGTAATATTCCAATGAAATTTTAATGCGTTTCGCGTCAACTTTGATTGATTCCTAATTGTAAATCACGTTTGCGTACCCGCAAGATACGATAGATTATGGGGCCGGGCAGGTTCCCATTACCGCCGTACGGCCATTAGCCGCAAAAGGAAACCATTAATTTGTATTTGGGCACTGTTGAGCGTCGCATCCCCCCTTCCAGGGCGTCGTTTAGTTCAATATCAGTCGAATTCCCGCCCGTTCGTTATACTGGGGCCCTGCAAAGTCTAGACTAGGTGGTACGTTGACCTTTCGTTTAGAAATTACAACAGACTAAGATAAACCGAGATTGGACGGAAACAGTGTAAATTACAAAATTCCAGACTCAATTTTAAACCGATTTCAGGCGAAATACTCTACCACCCCACCCACCCACCTTATACTTGCCCTTACTGGGTGGGAAAGATTACATTTTCTGGTTAATTGTCACGTAACCGGGTCTGGAATTGTCGTGGCCCGAGGCAATATAACCCAGCGGAGCCCGCCCGAACGCGGCGTATCGCCGATACCATCCCGGCCGGCGAGTGAAATTAAATTGGTCACGAAAATTAAAATCGATACGGACGATTTTCGATACACGCGTTGGCGCGATGTCATCGAACCCGGAGGAAAGCGAGCGGCTTACCCAAGCGGACAATTCAGCCAACGGCGTACAATACCGAACTGTACGCGGACGCTATTTAAATTAGAATAAGATATTGTTTAAAATAAAAAGAGTGGCATCTAATGATTGATACTGAAACAAAATGATTCGCGACAAAATCCAAAGTATACATACTGTAAACCTATCTGTCTCATTATACGACTGAAATTAATCTCAACGCTTCGGTTAACAACGCCCGTAGAGAGCGATCACCAAATCCGAGTATTATATTTCGATACTCCCTAATGACGAAATTCTTCAATGTACCCAAAATATTTTCAACGCAGTCTCGGTTTTTTTAATTAGATCATGGGTATCTCTAATATCGTTTGCATAAGTGCATAAATGCGTTTGAAATAATCTTTCTGAAAATGTTTACTTTTTCATCTAAACGAAAATTGAATTATTAAAGTAATCTATTGAGTTGTGACACGCTAATACATTTAAATGTATGTATCGTAATTTTTTTTCGTAAAACTTTTTAGCATATAAATGTAGTCCTCCTGCAACGAAGCAATAAATCTCCACCTTCGGACACATAATTTCACTATTGAATTTTACTAAAAGAATTCCGTTCGCGAAAGGAGTTTCCCAAACGACCGAGATCTATTTTGAACCTCGGACGAGTTGAAAGGAGATAATACACGCAGAAGAAATTCACTCGGGTCGATAAGACACAAAAGTGGTCGGACTTTTCGTCAGAAAACAAATTTCCCCGCCCGTGGGGAGGAAAATTGAGATAATGGCGAGTGTGATGAATGTCGGCGGAGGAGGCTGCTGGAGTTTTTCAACGGCCCACGACCAGTCGTTAACGCCGTCCAAAACTCCAAGAAACTTAATTAAACTCCGACTGGAATGGAACGGTATAATTGTTCTGTTAGGACCAGACACACGGGAATTACTTTTTGCAAAATTAAACACTGGTGGGTAATTACTTCTCCCTGGTCATCACTACACGTATAATCTTCTTACGATAGAGCATTACAACTGAAGACCAAAAGGACTCTCAGAATTCCATATATCTGTTTTGAAATACAGAGTTAAATTCAAATGTTTTCCACTGTGAGTATATGTACACAATTTAAAAGGTAATAAACAAGATGTTAAAGACAGAGGCAATAATAATATTTATTTTATTTTCGATTTAATAATCAAATTCAACTCCGTTGAATCGATTTTTTTATACAATTAACTGCTGGAAATGAAAAACCTAAAGTGGAACTTATAGATAACTTTGCGAAATGAACAACAATGGCGTGTCAATCTAATATTTTTTCCATCATGAAGTTGGATACGACTATTCACTATTTCGGAAAACAGTCTCTCAACAGGGCTTAAAGCTGGTTAATAAGGGATGAGATACTCCGTACTAATACGAATTTTCAGTTCTATAACTGGGTGCATTGTCTATTATCAAATATGTGTATTATCGAACTCTCGGTTGGAATATGAATTTGACCCTTATAAGAAGTTTCATGACACCTTTAACACGCTAAGAAACATTATCACTTAGGCATTTAAATCGTTAGATCGGCTTGAGCCGTTAACGAATAGTATACGAAAGACCTACGATCTATGTCCTATCCGATTCATATAAAGTGAATGAATATCCTGAAAATAATTCGAAGAAATGAAGATAGTTTTGACGCACAGAACGATAGATTTTCTGCAGGCTCGACAGTCAGTAATACGCTAATAGTGCTCTATCGACCGTTATCGTACGTAACCCGGTGCGAGTCGGTTCACTTAGAAACGACTAGGCGATCACCAATTAAATCGAACCGTCGGCGATATCGAAATGCCAAAAATTGATTCTGAACGTGACGTCAAAATTCGCAGAACGATTGGTTCCATTTATCGCCCGGTTTTGATAATTCAGAAGCGTATATATCGAGCAATTTCTGTGTTTCAGTTTCTAACCGAATGCCGGCGCACTTAAGTTCCGGATAAATTGGCGCGATCGGCGAAAGGGACGCGTCGCTCGAATCAATTATGATGTGATGCAACCCGCGGCAGGCAGTTTACGTGCGAAATTGTTTTTTCGCGAAGAAAAGCGCGATAGTGTTTCAACGTCAGGGCGTTGTGACTTGAGAGGCGGTTAAGTCCGACTAAACCAAGGTCTCCTACCTATACTTCATGGCGGGCTGGACCTCGCGGTAGGCAGAGGCGAGTGGGCAGTGTGCGTGCTCTCTGGGTGACTGCTCGCAAATTTCATATAGCCCACTGACATAGAGAGAGAGAGAGAGAGAGAGAGAGAGAGAGAGAGAGGGCCGGATGTAATACATTGATGGCTGTTGTTTGTTGTCGGTGGGTCATCATCATCAACCAGGCGGACTACGCGACAGGACCTTGGTCCCTGTGCCTACACCCTCTCCCTCCTTCCTGCACCTCCCAATATCATACCGACGCATAATAACTTCCATACATGTCAAATTCCATTAACTCCAACTTCTAGGTTCAAAACTGTTAGTACCGAGTTTTAATCGAATACGAATTTTAAATTTATATTTGTAATAATATGCCTATATAAAATAATTATTGAAATATATTTATTAAAGAAAATTTTCCTTCTTCTTCCTCAATTCCTTATCTAACCCAGTCGACTGTCCACCGAGAATCTGCTGGGTCATCCGAGATTTCCATTTCAATAAGTAATCCTGGGAAGAAATGAGACGTTTTAAAACGCCAAAGATTTCTTTAACAAGAGCTTTACGAACTTGTCAGGAGGAGTGACTGCCCCTTCTTGGAGGGTACATCCGCCGAGATGGACGATTCTGCCCAGAATAGATGATGATTCACGTTGTTATTTTTACTATAGGTAACAAGTGTTCAAAGGGCAAAACAAAATTTCTCCCTCTACCCCTGTGTAAAAGATATTTTGCCCACGTACAAATCACCCGGAACCATTCAAATATTTCACTACGACGGAATTTGACCTGTATACACTAGTTAGTAACGAATCGGAATTAGATGGCTCGAGGGCCGATCGACTGTTACAAATTCGCATATCCGTTGGTAACGAATGCGATCAAAAAATAACACCACAGATTCGTACAGTTAATATAGCGCTTATCTGGCTTCAAAATAAAGTCAGATTTTCCTTCAGTATCACATTTTACCTTAGTTACTCTTACTGCCTACCATGCCGAGATCTCAATTGGTTTGAAATGTCCAGGAACTTTGTCTAGGATCTCTGGCAAAATTTTCCAGATGCGTTAGTCCTATTTTAACGTGTTCTGTCATCTCTAATTTTCGGATAAAGTGGAACAATCGCCGGGCGTGAAAGAGCTGTCCTCTTGAGACACTTATTATGCAACCCACAACTAGCGACAGCAGCGTCATAAATATTTATACGGTCGCCTTTTCTTGGCCACTGCTCACTTGTCGTCAAACGGAATAATATCGGGTCGAATTCAATATCCGTTATTTGGTTCAATTGAGAGATAATACGCTTTTAAAATGAAACAAAATATTCATAAGATTGGCTCATATGAAGTTATTCTGAATTTCTAGAAAAATAAACTAACAGTCTTTATAGACTAATGTTTCTGATAGATATTAATTGATAGAATATTCAAAAATTATAATTATAACTGTATAGAAATCGATTTATAGGAATTAATGAATAAGCCAATTACGCTGAATCCCACAAATATAGTACCGAAAACGAGTTGAACATTCCAGCGAAAATTGTTTAATATTGTCCTACGCTAACAATGTTTTATTTTTAAATTAATTTTGTAATAAGCCATAAGATGCCACAGCAGCCACAACAGCTTCGAGTACAGCAAACGGTGCAACGAGACACCAATCGTGTTACTTATTCTAGGTGGCCAGTGGTGCTTCGGCCGTCGCTCCCCCACTCAGCATTACCCAGTATCCACAGATCTTTCTATCCCGCAGCTAGAAAATATTAATATCCAGTTTTCAACATTCCCGAAAATTCACCATGGTAAGGAACCAGCTAATAAACGCTGTAACTACACTCGCCACACTCATCCACACCTTGATTCCTAAATGAATGGAACGAGAGATTCCTCCTTATCCTCCTCTGAATGCAAATGGCAAACTAAACAGTGTAACGAACTCCAGACTGTATTATACGACAGACGAATTGACATATGTCTTCTAACAGAAACTCACTTAAATAGCAGAAACACCTCAACATTCCTGGATATACTTACAGAACGGATCATCCTGACGACACAGCCCACGGTGGCACTGCCATCCTAATACGTCACAGTCTCCAACATAACACCCTCTCTTTCCTATCCCTAGACTCCATCCAGACAACGTCCGTCAAAGGCCAAAAACCTCCTCATTTCCGTTATCTATATCCTCAGTTTATTGTCCACCCAATAAAAATTTACCTCGAATCCAATTATCATCCCATTTTCAATCCCTAGGTCCCCACTTTGTATCCGGTGGTGACTATAACGCGAAGCACCCTAGATGGGGTAGTAGAGTTGCGAATCCTAGAGGTCGACTCTTGGCCTCCATCCTTCAATCCCAAAATTATAGCTCAATCTCTCCATCCTCCTATACATATTGGCCCTCGGATATCTCCCGTCTTCCTGATCTACTAGACTTCTTCGTTACCTCTGGTATCAGGGGAGTCTATAATACCATCTCAGTCCTCGACGACCTCACATCCGATCATAGCTCAGTACTCTTAACTATTGCTACTAATCCCATTCCAATCCTCGACCTCCAAACCCCTCACACCGGGCCCGAACTGACTGGATTAAATTCCAAAACTTTTAGATTCTCACTTAAACCTTAATATCAGCCTAAAACCCTTCTGAAATAGATTCAGCCATCCAAAACTTCACTACAATTATCCAAAATCCGCTTGGGAATCTTCTAAAACTCCAAAGTCCTCGCCTAACTTCTTATCCTTAAACTTACCCCAGCATATACGACTCTCATAACAGCGAAAGGCGCGCTCGTGCTGTCTGGAGGCGTACTGTTATCCTTCAGATCGTTGTAGATTCCATAGATTATCCCGTGAGCTACATTCGCAACTCACTTCCCTAAAATCCGAACGATACAATTCCTACGTCTCTTCACTCTTCCACTTGTGACTACTCCTTGTGGAAAGCGACCAAACGACTCCTCGCCTATCCCACAACGAGTACGCCTCTTCGCAGAAGTGATGGCTCTTGGCCAGGACTGATGCGGAAAAGGCGGCCGAGTTCGCCAAGCACTTAACCATGACCTTTCAACCACATCCTACAAGTGATCTAGAGCACACCAACTCGGTTCTAGAATTTATCCAATCACCCTCCTCTCTCACCCTCCTAAGGCAATTAATCCCTCGGAGGTCTCCTACATCATACGTAAACTCCCAACAAAAGCTCCCTGGCCCGACCTAATAACATCCGAGATACTCCGCCACCTTCCTAAGCGAGCGATAGTATTCTAACATACCTTTACAATAGCATAATGCGAACCACCTATTTCCCAATCCTTTGGAAGTTCTCCCTAATAAAACTAATCCCTAAACCTAACAAAAGTCCTTTCGAACCGTCCTCCTACAGGCCAATAAGCCTTTTATCATTACTCTCAAAAATCTTTGAGAGAATCCTTTTAAAACGACTCCTTCCAATCATCGATTCCTCAACCATAATTCCTAGCCATCAATTTGGCTTCAGATCGCAACACTCTACCATCCAGCAATGCTTCCGCGTTGTAGATGAGATCTCCTCTGCACTGGAGCTTGGACAGTACTGCGGTGGTGTCTTTCTCGATGTTGCAGAAGCATTCGATCGAGTGTGGCACCCCGGGTTACTGTTCAAGCTGAAAAGTATCCTTCCAAATACATATTACCTCATCCTCAAATCCTACCTTGAGGACAGGTTCTTCAGAGTTAAGGAAGGCCATGCCATCCGACTACTGTTCGGTCGAAGCGTCTGTCTCAGGGTAGTGTCCTAGGGCCACTACTCTATACGATATATGTCTCCGATATACCCACACATCCCTCTTCAGTCCTCGCCACATCTGCTGACGACACTTGTATCCTCACATCGGACAAAAATCCATCAACTATAACTAGCAAACCCAAGAGCACCTTTCCAACATCCAGTCCTGGTGCAAACTGTGGAGGTGAAGGTGAATAGCTCTAAGTCTACTCACGTCACCTTCACACTACGGCGACAGCCTTGCCCTCCTGTTCAGTTCAACAATGCTCCTATTCCCATCCAACAGCAGGCTCGCTACCTGGGACTCTACATAGACAAAAGACTCACGTGGAACCCCCATACGCGTCTCAAAAGAACAGACCTTAACCGCAAATTTGGACTGCTGAGACCTCTATTGAAAAAGACATCAAAACTGACAGTAGACAACAAACTTACAATATACAAAACCATTTTAAAACCGACATGGACTTACGGAATAGAGCTATGGGGTTCCGCTAGGAAATCCAACATCGCCCGCATCCAGAGATTCCAATCAAAAGTCCTTCGTACCATCCTTAATGCTCCCTGGTATGTTTCTAACCAAACAATCCATAATGACCTAAACATACCAACAGTCGACGAAGTCGCAAAATCACGCTTCCTTAAATTCCACTCCCGCCTCTCCCCACATCCAAACCCACTCGTTCAGTCCCTTTCTTCTTCTACCCATCCACTATCCCCACCACGACGGCTTAAACGCCACTGGCCCAGAGATCACCTCGGCAGTAGTTAAATCATGTCAAAAGCGCCATCACTGGGTGGTTTCTTTGTCGGGACTAACACGCGGAAATAAATGTTGTACCAATTGCACCCATAACTGTATAGGTTGATTGTGCAAAAATAAAACAGTTAAAAAAAAAAAAATTTTGTAATAACTACGATTTAACTTGGCATCCAGACAGTATACCGAGTTGTGAAGGAAATGCCTCATGAGGAACCCACCCCAATCAGCAGTATCAAGTACAAATCGTATCAAAGCATTTATCAAATAAATAATC
>JACDQD010000001.1:584423-624963 GCA_019843655.1 Lethocerus indicus
TTCGGTCCAACATCTCTTCCAAGCGGGGCAGCGGGTAATTTTCCAGCCTAGTCCTACTATTCAATTTCTATAATCTACTACAATCGGTATTTTTGTACGCTGTCTGCCCTTAGTTTCTTGGGGACTACCACTAGGCTGCAAAACGACGACGTCGATCGCCGTATAATGCCTTGCTCCATCATTTCTTTGATGTGTTCCGCGATTATCTCTCTCATCGCCTGTGGGTACCTACGCGGTTTAACATACACCGGTTTTGTGCCTTCCAGATCAATGGTATGCCGGACTCTACCCTGCCGTTAACGGATCCCCTTCTTTGTAGAATGTATCACCATACCGGTCTTTAATTTCCGCGACAATTTTCGCGCGCGGTTTGAGCGCTCTCAACTGATGTGACCCATATGTCCGCGTCCCTGCGTCCCACGCTTCGCGCTGTAACGACGGTTGCCCAGGGTTACCGTCCAGCAGCCGTTTGTCAGTCGCTGTCCCTGTTTACCCTCTCGATAACGCCGATTATCATGTCATATTTGCTACTGGGCAACCTCGCGACGTGTGTACCGCGGCTGTTCCCGATGTACCGGTCAGTTTCCGGAGGGAATCTTTGTCTCGCCCAACAGTCGTTCCACTCCGGTCACGGTCCTGACTGTACACTGTATGGGTCCCCTGATGTGGTCCCCTGAATCTCCCTGCACGCCGCAGGCGAGATCAGTGTCGAATCGACCCTGTATCTAAGAGGGCCCACAATCCCCAGGACTTAATGAATATTACGGGCAGGAAGCCTGGTCGCACACCCCGGGTGAAGCCCCGTTACCCTGGTGTCCGCTGCCCGTATGCCGAGACCACTACCTCAACTGAGTGGCGTCTCCCCGCTGGATTCCGGGCGTTTCCTCGTCCCCTTCCTTGTCTTTCTGTCGTCGTCCGAGCTCGACGACGACTGCGACGAAGAGCGCGATCCGCGCCTGGTGATCCTCTGCGGCCGGTACTCCTCTCGGAGCCCTCCGCACTTGACGACCCTGAAACTGGAAATTTATGTCCTCTAGTACATATTCTGAATTAGTTTGTTTATTGCGACGTCGCGTCGCGGAGCAGTCCATTAGCTCGCCCCTGGCCGCGGTCGCGTAAGAGACAGGTTGCCGGAACTGTGCTCTACATGTAGGGGCATTCTCGAGCGAAATGCCCTCCTCCGCACATTCCCAGCACGTCTGGGCGCTGCTGCTTCCTCAACCTGTCCTGCGGCCGAAAGTTGATTTCGCGGTTTGGGATCTGCGGTAGTGTCCGCTTCTCCTCGTAGGCCGGGGCGGTCCGTCTTCGAAGCGGGCTGGCCTCGTCTGTTCCTTCTGGCGTTGTCGGTCCCGTCTCGACGTCACCTCGGTCCAACACCTTTCTCCTCGTCTTCAGCCCTTATAGTTTCTAGGGCTTCATTGAAGCCAGTGCCCTGACGCTGTCGCCCTAATAGATTTCGCGAGCGTGTGGCTCATCTCTGTTCACAACATTTGTTTAATTAGCTCCAGTAGGACCAGCTGCGACTGGTCTCGCCGCTCGGTACCCTCGACCGCGGAGCCGACTTCCTCCAAAGCGGGCCTCACCTCTTTCATCACCCTTACGGCGTATGCCAGGTGGCTCTCCCCGCCTCGCGTTCCATTTTCACTATCCTGGCTCCAACGTCTCCAGATCGAAGCCCTTGACCCGGCGTAGTGCTCTTTAACCGGTTCCTGACTTCAATCCATGGTTGCTGGACCCGCAGCTCGATCTCCCGTGGACAGACCTGTCGATCCGTCCTATTAGGTCCTCCACCAGCGGTGCGCAAAGCTCTGGCGGTAACCTACCATCAAAGATTTCTTGTGGAGCCTATCCGCCTTCCAGCCACTCGGTGAGGTCTCGGCTGTCCTCAAATGGCCATAATTACCGATCCGTACCGCCAGATACGAGGTACGGTGGTTCTGAGCGGCCATCCAGGCCGCCGTCGTGGCTGCGTCCATCGTGGCTTGATCTGGTGATTTCGCCATTGCTTCTCTTGCAACCTCTACCACGAACGCAGCTGGTTTTATAATGGACTTTATCGTCAGCTAGGTTCCTTCCGGTATGTGGACTGGTGGTACTGGACGAGCAAGCGTTAGTTTTAAAAAAAAATTCTAACTCGCACTGACTATTCCGGTTTCGGCACCAGTTAATTCGCTCAGCGATATTTTTCCGTTTTTTTTTTGAAAAGGTTTATTCAATTCACAATATAATGAAGTACAAGGAAAGCAAACACTCTGATCAAACTAGATACACACTACTCGACTCTCAACTCCAGACTCACTGCGGCTCCTGCCCGCCTTACAATATAACGTTCTTCTTAACAAAGGGCTTTGTCAAATTCTATGTTGATGTTATGAGTCATACTACCACTGGGTTTGACCGCCCTTCTGACTTATATATTTGCTGAAACAATGCAGTCCATGGACAAATAGAAGAAAAATAAAGAAAAAAAGAAAGAAGTCTGTTGTTGTTCTTAGGAAGCTAACAACAATTTAGTAAATTTTAAATGAAGTAAAAATCATGAAGTAAAAATGAAGTAAATGATTGTGACATGGCTTTTTAATTATTTTTGTTTCCAATTAAAGGTAAATATAATAATTAAAGGTTATAGGTTTACAGCAAAGGAAGTATGATACAAAATGAAAGATATTATAGCTGATCCGAAACTATTTTAATTAGAATTGGACCCCATTAAATGTTTTCTGGCTGAGCGACTATACTACAGACATTTTAAGGTACAATGGATTGATTTAATTTTTGAACAGACAACTTTTGGTGTATTCATCTCAAATTTTTGGCATGTTTGGGTGAAATAATTTGAAAAATATATCTTATCCGTTAGGTAAAGTATGAATGTTGTAATCCTACTAATTGTGTTTGCATTGATTTTCCTCATCATCAAATATAATGTTCCGCATGTTCATAAGATGTTCTGCATTGAGTTTTATGTAATATTTTAATGTTTAAATATGAAATATATTAACGCTATAAGAAGAATATTATAGGTGATGTACAAATCATATTTGGGTTTATTTCAATTGGTTTTGTGAAAGAGCATAAGGTCCTTTATTCAATTCTACTTTTAGCCCCTGTTTTGGAAATTCTAAATATATTTTTGAAATGTTCGTTACATTATCTATACGGTACTGATGCTGTATTAGTGGACACTCTACTTGTTCATGAATATTATGGGGTCGTTGCAAAATAGTGCAGTATTTTGGCATTTGTTGGGTTTGAAATTGCATGCATTGAATTTTTTTGTTTCTTTTATTGTTAACTGAAAAATATACAAGCAACATTTATGAAAGCACTAGCTACAATAGTCAATAATTAGAGGAGAAACCCACTAGTTCTTTATTTATTTTATTTTTAATTTAATTTTTTTTTTTATTTATTTGAACATTTTATTTAATCATTTAGGTCGCGTGGCCACTTCTTTTCAGGCGTCTGTAAGGAACATTTGGGATGTCGGGATATAGTAGGGTTTGGACTAGTGGATTACCGTGATGGTGGAGTCGTGAGTGGAAATTACTGTATCGTTGTATGGCGAGGTCACGGACAAACAGGACCTCAAGATCTGTGTGTAGTGTAAGGTCAGAGACAATAGGGTGCATCGGTTATTCTCCTTAATATTTTTGACTTGTAAGGCTTGGATTTTGTGGATATTTGTCGGTTTGGCCGAACCCTACAGTTTGAGTCCGTATGTCCAGATCGGTTTAAGTATAGTGTTGTACAATAATAATTTGTTGTTTAAGCTTAATTTTGATCTATTGTCTAGTAATCTATGTAGTAACGTATCGTCTGTTAACTTCAGTCTTTTAGTTTTATGTGTGGATTCCATGTCAGTCTTTTGTCTATATAGAGGCCCAGGTATTTTATTTTATTTTCCCAAAATATGTTGTAATTTCTATTATTAATAAGTTATAAAATTGCCATTTTTAATTTCCTCGGACGTTCTGCGCCTCTGCGTCCGTTTCAGGATTGTCTAACTTGTTTTTGTACTCGGCAGTTACTTAGTAACAATTGTTCCCAGTTCACCAGTGAACTGAGGGATATTTTATATTTATATTCAAGAAAATTAAGTATTTGTAATTACTTCAGTCGTCTTGTAACAACTTTCAAAAATATGTCGTTATTATCATTACATTTGGTTTAATTTGTTTTAGGTAGGAGATTTTTAAACGCCAAACGACCAAAAAGTACGAGAGGGTTATTTCTATTCAATAAAATAAAGTGTTCGTAATTTTAAAAGGGGACATTAACGCATTAATTGTCGTAACTTTGGATTTTATAAAATGGCTTTTTCCCATTATATTTAGCATAATTTTTATTGTAAACCTTTGAGTTTTTATAAAACTAAAGGACAAATAAAATAAATAAAAATTAAAAAGGCAGGGATATTTTTATACGTATATTCAATGAAATGAAGTACAGGTAATTTGAGAAGTGGGACATTAACACTTTCATTGTGTTAATGTCATAGATTTTCAAAAATATGTTTTTTAGCATTACATCTAGCTTAATTTATTGTAAATGTGTGAGATTTTGTAAACGCCGAATGGCAAAAAATAAATAAGCGGGAGGGATATTTTTTGTGGTTAGTGGTTAAGGTTGGCAGCAGGGGAGCGGAGGGGCTCTCGGCCCTGTACCTCTTTCGTTACATCATTTGTTGACGTGTCCCCCACGACTTTACTCACTCTCTGTTTCTTTCAAGTTATCCCAGCCGGCCTCTGTTGCCGTTTTGCCCCATTTGACGGCCTCCCACCGCCCGGCTGGTGGGGGCGTCGATATTTCCTGTCGGTACACCAACGGCGCTCCCTCAGTCAGACCGTTTCTGTCCATTGTCTATTTATTTATTTCGCGGTGCAGTGTCATGTGAGATCGATGCCTGAGGTCACTGACACCCTTCCAAAGACGGGCAGAGTCAACGAAGGTCGGTGGCTTATTTTACTTCAATTTTTTATATTTCGCTTAAAATTTCCATGAATTATTACGTAGTGTCCCGTTTTTATTAACTGAGTTCCGTTAGGCGACTCCACGCCGCCGCGGTCGCTAACACCTGTAGGATTGTAACAGGGCCGATGACGTTTAATAAGGACACCATAATGAAATATTTTTTAGTTGACGAATGGGTGTTTTTATGTTGTCCCCATTGCGATGCCATCAGATCGCAGAAAGCATTTTTGAAGCCTCTAACGATTTTTGATTGTATTCGAGCAGCATTTTGTGAGACTTGTATCTCTATTAGACATCAATTTTGAATAAGGTTTTTTTTGTATTAGAAAAGTGTTTTTGAAGTCTACATAAGGGTTGTTTATGCATTAGAACAATATTTTTGGCAGTTTTAGGACAATTTTGAAGTTGTCTATAAAGGTTTTTTGTACAGTGTTTCCAAAGCCTTCTGTAAGGGTTTTTGATTAGAAAACTATTTTGAAATCTTGTGTAAGGTTTTTTAATATTATTTAGATCAGTATTTTGATGCCCTCTGTAAGGGATTTTTGTATTTGATATTTATAAGACTCTCTGTAAGGGTTCTTTTGTATTGCAACAGTCATTTTTGAGAGCCTTTGTAATATTGATATTTTTAAGGTATTCTGTTATTGCTATAACATTTGAAAAGTCCTCTGTATGGTTTTTTAAATATTAGAATAGTTTTGTATTCAAATAACATTTTATAACCTTCTGTAAGGGTTTTTTGTTAGAATATTTTCAAAACATGACAAAGTGTTTTCTTATAATAAAACAATTTTTAAGCATTCTGTAAGGTATTTTTAAATATTAGAAAAATATTTTGAAGCTGTTTGTATCATTTTGTGTGTCTGTAATATCTATAAGACCCATCATATGGTTTTTTTAATCATAACAGTATTTTAAAGCCCTGTAGGGTTTTTATATTATGACAATTTTGATTTTTTTTTGTTTAATACTGTGTAAGGGTTATGACATTTTTTTAGCAGTCTGTAAAGGTTTTTTTTTTTTATTAGGACAACATTCATAAAGCCCTCTGTAAAGGATATTTTGTAACTCCTATGACAGACTTTTTTGTATTAGGACACTTTTAGAACCCTAAGGGGTTTTTTGTCTTAACTAATCATCAATATTCCAGTTTTGATACTGCCTGAATGATAATTTAGTTTCTATTTTTGAATAGTTGTTTGTGTTTTGATGTTTATTTTGTTTATATAAAAAAATAATTAGAAAGGCCTTTTTTCATAATTTAACTCATTGTTACATGTGTTTATTTGTTAGATTAATTTGGGATGCTACTATAATCTCTCTTGAAGTATTGGGTTAGTTCTTCATATTATATTATTGTTTGTCAATTATTTAATAGGACAATTTTGCTATAAACCAATTTGAAAATTTATTTAGGTTAGAGCTATAAATGTATGCACAAATATTTCACTAGATACATCATTATTAAATAAATAAAATAGAAAAATAATGAAATATAAAATTTATTTTCTCAATTTTATACTGTCTTTCATTAAAAAAAAATTTGAAGGCAAATGCATTGATTTTCAACCAACATTGCAGTTCTATATTTTTAAGCTAATAATACACAAACAATCGCATTAGAAGTAAGCCGTATTCAGCAGTCTTGATTCACAATCATTCTGTGTTTGTATTTCATGTATAATTTAACTGAGTTAACTTATTTTGTAAATTTCAGTTACAAAAGTTACAAATTTAAGGCAATCGTGCATTTATTTTAATTATCTCTGTGCTTTTATAGTAAATGGACAACAAAAGTTAGTTTCTTTCTTCCCTCACAAATGTTAGAAAGACATTTTAAGTATATTTGGTATATCGGATGCCAAATGGATCAAACTGTCTGGTTTTACTAGGCCATGTCCCAAAACTGTTAATATGGCGGGAACTTGATCGCAAGTACTTATTAAATGTCTGGTTTGTAATTTGAGAAAAGCGAATTTTCCTTGAAAACTTTTATTTACTTCAAATTTGTAACCTTGTCATAAGATAGTTCCATTTCTTATCGGTTATCCCAATATTTGCATTGGACTGCTGCACTTGATCATATTTTATAAAATTTAAACTCGGTAGTTTGAACTCGCAAATAAGGTATTACTACATTGATGTCCTAATTTAGTTGGCAGGAATCAATTGAAAAGCACTGATTAAAATGTGGCACAGGTCAAACCTTTGCTGTATGATCCCAAATATGATTATACGACAGTAATCTATAACAGTAAATGTCAAGGTCATCTCATTCCATCTATTCTCCTACAAAGAGAATTAATTTTATCCTTTAGGCTGTTTATCAGTTCATTTAGTATATTATAGCACTGATGCATAACCTTGATTTTATACAGAAGTAATTTAAACTGTGATCCATTTTTCCTATTTTACTTTTTTAGTGAATATTGTATTAAATAATGAATTAATTTAATGTAAGTTATATCGAAATAATAAATATACCTATAGAACAATGAATTTCTTTTTTTAAATAAGACACTATAGATATTTATGCTATTAATTGGCAGTTCATTTGTTACATTATAGAACTGGACGTCCTAACATTGAATTTCGTATATGGAATATTCTTTAGGCTGTGAAATTGATGCACACTCTGTTTCCTGTTACTTTTTGGTTGTTTTAATAACTGTCGTCTCTTCGGTGAGCCAATTCTTGAAAATGCCTCTATAATTGTCCGGAGTTAATAAAACAGATTTTCCCATGGCTAGGAGCGGGGCTCTTGAGCATATTATCTTTGAAGAATCTCTGTTTTAGGGAAATGGGCCTCCTGTCACGGCTGTAATTGGGTTGCTGTAAATGTGCCTTTCCATTGTTCGCCCTTTGAATTCTTTCCTGGTTTTTGGATTATTCCACCGATTATTTCTCAGGAGTTGATGGAGGGGGGAAGCCCACAAAGTTTCACACTGCGGGGACTGAAGCACTAAAAAATGAACTGTTTTACAAATACATATTTACCTGCAATGAAACTGCAATTGTGGAATCTTTATTTATTTTTGTATGGTTGAAAACAGAGGGCATTAATAATTTTCTCTGGGGGTTATAATATGTAAATTACATTTTATTTTTATGTATATATTTTTATTTAAATTTCATATTTTATAATTATAAATATGGGTGTAAATTCAGTTAAATTAGAAAAAAAAGGGTATATATATATATAATGTATAATTTGTTTTCTAAGTAGCCTAATACAAATAAAGATACAGTACTTCAAATGGATATCTCTTATTAGATTTTTTGCAATTTCATTTACTATTTTTATATGGCGGATTTTAATTAAAACGCAAATGCTGCATGTGATCCGAAGATGATAATTTTGTTAATGTATTTGAATTATTCATCCGCTTTTTATCTTTAGTATTGTTGTTTCGCTACCATTCCTGGTTTTCTATATGTATTATTAACTTTATACATACACAATTTTCTTTTATTATTTCATTAACGGCTAGGGACCCAAATTCAAATGAATATTTTGTAAAATAAATCATTGTATATGCTTGGAACGTATTAAATTGTTATTGGTATTTTGAAAGTAGTCAAAAGGCATTTTTGTTGGTTTGGGAGTGTTGTATTTGTTATTATTTAATGGGCATATGAATAGATTGTCTCAATAAATATATATATTTTAAATAAATAAATAAATAAGTAAATATATATATATATTTTTTTTTTTAATAACTTGTGTTTACTCTCATTAATCAGGCTAATTGATATATTGCCCTCCAATATTGTCCAATATAATAATGTTTGTTGATTGTTCACTAGCTGAGGTAATATAGTTATAATTGTTTTTATTACCAGCATAAACAAATTGTCACCGGTTGTAATATTGTGGAGCTCTACCGCCAGGTGAAACAGAGGGAGAGAGAGGAAAGAGAAAACGAATGTTGAACAAAATACAGGTTGTGTGACTTTTAAAAGCAGGAAATACCTTGAATGCCAATGCAGTTATGTCATTGTTGTCGGTATCCTTTTCATTGTGAGCAACCGTCCATTTACCTTGGTTTCTTTCTTTCTGTTCTATATCCCTGTTCAACTACCTTCCTTCACTTGCTAGGTGTCTGCTATATTTTTGTTTCCGCTTTTGTTCAAACCATCCGGAAGCCTTTTCTGCATCCGTAAATTGTTTATTCTGCTCTATATTTGTTGAAATAGTTATAACAGTTTATGTAAGTAATATTTAAAGTTTTATTGGTTGTCTCGGTATCCTGAAAATGGTACTCTGTAAATGAGATTAGATAATTATATATTACTGACCAGCAGAAATGCAATACAAATATAACCATAATAACTACGCCTAAAGTCCCTTGTATAATTAAGCGTTGTATTTGGTAAAAATGTTATTACTTATTGACTCTATATTAAAATAAGTGCAGAAACAATATTTCTTGATAATATATATTATTTGAGTTAAATTATTAAAAGATTTGATTATTTTATATTGTAAGATCTGTATTTCAATATCACAGACTTGTAATAATAATGGAATTATTCCGTTATTTCTTCAGTTAAATTTACAATTTAAACCAGCAAATTAACCATAACAGATTAGGATATACTAATCAGAAAAATAGTAGTAATGTGGAATTAAATTTGGATAAAGATATAAAGATGTTCAATGGATAAGTTATTCATCATGGTTTGAAGGTCAGAAAGAAAACAAACATAAATATTCAGAAAGTAATATAGTGTAACAAAATTCATTATACATCTTATCATGGATATAAAATTCATCCGGTAACTGTTACGAGTAAACTCAACAGCTTTAAATGAATCATCCGACTGTTACTTTCTATATTTATCATTTTGAATTCAGGTCTTGGACAAAGGCGAAGAAATGTCAATGGAGAGAACCTAGTTGTAAATAGAAAGTAGTTTCACATTTGACGGAGGAAGTACTTGTCCATGCTTGATTTAAGTCGGGTTTTCACCCTGTTTCTTATGTCCTTAACGCTTGGTGATTTTTATAACGTGTCCATTATTATTTACGCCGATTTCATGTTTGTTGGAGCCCACCCAGAGTTCACTGATATTTATGCAAAAATTTAACACACCAAAATCAATAAATGGATCTCAAGATATTGGGACAGTTGATTTTTGTGATTTTCAGCTGAATTAAATGCTTTCTATTCCACGCCGATGTCACAGTTAATGACCTTGCCTTGTGTAATTACAGAAACTGTTAACGGTTAACGTGTATGCCCATGTCGTTAAATTTTAATTTGATTCTGTCAACAGTTTCCTGAAAGTTAATATAAGATCGTAAGAAAACTTTTTTCACCAAATCGATTGTGAAAATTATACTGTGATGTTTTTTTATTTATTCGTATTTGTTTGAAATGAAAATGAATTAGGTTCTCAAAAAACAGTGTTTTTGGTACCTGCATTGATTTTATTTTGAATTTTCATTGTCGGAAACTATATTTTGTTTTACATTTTCAGTGTGCCGTGAATGGCTCGTATAACGAAGACAGTGCTCTGGGTGTACCAACTTCAAAACAAGAAGGTAATTTTAAATGTCCTTGATGATTTTAAAAATAATGATGATTATTAAATATCTTAGATCCGCTATTGACTTTCGTGTGTTAAATTGCGAAAATATCAGTCTCTTTGTCTAACAAGATATCCTTATCATCATTTTTTAATCATCAGTAAAATTACAGATTATATCTAAAATGATAAATTTAAATCAGTTTTGAGTTGGCCATATATGTACAATTTATTTAAATATAAATGGCTGATCAAGCTGCCTAGTTTTATATCATAAAACTTTTGTGCTGTTTGGCACACATGATCAGAACTGAGTGGTACAGTGATACAACTGCTTAATTATAAAACTATAAGGATATCGAAGTGATATTTTCAATTTATTATTTCCATCTCAATGTAGGCTTTTTGATATCAGTTTATTGCTTTCTGATTGCAAAGAATGTTGCAAACTATAACTGTGTCTTTATTTGATTAATAATAATGCTGAATTGATAAAAAATAAGTGTAAATTCTGAACGCACTTCACAGGTGTAATAGTTATTAATGGTATAGGCAAACAGAACCACATAAAGATGAAATTGAACAAACTAAGGAATTTTCCCAAAATAAAATTTTTGCTTCTGGCTTAGAGTTGATTTTGTATTTAAAATAATTATTCTATTTAAAAGATTATCTAATGAAAGTATAAAGAATAATATGAAATGAAAGACCAACATTATTAAATGTATTTTGACCTATAAATATATTATTTATATGAGCTAATAAAAGGGAATTTCTCAAAATAGGAATACAATGTGGTTTCAGTTCTTTGAAACTTTTTGTGCATAATGGAATCAAGTATTTTAGATTGATCTATTAAATGATTGAGCCTTAATGGGTGGTTTGAGGTTCGTTAATTTTATGTATTTAAAAAGTTTTATCCAAATTATAAAAATAAAAAAAAAAAAAAGAACACTTGACAAAATGAAAACAGAGGAAACCATAACAATAAAGGAAGAGGTAAATGTCAATTTCTATGTCTAACAAGATATCCTTACTCATTCTTTATTGGGCATCAAAACAAAACATATAGACTCCAACAGATGATAACTATCAAACACATCTTAACAGAATGCAAAAAATATACAAAGGAAATGGAGACAACCTAGAACCATACCAGTAATGTTCCTTACCAGAGGTCTGAAAAGGGTGATCTACAGTATGCCAAAAAATAGAAAAATAAATCAATCAAACTTAGAGAAAGTTGAAAGTGATACTTTTCAATTTATTATTTCCATCTCAATGTAGGCTTATTGATATCAGTTTATTGTTTTATTTGTGACGCGAACGATATTTAGGTAAATTATTATTCAAACAGAATCTATCAAGATATTCCAGCATAATGTTATTTACATGAAACTTAGCTATTACTTTATGTCTTTTACTTATGAAAATATGTCATACTATCAGTTAAATTCAATCAAGCAAGAAATTTTTAGTTGGGTAGAATTTTAAATGTTTAAAAAGTTCCTTAACTGGTGTTGATTGCTTTTTTAAATGTCAGATTACTCTGACCATTAAATCTCTTTGTTCCCAGTATAGGGACTTTTGTTCAACATTTGATATCTCAGGGCTGTATCAATTTATATTTTAGGCTGGTTGAAATTCTTCTAATCCAGTCTTCAAAAGTGCCCAATGCAGACCGTTTTTTCCTCCATCGATGTGATGTACGAATGGCAAGAGCAATGACAGTCTGCAGGATATACACTGAGATATGCAGCTATCACGTCACAAATAAAGCAATAAACTGATATCAAAAAGCCTACATTGAGATGGAATAATAAATTGAAACATCACTCATTCCTTAACTTTTTAAAATTTGATTGTTTACTGTACCATTTTTCTGATCATGTGTGCTCAACATTTCAGAGTTTATAGGATATTACTGGTATGCTTCGATTTGCCTTTTCTTTTATATTTTTGCATTCTGGTTAAGATTAAACTGATTTAAATTTATCATTTTAGATATAATCTGTAATTTTACTGATACTAAAAATGATGATAGGGTATCTTTTAGACAAGAGACTTACATTTTACCTCTTCCTTTATTGTTATGGTTTCTGTTTTTCATTTTGTCAAGTGTTCTTTTTTTTTATTTTTATAATTTGATAAAACTTTTTAAATACATAAATTAAAACTCAAACCACCCATTAAGGCTCAATCATTTAATAGATCAATCTAAAATACTTGATTCCATTATGCACAAAAGTTTCAAAGAACTGAAACCACATTGTATTCCTATTTTGAGAAATTCTTTTTATTAGCTCATATAAATAATATATTTATAGGTCAAAATACATTTAATAATGTTGGTCTTTCATTTCATATTATTCTTTATACTTTCATTAGATAATCTTTTAAATAGAATAATTATTTTAAATACAAAATCAACTCTAAGCCAGAAGCAAAAATTTTATTTTGGGAAAATTCCTTAGTTTGTTCAATTTCATCTTTATGTGGTTCTGTTTGCCTATACCATTAATAACTATTACACCTGTGAAGTATGCTCAAGAATTTATACTTATTTTTATCAATTCAGCATTATTATTAATCAAATAAAGACACAGTTATAGTTTGCAACATTCTTTGCAATCAGAAAGCAATAAACTGATATCAAAAAGCCATTGAGATGGAAATAATAAATTGAAAAGTATCACCGATATCCTTATAGTTTTTATAATTAAGCAGTTGTATCACTGTACCACTAGTTCTGATCATGTGTGTGCTAACAGCACAAAAGTTTTATGATATAAAACTAGGCAGCTTCGATCAGCCATTATATTAAATAAATTGGCCACATATGGCCAACTCAAACTGATTTAAATTTATCATTTTAGATATAATCTGTAATTTTACTGATGATTAAAAATGATGATAAGGATATCTTGTTAGACAAGAGACTGATATTTTCATACAATTTAACACACCGAAAGTCAATAAACGGATCTTAGATATTTAATAATCATCATTATTTTTAAAATCATCATGACATTTAAAAATTACCTTCTTGTTTTTGAAGTTGGTACACCAGAGCACTGTCTTCGTGTATCGTCATCTAACGGCACACTGAAAATATGAAAACAAAATATAGTTTCCGATAATGAAAATTCAAAATAAAAATCAATGCAGGTACCAAAACACTATTTTGAGAACCTAGACCATTTTCATTTCAAACAAATGTAATAAATAAAAAACATCACAGTATAACTAAATACCTGATACGACGGAGAAAAAGTTTTATTCGATCTTATATTTCTTCAGGAACTGTTGATAGAATCAAATTAAAATTTAACGACATGGGCATACACCGCTAACTGCTAACAGTTTCCTGTAATTACACAAGGCAAGGTCATTAACTGTGACATCGAGTGGAATAGAAAGGCACGACCTAGCTGAAAATCACAAAAATCAACTGTCCCATATCTTGAGATCCATTTATTGATTTTCGTGTGTTAAATTTTATGCAAAAATATCAGTGAACTCTGGGTGGGCTCCAACAAACATGAAGTGCACGGCGAAATAATAATGGACACGTTATAAAAATCACCCAAACGTTAAAGGACATAAGAAACAGGGTGAAAACCCGACTTAAATCAAGCATGGGAAGTACTTCCTCCCATTAAATGTGAAACTACTTTCTATTTACAACTGTTCTTCCATTGACATTTCTTCGCCTTTGTCCAAGACCTGAATTCAAAATGATAAATATAGAAAGTAACAAATGGATGATTCATTTAAGAAAGCTGTTGAGTTTACTCAGAATAGTTCGACCGGATGAATTTTATATCCATGATAAGATGTATAATGAATTTTGTTACACTATATTACTTGAATATTTATGTTTGTTTTTCTGTGACCTTCAAACCATGATGAATAACTTATCCATTGAACATCTTTATATCTTTATCCCAAATTTAATTCCACATTGCTATTATTTTTTCTGATTAGTATATCCTAATCTGTTATGGTTAATTTGCTGGTTTAAATTGTAAATTTAACTGAAGAAATAACGGAATAATTCCATTATTATTACAAGTCTGTGATATTATTCAAATACAGATCTTACAATATAAAATAATCAAATCTTTTAATAATTTAACTCAAATAATATATATTATCAAGAAATATTGTTTCTGCAATTTATTTTAATATAGAGTCAATAAGTAATAACATTTTTTTACCAAATACAACGCCCAATTATACCCAAGGGACTTTAGGCATGCAGTTATTATGGTTATATTTGTATGCATTTCTGCTGGTCAGTAATATATAATTATCTAATCTACTTAGAAATTACTTTCAGGATACCTTAGACAACCAATAAAACTTTATATTACTTACATAAACTGTTATAACTATTTCAACAAATATAGAACGAGATAAACAATTTACGGATGCAGAAAAGGCCCGTGGTTTGAACAAAAGCGAAACAAAAATATAGCAGACACCTAGCAAGTGAAGGAAGGGTAGTTGAACAGGGATATAGAACAGAAAGAAAGAAAGAGAAACCAAGGTAAATGGACGGGGTTTCACAATGAAAAGGATACCAATGACATAACTGCATTGGCATTCAAGGTATTTTGCTTTTAAAAGTCACACAACCTGTATTTTGTTCAACATCTGTTTTTTTTTCTTTTCCCTCTCTCCCTCTGTTTCACCTGGCCGGGCGAGAGCTCCACAATATTTACAATCGATTTACAATTTGTTTTATGCTGGTAATAAAACAATTATAACCTTTGTTACCTCAGCTAGTGAACAATCAACAAACATTATTATATTGACAATATTGAGGGCAATATATCAATTAGCCTGATTAATGAGAGTAAACACAAGTTATTAAAAAAAAAATATATATATATATTTACTTATTTATTTATTTATTTAAAATATATATATTTATTGAGACAATCTATTCATATGCCCATTAAATAATAACAAATACAACACTCCCAAACAAAAATGCCTTTTGACTACTTTCAAAATACCAATAATTTAATACGCTCCAAGCATATATAATGATTTATTTTACAAAATATTCATTTGAATTTGGGTCCCTAGCCGTTAATGAAATAATAAAAGAAAATTGTGTATGTATAGTTAAAGAATACATATAGAAAACCAGGAATGGTAACGGCTAAACAACAATACTAAAGATAAAAAGACGGATGAATAATTCAAATACCATTAACAAAATTATCATCTTCGGATCACATGCAGCATTTATGCTTTTAATTAAAATCCTTATAAAAATAGTAAATGAAATTGCAAAAATCTAATGAGATATCCATTTCAAGTACTGTATCTTTATTTGTATTAGGCTACTTAGAAAACAAATTATACATTATATATATATATACCCTTTTTTTTCCTAATTTAACTGAATTTACACCCATATTTATAATTATAAAATATGAAATTTAAATAAAAATATATACATAAAAATAAAATGTAATTTTATATTATAAACTCCAGAGAAAAAATTATTAATGCCCCTGTTTTCAACCATACAAAATAAATAAAGATTCCACAATTGCAGTTTCATTGCAGGTAAATATGTATTTGTAAAATAGTTCATTTTTTTATTGCTTCAGTCCCCTGCAGTGTGAAACTTTGTGGGCTTCCTCCATCAACTCCTGAGAAATAATCTGGAATAATCCAAAACCGAAAGAATTCAAAGGGCGAACAATGGAAAGGCACATTTTACAGCAACCCAATTACAGCCGTGACGGGAGGCCCATTTCCCACAAAACAGATTCTTCAAAAGATAATATGCTCAAGAGCCCTGCCCCTGGCCATGGAAAATCTGTTTTTATTAACCTGACAATTATAGAGGCATTTTCCAAGAATTGGCTCACTGAAAGGAGGACGACAGTTATTAAAACAACCAAAAGTAACAGGAAACAGAGTGTGCATCCAATTTCACAGCCTAAAAGAATATTCCATATACGAAATTCAATGTTAGGACGTCCAGTCTATAATGTAACAAATGAACTGCCAATTAATAGCATGAAATATCTATAGTGTCTTATTTAAAAAGAAATTCATTGTTCTATGGGTATATTTATTATTTTTGATATAACTTACATTAAATTAATTCATTATTTAATGCAATATTCTACTAAAAAAAGTAAATAGAAAAATGATCACAGTTTAAATTACTTCTGTATAAAATCAAGGTTATGCATCAGTGCTATAATATACTAAATGAACTGATAATAAACAGCCTAAAAGGATAGGAATTAATTCTCTTTGTAGGAGAATAGATGGAATGAGATGACCTTGACATTTACTGTTATAGATTGTCGTATAATCATATTTGGGATCATGGCAAAGGTTTGACCTGTGCCATTTTTAATCAGTGCTTAATTGATTCCCTGCAACTAAATTAGGACATCCAATGTAGTAATACCTTATTTATGAGTTCAAACTACTGAGTTTAAATTTTATAAAATATGATCAAGTGCAGCAGTCCAATGCAAATATTGGGATAACTGATAAGAAATGGAACTATCTTTATGACAAGGTTACAAATTTGAAGTAAATAAAGTTTTTCCAGGAAAATCTGCTTTTCTCAAATTACAAACCAGACATTTAATAAGTACTTTGTGATCAAGTTCCGGCCATATTAACAGTTTTGGGACATGGCCTAGTAAAACTAGACAGTTTGATCCATTTGGCATCCGATATACCAAATATACTTAAAATGTCTTTCTAACATTTGTGAGGGAAGAAAGAGAAACTAACTTTTGTTGTCCATTTACTATAAAAGCACAGAGATAATTAAAATAAATGCACGATTGTTTTAAATTTGTAACTTTGTAACTGGAAATTTAAAATAAGTTAACTCAGTTAGAATTATACATGAAATACAAATAACAGAATGATTGTGAATCCAAGACTGCTGAATACGGCTTACTTCTAATGCGATTGTTTGTGTATTATTAGCTTAAAATATAGAACTGCAATGTTGGTTGAAAATCAATGCTAATTTGCCTTCAGAATTTTTTTTTTTAATGAAAGACATATAAAAAATTGAGAAAATAAATTTTATATTTCATTATTTTCTATTTTATTTATTTAATAATGATGTATCTAGTGAAATATTTTAGCATACATTTATGGCTCTAACCTAAATAAATTTTCAAATTGGTTATAGCAAAATTGTCCTATTAAATAATTGACTCGTTAATAATAATATGAAGAACTAACTTCAATGCTTTAAAGAGATTATAGTAGCATCCCAAATTAATCTAACAAATAAACACATGTAACAATAAGGTTAAATTATGAAAAAAAGGCCTTTCTATTATTTTTTGTATATATTAAAAATAAACATCAAAACACAAACAACTATTCAAAAATAGAAACTAAATTGTATCATTCAGGCAGTATCAAAACTAGGGCGTGATTGAGTAGAACAAAAAAACCCTTAGGGTTCTAAAAGTGTCTAATACAAAAGTCTGTCATAGGGTTGCAAAAATATCCTTTACAGAGGCTTTATGAATGTTGTCCTAATAAAAAACCTTTACAGACTGCTAAAAAATGTCATAACCCTTACACAGTATTAAACAAAAAAATCAAAATTGTCATAATATAAAAACTACAGAGGGCTTTAAAATACTGTTATGATTAAAAAACCATATGATGGGTCTTATGAATGTGGACACAAAATGATACAAACAACTTCAAAATATTTTCTAATATTTAAAAATACCTTACAGAATGCTTAAAAATTGTTTTATTATAAAGAAAACACTTTGTCATGTTTTGAAAATATTCTAACAAAAAACCCTTACAGAGGTTATAAAATGTTATTTGAATACAAAACTATTCTATATTTAAAAAAACCATTACAGAGGACTTTTCAAATGTTGTCACAATAACAGAATACCTTAAAAATATCAATATTACAAGGCTCTCAAAATGACTGTTGCAATACAAAAGAACCCTTACAGAGAGTCTTATAAATATCCAAATACAAAATCCCTTTACAGAGGCATCAAAATACTGATCTAAATATTAAAAAAACCTTACACAAGATTTCAAAATAGTTTTCTAATCAAAAAAAGCCTTACAGAAGGCTTTGGAAACACTGTACAAAAACCTTTATAGACAACTAAAATTGTCCTAAAACTGCCAAAAATATTGTTCTAATGCATAAACAACCCTTATGTAATAGGGCTTCAAAAACACTTTTCTAATACAAAAAACCTTATTCAAAATTGATGTCCTAATAGAATACAAGTCTCACAAATGCTGCTCGAATACAATCAAAAAATCGTTAGAGGGCTTCAAAATGCTTTCTGCGATCTGATGGCATCGCAATGGGGACAACATAAAACACCCATTCGTCAACTAAAAAATATTTCATTATGGTGTCCTTATTAAACGTCATCGGCCCTGTTACAATCCTACAGGTGTTAACAGCGACCGCGGCGGCGTGGAGTCGCCTAACGGAACTCGGTTAATAAAAAACGGGACACTACGTAATAATTCGTGGAAATTTTAAGCGAAATATAAAAATTGAAGTAAAATAAGCCACCGACCTTCGTTGACTCTGCCCGTCTTTGGAAGGGTGTCGGTGACCTCAGGCATCGATCTCACATGACACTGCACCGCGAAATAAATAAATAGACAATGGACAGAAACGGTCTGACTGAGGGGAGCGCCGTTGGTGTGCCGACGGAGAGTATCGACGCCCCACCGGCCGGGCGGTGGAGGCCGTCAAATGGGGCAAAACGGCAACGGGGGCCGGCTGGGATAACGAAGAAACAGAGAGAGGTAAAGTCGTGGGGGACACGTCAACAAATGATGTAACGAAGAGGTACAGGGCCAGGGGAGCCTCACGCTCCCCTGCTGCCAACCTTAACCACTAACCACAAAAAATATCCCTCCGCTTATTTATTTTTCTGCCATTCGGCGTTTAAAATCTCACACATTTACAATAAATTAAGCTAGATGTAATGCTAAAAACACTATTTTTGAAAATATGACATTAACACAATGAAAAGTGTTAATCCCTCAAATTACCTGTACTTCATTTCATTGAATATACGTATAAAAAATATCCCTGCTGCCTTTTAATTTTTATTTATTTTATTTGTCCTTTAGTGTTTATAAAAACTCAAAGGTTTACAATAAAAATTATGCTAAATATAATGGGAAAAGCCATTTTATAAAATCCAAAGAGGTTACGACAATTAATGCGTTAATGTCCCCTTTAAAATTACGAACACTTTATTTTATTGAATAGAAATAACCCTCTCGTTACTTTTTGGTCGTTTGGCGTTTAAAAAATCTCATACCTTTAAAACAAATTAAACCAAATGTAATGATAATAACGACATATTTTGAAAGTTGTTACAAGACGACTGAAGTAATTACAAATACTTAATTTTCTTGAATATAAATATAAAAAATATCCCTCAGTTCACTGGTGAACTGGGAACAATTTTGTTACTAAGTAACTGCCGAGTACAAAAACAAGTTAGACAATCCTGAACGGACGCAGAGGCGCAGAACGTCCGAGGTGCAAAATGGCGAATTTTATAACTTATTAATAATAGAAATTACAACATATTTTTGGGAAAATAAAAATAAAATACCTGGAGCCTCTATATAGACAAAAGACTGACATGGAATCCACACATAAAACTAAAAAGACTGGAAGTTAACAGACGATACACGTTACTACATAGATTACTAGACAATAGATCAAAATTAAGCTTAAACAACAAATTATTATTGTACAACACTATACTTAAACCGATCTGGACATACGGACTCAAACTGTGGGTTCGGCCAAACCGACAAATATCCACAAAATCCAAGCCTTACAAGTCAAAAATATTAAGGAGAATAACCGATGCACCCTATTATGTCTCTGACCTTACACTACACACAGATCTTGAGGTCCTGTTTGTCCGTGACCTCGCCATACAACGATACAGTAATTTCCACTCACGACTCCACCATCACGGTAATCCACTAGTCCAAACCCTACTATATCCCGACATCCCAAATGTTCCTTACAGACGCCTGAAAAGGAAGTGGCCACGCGACCTAAATGATTAAATAAAATGTTCAAATAAATAAAAAAAATTAAATTAAAATAAAAATAAATAAAAAAGGGGGAACTAGTGGGTTTCTCCTCTAATTGTTGACTATTGTAGCTAGTGCTTTCATAAATGTTGCTTGTATAATTTTTCAGTTAACAATAAAGAAACAAAAAAAATTCAATGCATGCAATTTCAAACCCAACAAATGCCAAAATACTGCACTATTTTGCAACGACCCCATAATATTCAACACTGAACAAGTAGAGTGTCCACTAATACAGCATCAGTACCGTATAGATAATGTAACGAACATTTCAAAATATATTTAGAATTTCCAAAACAGGGGCTAAAAGTAGAATTGAATAAAGGACCTTATGCTCTTTCACAAAACCAATTGAAATAAACCCAAATATGATTTGTACATCACCTATAATATTCTTCTTATAGCGTTAATATATTTCATATTTAAACATTAAAATATTACATAAAACTCAATGCAGAACATCTTATGAACATGCGGAACATTATATTTGATGATGAGGAAAATCAATGCAAACACAATTAGTAGGATTACAACATTCATACTTTACCTAACGGATAAGATATATTTTTTCAAATTATTTCACCCAAACATGCCAAAATTTGAGATGAATACACCAAAAGTTGTCTGTTCAAAATTAAATCAATCCATTGTACCTTAAAATGTCTGTAGTATAGTCGCTCAGCCAGAAAACATTTAATGGGGTCCAATTCTAATTAAAATAGTTTCGGATCAGCTATAATATCTTTCATTTTGTATCATACTTCCTTTGCTGTAAACCTATAACCTTTAATTATTATATTTACCTTTAATTGGAAACAAAAATAATTAAAAAGCCATGTCACAATCATTTACTTCATTTTTACTTCATGATTTTTACTTCATTTAAAATTTACTAAATTGTTGTTAGCTTCCTAAGAACAACAACAACAGACTTCTTTCTTTTGTTCTTTATTTTCTTCTATTTGTCCATGGACTGCATTGTTTCAGCAAATATATAAGTCAGAAGGGCGGTCGGAAACCTGAGTGGTAGTATGACTCATAACATCAACATAGAGATTTGACAAAGCCCTTTGTTAAGAAGAACGTTATATTGTAAGGCGGGCAGGAGCCGGCAGTGAGTCTGGAGTTGAGAGTCGAGTAGTGTGTATCTAGTTTGATCGGAGTGTTTGCTTTCCTTGTACTTCATTATATTGTGAATTGAATAAACCTTTTCAAAAAAAAACGGAAAAATATCGCTGAGCGAATTAACTGGTGCCGAAACCCGGGAATAGTCAGTGCGAGTTGGGAATTTTTTTTAAAACTAACGCTTGCTCGTCCAGTACCACCAGTCCACATACCGGAAGGAACCTAGCTGACGATAAGAAGTCCATTATAAAACCAGCTGCGTTCGTGGTAGAGGTTGCAAGAGAAGCAATGGCGAAATCACCAGATCAAGCCACGATGGACGCAGCCACGACGGCGGCCTGGATGGCCGCTCAGAACCACCGTACCTCGTATCTGGCGGTACGGATCGGTAATTTATGGCCATTTGAGGGACGAGCCGAGACCTCACCGAGTGGCTGGAGAAGGCGGATAGGCTCCACAAGGAAATCTTTGATGGTAGGTTACCGCCAGAGCTTTGCGCACCGCTGGTGGAGGACCTAATAGGACGGATCGACAGGTCTGTCCTACGGGAGATCGGGCTGCGGGTCCAGCAACCATGGATTGAAGTCAGGAACCGGTTAAAGAGCACTACGCCGGGTCAAGGGCTTCGATCTGGAGACGTTGGGCCAGGATAGTGAAAATGGAACGCGAGGCGGGAGAGCCACCTGGCATACGCCGTAAGGGTGATGAAAGAGGTGAGGCCCGCTTTGGAGGAAGTCGGCTCCGCGGTCGAGGGTACCGAGCGGCGAGACCAGTCGCAGCTGGTCCTGGAGCTAATTAAACAAATGTTAGCGAACGAGATGAGCCACACGCTCGCGAAATCTATTAGGGCGACAGCGTCAGGGCGCACTGGTTCAATGAAGCCCTAGAAACTATAAGGGCTGAAGACGAGGAGAAAAGGTGTTGGACCGAGGTGACGTCGAGACGGGACCGACAACGCCAGAAGGAACAGACGAGGCCAGCCCGCTCGAAAGACGGACCGCCCTGGCCTACGAGGAGAAGCGGACACTACCGCAGATCCCGAAACCGCCCTGAAATCCCAACTTCGGCCGCAGGACAGGTTGAGGAAGCAGCAGCGCCCCAGACGTGCTGGGAATGTGCGGAGGAGGGCATTTCGCTCGAGAATGCCCCTACATGATGAGGGCACGGTTCCGGCAACCTGTCTCTTACGCGACCGCGGCCAGGGGCGAGCTAATGGATGCTCCGCGACGCGACGTCGCAATAAGAAACAAACTAATTCAGAATATGTACTAGAGGACATAGAATTTCCAGTTTCAGGGTCGTCAAGTGCGGAGGGCTCCGAGAGGAGGTACCGGCCGCAGAGGATCACCGGGCGCGGATCGCAGCGCTCTTCGTCGCAGTCGTCGTCGAGCTCGGACGACGACAGAAAGACAAGGAAGGGACGAGGAAACGGCGCCTGAATCCAGCGGGAGACGCCACTCCAGTTGAGGTGAGTGGTCTCGGCATACGGGCAGCGGACACCGGGGTAACGGGCTTCACCCGGGTGTGCGCGACCAGGCTTGCTGCCCGTAATATTCATTAAGTCCTGGGGATTGTGGGCCCTCTTAGATACGGGGTCCGATTCGACACTGATCTCGCCTGCGGCGTGCAGGAGATTCCGGGGACCACATCAGGGGACCCATGCAATTGTACGGTCAGGACCGTGACCGGAGTGGAACGACTGTTGGGCGAGACAAAGATTCCACCCGGAAACTGACCGGTACATCGGGAACGGCCGCGGTACACGTCGCGAGGTTGCCCAGTAGCAAATATGACATGATAATCGGCTGTGACGTTATCGAGAGGGTAAACGGGGAACAGCGACTGACAAACGGCTGCTGGACGGTAACCCTGGGCAACCGTCGTTACAGCGCGAAGCGTGGACGCAGGGACGCGGACATGTCGCGGTCACATCAGTTGAGAGCGCTCAAACCGCGCGCGAAAAATTGTCGCGGAAAATTAAAGACCGGTATGGTGATACATTCTACAAAGAAGGGGATCCGTTAACGGCAACGGGTAGAGTCCGGCATACCATTGATCTGGAAGGCACAAAACCGGTGTATGTTAAACCGCGTAGGTACCCACAGGCGATGAGAGAGATAATCGCGGAACACATCAAAGAAATGATGGAGCAAGGCATTATACGGCGATCGACGTCGTCGTTTTGCAGCCTGTGGGTAGTCCCCAAGAAACTAGGGGCAGACGGCGTACAAAAATACCGAGTTGTGGTAGATTATAGAGAATTGAATAGTAGGACTAGGCTGGAAAGGTACCCGCTGCCCCGCTTGGAAGAGATGTTGACCGAATGGCGGGCGCTCAGTGTTCAGCACGCTCGATCTGAAGTCCGGGTATCACCAGATACGTATGCATCCGGAGGATGTGGAAAAACGGCCTTCAGTTTCGAGCGCGGACACTATGAGTTCTTACGGATGCCATTCGGGCTAAAGAATGCCCCAGCGACCTTCCAACGATTGATGGATGAATTCCTCGAAGGATTAGATGAGGGTGTGTCCAGATATACATGGACGACATCGTGGTCTTCAGTAAGACGCTAAAGACCACGAACGCCACCTCGGCAAGCTATTCGAGAGAATTAGAGAATTTGGATTGAAGGTCGCAGCCGACAAAACGACGTTGGCAGTAGACCAGATCAAATTTATGGGACACGAGATTACGGCCACGGGAGTGAGTCCGAATGCGGAAAAGATCAGAGCTATAAGGAATGCCGGTACCCAAGAACGTTAAAGAGGTCCGGACGTTCTTGGGTATGGTAGGATATTATCGGCGATTTATCCGGTCGTTCGCCCACATTACGGAGCCCTTGACGGCGATGCTGAAAAAGGAAGGAGTTCAGCATCACCGCAAGAGTCCTGGATGCGGTTGAACGATGTAAGGAGGCCTTTGCTTTGCCCCTGTCTTGAAATTCCCCGACTTCGAACAGCAGTTCGTAATAACGACCGACGCGAGTCAGGAAGCGATAGGCGCGGTCCTCCCAGCCGGAAGAGGACGGAGATAGGCCGATCGCATTCGCGAGTCGGAAGTTAACGCCCGCAGAGCGGAATTATAGTACGATAGAACGCGAACTGCTGGGAGTCGTATGGGGAATAGAACAATTCAGGCCGTACGTGTTTGGGAGATCGTTCGCGGTCCGGACGGACCATAAGCCGTTAGTCTGGGTTGACAAACTGAAGGAGACGTCTGCGCGTATCACGAAGTGGAAAGAGCGGCTAGCCGCGTACGACTTCGTGATATCGCACACCAAGGGTTCGGAGAACGTGGTGGCAGACTGTCTCTCCAGGAATGTCAACGCCGGAGAAAACGCGCGGACGACCCAGAGGTAGCCGGAGAGGAGATACCCCATTCGCCCTGAGATACCTAAGAGGCGGGCATTTAGCGATAGAGGTCTAGGGACGACCGTAGAGAGACCACCCGCCACCCCGGAAGAGCCAGAATCTGACCTTCCGTCAGGAGTGACTCGACTGTCGCAAATAATCAACGACAAGCGGGATCAGTTGATCCTAGTGAGCATACAGGGTCGGAATATTGACAGAGCGCGATCGGTATGCGCATACGCGGACAACGACAGTTCGCGTGGGGACGGACGCGTCAACCGAGCAGTTGGTGGAAACTCTGCAACAAGTACTTGACCAGGACAGATCGTATCATGCGTATACCGATTCTCGGAGTTAGAACAGAGGCTGATTACAGCCTACCTAGCAGGGCAATAGGACGGACCGGCCAGCTAATAGTTTGCGACAGGATGGTGGAAACCATAAAATCGGAGACGCGCCAACGCGAAATAGTCAATAGTTATCATACCGGTATCACGAATCATAGGGGTGAAAAGGAAACATTAGATCACCTGAAAAGAGATATATTGGCCCAACATGTTGGGCACAATTAGAGAAATCGTCGGGGATGCTCGGTGTAACCAAGTGAAATATATTAGGAAACCGTTAGAAGCCCTGAGGATGGTTACACCGACCCGACGGAGCTGGGTCTGAGAGTCCAGATAGACGTGTTCTTCTGGGAAAAGAAAAGTATCTCACAACGGTTGATGAGTACTCACGCCTAGCCTACGCCCGGCGGATTAGAAACAAAAGACGGCGAGCAGGTGCAATTAGAAGCACTGTTATTAGAACGATTCGCGGCACAAGGTAAACCCCACCGAATAATAATTATGGACAAGGGCCGCGAGTTTGACGATAACAAGCGTCTCCGTGATACGCTGAAGGAGTTAAATATTGGCTAGCATTATACGACGCCGCGACATCCGCAATCCCACGGGATGATTGAGCCTGGATTACATGGGACCGTCGCGGAGCATTTAAATTTATTGAAAATCGGGCGAGGTCTAACGGGACGAACGCGATGGCTAGGGGCCGTCCTGCCTACAATTACAGCGTACACTCCGCGACGGGTCAGACCCCGCACGCTCTAACAAATTCCCTCTCGGCACGGGCGGGCGTGTCGGACAAAATCGAGAAAGCAAAACGAAGACGACTGACGAACATAACGCGGAGACAGAAGGGAATTTGCTCGAAGGAATACGTGCGGGTGATGTGGTTTCCGAAAAACACCTGCCGGCGCCGGAAGACAGATCCGCGGTATCTGGGGCCGTATCGGGTCGGAAACAACTACGGGCGCGATCGGTATGCGCATACGCGGACAACGACAGTTCGCGTGGGGACAGACGCGTCGACTGAACAGTTAGTAGAAATTTTACAACAGGTACTCGACCAGGACAGATCGTATCATGCGTATACCGATTCTCGGGAGTTGGAACAGAGGCTGATTACAGCCTACCTGGCAGGAAAATAGGACGGACCGGCCAGCTAATAGTTTGCGACAGGATGGTGGAAACAATAAATCGGAGACGAGACAATACGGAATAGTAAAAGCTACCATACCGGTATCACAAATCATAGGGTGAAAAGGAAACAGTGGACCACTTAAAGAGGGAGTACTACTGGCCCGACATGTTGGGCACAGTCAGAGAAATTATCGGCGAGTGTTCGGTGTGTAACCGAGTAAAGTACGTAAGGAGACCGCTAGAAGCCCTGCGGATGGTTACACCGACCCCGACAGAGCGGGTTCGAGAGTCCAGATGGACGTATTCTTCTGGGAGAAGAAAAAGTACCTTACAACGATTGACGAGTACTCACGAATTAGAAATAAGACGGCGAGCGCAATTAGGACAGCACTGTTAGAACGATTCGCGACGCAAGGAAAACCGAATTTGGTCATTATGGACAAGGGCCGCGAATTTGACAATAAACGTCTCCGCGATACACTGAAAGAGCTCGATATTGGCTGGCATTATACAACGCCGCGACATCCGCAATCCCACGGTATGATCGAACGCCTGCACGGACCTCGCGGAGCATTTAAATTTATTGAAAGTCGGGAAAGGCGTAACGGAACGAACGCGATGGCTAGAGCCGTCCTAGCCTATAACTACAGCGTACACTCCGCGACGGGTCAGACCCGCACGATTTAACAAATTCCCTATCGGCACGGGCGGGCGTGTCGGACAAAATTGAGAAGACAAAACGGAAATGACTAACAAGCATAATACAGGGACAGAAGGAATTTACTCGAAGAAATACGCGTGGGTGATGTGGTCTTCCGTAAGAACGCCTGCCGGCGCAGGAAAACAGATCCGCGATATCTGGGGCCGTATCGGGTCGCGCGGTTGTTGAGTAGAAACCGGGTGCGACTTGAGAGGGCCGACAACCCCGCAGGGCGACACGAGACCGCCCACCTCCAGGAGTTGCGGACTCCGCGGAAGAAGAGAGTGCGGTTCGCGAACGAGACTCAAGTTCGGGAGATAGGTCGGCGATCGAGCTCCGCGGCAATCCGGGGAGCGCGAAATAAGGGCACAGTCCGCGAACGGATTCCCGATCCCGATCGCCGGAGAAAAATTGTAAATAGTTAGGACCCCTCGGCGAAGTTTAATATTAGTTTAGTTACCTTTTGTATTTTACTTTTCTTGTGTGGTTAATTTATTTTTATTTTTATGAGCATCGTTCCTGTCACAACGTGCAGAAAGACCAGAGGCAGGAACAAGCAGAATAAATACAATGGGCCGAGGAGGATTATGGAAGAAACCCTGTCCCCGAACTTTAGAAATAAGGAGATTGTAAATAAAATTGTAAATAAACCTTAACAAAGGGGTTTGCCAAATCTGGGGGGGAGGAGTCAGAAGGGCGGTCGGAAACCCGAGTGGTAGTATGACTCATAACATCAACATAGAGATTTGACAAAGCCCTTTGTTAAGAAGAACGTTATATTGTAAGGCGGGCAGGAGCCGGCAGTCAGTCTGAGTTGAGAGTCGAGTAGTGTGTATCTAGTTTGATCGGAGTGTTTGCTTTCCTTGTACTTCATTATATTGTGAATTGAATAAACCTTTTTCAAAAAAAAACGGAAAAATATCGCTGAGTTGAATTAACTTATATTTATATATTAAATACCAAAAGTTTCTTGTAAATGTTTTCTCTTCTTTTCTATTCACCCTTGACATTAAATATCGCCATTAGGGAATTAATAAAGCGGTAAATGTTAAAGAGAGTTTGTTTCCTATTTTAATTACACACTAAACACTCATGGTGATGGTTGTGGTTGAATGCTGACGAAATAATGCCTCAAATGTGTAAATAATATTCATATCACCAAGCATGAGTAGGAAAAATAAATGTTATAAAATGTAAAAAACATACACTTGATCAAAGCTGAACAGAACAAAGTTTCCTCTGACAGTATAAAATTCATGATTATTTATTTGTGGAAGTACTTAATTAAAATAGATAAACGTTATAACTACTGTTCTATTCAGTTATATTCATTTATGTTGACTTATCTTCTGTTATAATCACTTATATTCAATTATATTCAATTACAATAAGTTATATTAATTCATATTCAGTTATATTGATTTGTAGAGAGTTACATTCAGTTAAATTCACATTATATTCACTTAAACAGTAGGCTGCCTTTAAAGAAACGCAATAAAAAAAACATTCTTACAGTGTAAGAAAATAACACATAAGGGGAGAAAGAAATATTGGATCATGCCAGTTTCATTCCAAAATATTCTTTTACAGAATTTATCTCAACAAGTCACCTCATGCTTAATTCCTGTGATAAAGATTATAAATACATTTTAATTTGCATAACTGTAAAAATGTAAATAACACACTTGCTACAGCAAAGCAAATTATGCTTTTTTCTTGAGGTAGAACAGCATGTTTAATCAAATATAAATGCATGCATCAATGATATTCAAACAATGTATGTTTTCTTTGTCCATTGTTCTTAGTCAAAATATAAGAAAGTAATTGTGAAAATTCATGATGTAATTTGTGACAAAAATTATATACCACGAAAATATTCTTGACAATACATATTGTACAACGTTATGTATTGTTTTTATTGCAGAGTCACAGCGCTGTAATATGATTATTTTTTAAAATAATATTTCCCGACTTTATAATAGATCATATATAGTTTACAATATTCTTATACTTTTGGCGTGTTAAAATCGGAGAAAGAGAAAATATGGTTAGCACAACGTTCAAAGCATTTGTGTTCAAACTGTTAAGAAAAACGACAAAATGAAATTGTACGGACAGTAAATAAAATGGCGGCCTGGAGAAAATGTTTCTAGAAAGCATACGTTGTACCAACCACCCGTTTTAAAGCCAATATTCAAATTATCCCCTAATAAAATTAGGGAAGCTTCTGGCGTAAATGTCAGCCCATTATTAAAAAGATAAAAATTCAAATTAAAGTGTAGAATCAAGATTCCGTATTAATATAAAAATCAACGCAATGTAATTTGCAAAATGATATTCTCGATTACAACAGACTAAATTTCACCCAAGGTATTGGCTAACTTCAGGTTAAAACCTTTTTAATTGTAATGAGCCGTCTTAACATTGGTCATTATTTGTCCATTTATTAAAAATCATGTATCAATTTAGTTTCCTTATATCATTCAAATAATTATTGAGAACTACTTAGTAATAACAGTTGAAACATACACCAGAAATAATGATTTCAAAAGAGGAATTCAATATGACCGTTTCTGCTGTGCCACGGTTGTAATCCTTTCGCATGAATATTATCATTTATAGCATTTTGTTTCCAAAACCCGGTCGAATAAAGACCTAAAAGTAAGAAAGGGAGCAATCAAAATAATTCCCGACATTAGAACAAGGCGGGTACCGATAATATAATAAAAGTAGCTTTCTTTAAAGATGTCTCCACCATGTTCATGACTCGTATTGAATCCAGAAAATAAAGACGCTGAACGTCATTTAACTCTTTATGAGTCATAAATTTAAACAATTAAAGGAGTAGTGGCAACAAAATATAACTTCGAAATAAAAGAACTCAACAGATGTTCATCAAACGGAAACTGAGCAACAACTGACCATCCGCAACCGAATTTTCTATTAGCAAAGGCAGCGCCCTGCAGGCCTTTTTGAACTAATATCTAAAATGGTTCTAGATATAATGTATGTTTCGTATATAACGAGGTTTTAAACCTTAAATTTTCAATAAAAGTCCATGTATATTACTCCATTTCAAGTTGAGTTTTTAACTAAACTATAGTATCTAAAAATGGTAATATTCATAATTTTATAAAATTTATCCTCTTTGCTTATGTAGCGTAATTGTCTCCATAATTTTAACTAAATATACGAAAAATAAAGCCAACAAAGCAATGTCCATATGAAACACCTAGTAGAAACTGTTATACACCTTCAGGCCAAAAGAAGGGACATTATAATTCTTGAATACAGAGAAATATAACTTGGACATATTTCATTAATTCTAATAATTGATTTCAGCCTCACTTGTTAATGGAGTGTAATAACTAATATATTGTACTGTTCCCAAATTAATAACCAGGAAAAACTACATATATAACATCACTGTTGTAGACAGTATTACAGAACAGATTTTTAGACAGTGGTATTATAATTATATATTAATAAATCTCATTTGGTACAAATCTTGAATTCCAAATACAGTCAAACTAATATGTAGAACCAATTAAATATACAAGTTATAATTGAATGTGGAAATTTAAAACCACTGATTGGGTTTTGTTAAATTGGAACCATAAAATTACAGAAGAATCCAAAAATATGTCTATTCTATCATTTTCTATGCTCTACTTCTGTTATTATATAATTGGTAACTATTAAACAAATACTTTTGCTTCCTTAATGAAAACAATGTGAACTGAAATTAGTTCCAATGTTAACATGGGAATTGAAATGTTGTAACATTTAAGAGCTTAGAGTTTCAAATTTCTTCAAAAATTAATACAATGGTGCTAACAGGAGACATAAGGAAAATAAAAGTGATATTATTTAACATTATTAGTGTAGGTCGCATTACTTCTTTCTGAAAATTAATTCATATTATATGATATCAACTGCCAAATAAAATCATTAAAACCAAATACTAAACAAACCAAAAATCTTTGTAATAACTGCAACCAGAAAGTAACCTATTTAAAGCAATAAGTCAAACATTGCTTTATATCATGTATTCACTATTACTAATTCTACTATTCACTATTACTATTATTTTAAGTTCTTTGAATAAAAGTACTCAAAATTTGCTGTATGAATTTTAAATTTAGACCAATACGAAACATCCACAAAAGCTGTATTATCTATTATTGTATTCAAACTATATTTTCATTTTAATGAAATTTATATATGCTGAAATTTTCATTTAACCTATGAACAGATGAACTGGAAATTTATGACCACAACCAAGGAATTCAGTAAGCATGATTATTAATTCTTAGGTAAACACAAAACATTTATCCATCAATGATTAATATTATGTTCATAATATTCATTTTATAATTCTCAATGTGACAATTTTCATATTTATAATTCTCAATTAACATATATGAATCATGTTCAGTTTTGAGCCATACTTTGTTTTGAAAATATCTATTACAGACAGAATTAGAACTTGATGGCCAAATAACTGATAGAAAAGACAAATTAAAATGAATTATAAAAGGGTTTTGCAGATATTAGAAGAACCAACTATATTTTTCATCTTCATATTGATAATTCACAATGAAAATATATTTTGTAAGCGATATTTTATTTGAAAATATCTATTACATGGTTACCTAAATGTGGTATCAGAACAATTAGAAATCATAATCTTTGATAACCAAATCAAAACGAGAAAGGAGAAATTAAATTAACTATAAAAGGTTATGCAGATAATGAAAGAACTAACTGTATTAACACAATTTCCTCATTTGCACAGCAAATGATGGAATACATTGAATACATATTTTGCTTTGAATATCTCTTCAAAAACATAAAGCTAATTCTAATATAAGTTAATGTGATTTACCACAATTAATGTTTTGCTCATGTTATAACTTTTTGAGCAGATTATTGTTTTGATTTAATAATCGTCATTCATAAATAATATTATTACTGGAATACAAATTAAAACCTCGGCGACGAAAAAGGCAATATGAAACTCTGAAATATCGTAGGTATTAAATGGTCGACCGAACAGATATAAAAAAAGTACATCTTAAAAAGAAATAATGACGTAACAATTTGTTTTTAAAATAAATGAGCAATAATATTGAATTTTTCATTGTAGTACAACATTGAGTATGCGGAATATTTTAGAATTGTAATTTTCAGGACCAATATAGAATGTAATAATGGAGGAAAAAACTGAAGAAACCTTACATTATGAAAAGAGCAGTCAGTAAAGAGAAATCACTCGTCAGAAATTGACTTCTGGCCGTGTTCCATTACTACAAACAATTTATACAGCTAATTTAAAAAACTATTAAAAAGAAGTAATAATGTCTTTATATATAATAATAAATGTTTTTAAAATAAATATTCAATACTACAAGATGATTCCTCGCAGAATTTCTAATTTTAGTACAACAGTGAGTACAGGATACTCTAATTTTCAAGACCAATACAAAATGTAATATTATTAATAATTTGGTAATTAAAACACTGAATGATTAATTCTAGGAATTTCAGTATACCATCGTAAACTGAATATTTTAGTATTACTTTTCGTTTTAAAAGGAAAGGAAGTTTATTCACGGGCTATAAAATCCGTAGTCATTTTAACCCAGTCAATATACCATTTTAGGGCTCCTATAAGGAACGGTAAACTTAATTGAAATTTCATTCTTCCCGAGGAAACATTTTTCCTGCACTCTTTCAGAGCTTTTCGATTTTTTCAATTTTTCCAAACAAATATCTTCAGGAAAGTCCCACTTGCGAGGGATCCGGGATAACCTCGTCGATTGAAGACTCCCGACAACAAAATACGAGAGGCACGTACCAACTGAGTGATGTAGGCTCGAAATATACATCCGTTTTGGAAAATATTTTTGTTTTCAGAATTTTCCTCGCGGGGTTTTCTTTCCCGCAACCGCGATTCCACGATCTGAATATTTCAGCCCAGCCGGACCGCACCGTTTCGGCACAAACATGAAGATAACCGTAAAAGTTTTTAAAGGTGAAGAGTGCACGTTCGAGGTAATTGCGGCCACATTTATCGCAAGGACTTAAATTGAAAAAAAATAACCTTCAGAAATTTAATTGTGTATAAATCGATGTTGTGTCGATAATTTCATTTATCTGCATCAGATGTCATGGTTGCCTTGCTGATAGTATAATTCCAAATTCTTCAGGTACCCGACTGTAGCTGTTATTATTACTCAATTATTATTATTATTTTGCTTATCGAGCATGATATCATACATTGCTTTAATGCTTTAATTTATCGTGATAACATGGTTTCCAGACCTATCAATCCTATCCACTTGCAATATCATGTTGGGGCCTTCCATTCCTCATAAATAGGTAATTAAGATTTTTCCTGTCTTCTATTTAACCACCTGAGCAGGCTCCACTGGAAGGGTTTTGCCTTTCCTTCTGGAGTCCTCTCGGGTGTCAATGTCAACTTCTAAAGTTATTCTTACTTGTTCCAACTGATAATAATTACTAATCATTTTTTTCTACCTATATTAATCCGATATCTCTTCTGCCGTTCAGGTCACGGACAGAACAAGTATAAAAGAGATAAAACAGTACATTTCACAGAGTCTCAAGGTTCCAGTCAACCAGCAGAAGCTGCTTTTGACCGGGAGACCATTGTCAGGTATTTGATAATTAATTGTCTATCTAATATTCATTTTTTCTTCATAAAAATAATTATTTGCTCAAAGCTTTATCTGTAAGATAACGAAATAAATAGTCGAAAAACTGGGCTCTGGTACAACTCTTACAACCTTATAAAAATGTTGATTCCGACCAAATATAGATCAAAGAGGTTAAGTCATATTACATAGAGCATGCCCTTGACACATCACAACATTAAATAGCCTTACAACTTACAACCTGACATTAATAATAAACCGAGATATCAATAGGCTGACAGACACTTGAAAATGAAATATATAATTTTGTTATTGAATCATCATTCGGAGCTCATAAAAAAGACCTTAAATACGATAGTCAGTATTTAATTTACATTTTAATATTGGATCTGTTATGAAAATGTTTATTCAATAGGTTGAAACATGAGAAGTTTGAAGTTGAACTATTCAGGACTTGATATTTCAAAGTTTATTTCACCTTGAAAAATGATTTCAGACATAAAATCATAAAACGTATTCTGTCTTTGATGTCATAAAATTCCTTTGAAAAATGTGAGATCAGTTGTTGCAGTAAATATTACATTAATTGAATGTAAGATATTGAACTAAAATTTATGTACCCATATGTTTTATTTGATTGATTAAACCTCAATATTAGGTTTTTCCTAAAAATCAAAATAAATGTAAAACAGCTGTTGATTTGAGAAACCTCTGGTTTGATGTGTGTGGTAAAACAATTAATTGACATAACTTCCATTTAGGGACATACACTTGGTCCTATGGTGAGTTCCCAATGTTTTCATTTTTTTTAGCGAGTTTTCAAGCTGTACTCACTTTTATGAACCTCTTTCTTCTTATGTTTTCAGATGAAAAATGCCTTGTCGACTATCCTCTGATCAAGGATGGAACTAAAATCAACCTCATAATTAAAAAGCTAATCTGCGATGAAGATTAGTTTCTTTGGATTTGGTTGTGAAATTTCTCAGGCAGAAATTCACAGAAAGTGATGCTCAGAAAATTGCAGAAGAATTTATGAAGGTACTTTATTTTTTGCATACTTAATTAGTTTCAATCAGTTTATAGCATTACTAAAATTATATATATATATATATATATATATATATATATATATATATATATATATATCTTATATGGACAATATTTAAACCTTGAATACCACTGTATTATATTAGTCATATTTTATGTAGCTTAACAAGGCCTGGGTGTGTAAACTGGTAATCAACTCCAAACTGTAGTGACCCTGACCAACACATGTTGGTAATAGGTTATAGACAGAGACTTCTGTCATTACGCTAATGTTGAATTTTTAAATCTGTGATCCATTTTCCAAGGCAGGTATATTTATGCTGCCTGATTTTATTACTTTTCACAGGAATTCTACAGGTCGATGGCAACTTTAAATCTGAAGACATTGAAAGAATGCAAAAGATGTATCTCGAAGAGGACAAAATGAGCTAGAGTCTCCTCTATAGAAATAAGAAGTTTTAAGAACTGAGAGGTTTCCATTTTCCCATTTTCGAGTTCAAGTTATTCACCTGCGCACAAGACTTCCCAATTTGTTAAGGGATACCATCAAACAAAAACATTTTTACAAAGTGTTTTTCTGGAAATCTCATTGGAAACGAGACTCTCAACAGAATTGAAAATACATTTTTTCTTATATTTTTAAGTTTCTACGGTGATAATTGCGTTTCAATTTTTTAACAGGAGTTATTGTTTTTACTCCCCTCATGTTTATCTTTCTCAATCTCGCATGACATCGGGTTGATCATAAAACCTTTTTTTATTGCTCATTTTAAAAATGTGATAGAGCGTCCAATTGTTTTGTCAGGAACTGAGCAGACCGTGAAATATTAAAATTAAATTTTTATCTATTATTTGCATAACAACAAATAAAAAGAAAGAATTCATGAACACGCATTAATGTTAAAAATCATCTAGTTAGTACTAGTTAGAAATCTTTACTGAATAACCCAAATAGTAACTGGGGTTTAATAAGAGATAATGTAAATAATTCCAGTTGATTCTTTAACTACGGAAGATATTTTTATATTGAATCGATGTTTTGTTTGAATCAGTAGATATTAAACAGAATAACAAAAATGGTTGTTTATGTGGTCTAAGGATTGTAACTTTTGTACCTTTCGCTGTTAATTATAATTGCAGGTTATGAATTTTACAAAAATATGGGTTCTGAAATTAAATCGACAACAAAACCAGTTCTACACCTGGATTAATATTGTACCATTTTGTGTCTGGTGAATTGCCGCATAATTATTCGTTATTATTTTCCATAATTCTCTTAACAAAAACATTTTTTTAAAAGTGTTCTAGTTTAAATCTATTTTTGCCTTGACTGTCGGTGAGTATTTTTCATTTAACATTGCCGTCATTAATATGATCGATAATTTTTATCGATTTCTTAGATCTGATATCTTGTAAATCGAGTATTTTTGCGGACATCACAGTTTAATGTACAAACCTGCATCTCGAAATCCAATAAATCTCAATGCACTCTGTTGTAACTCCATAATACAGATGATTACTGAATATTTTCTAAAATAAGACCTAGGTATTAACTTTTAAACGGTTTTCCCATTTTGAAAACATTTAAATATGGGTTATCAGAACTGCACTGTCGAATTGACACTTCAAAATAAAAAATTTATATTCCTGTAAAATTACTATTTTGAATGCGTATTCACCTAATTATGAGAATAAAATATAGAATAAGTTTTTCAGTTAAAAAATTAATGCTGTTAATTTTAATTTAAACAGTCAAATAATTTTACAGGAATTTGAATTCACTTTAGTGATGGAATGATCTAGGTAATTGTAAAGAATTACTACTCCAATTCCAGTATATTTTCAATAATACAACTTTTTATGTAATAAATAGCTCAATCGTTTAGCATCATCACAATAAAAGGTGTTAAATATTTGTAATTATAGCCAAAACAGTGCAATGAAGAAATTGTTTCATTTCAAGGTAATTCTCATACTATTTGTTTATTTTTCGAAATACTTCAGTGTAAAACAATCAGGTTCATCTATGACGTTGATTTGATAAGCGAGGTACATTTACAAGGTGAAAAGCTATTTTACAAACATTAAAGAAAATACTTTCTGTAGGTTCCTGATGTGTCTCCTTTTTGCCTGGGTGTAATAACTTTAACGATCTTTTGATGTTCATTGTTTCGTGCCCGGAGTTTATGTGGTTGGCGAAATTGGCCACATCATAAACTCCGGGCTGAAACAATGTGAACATCAAAAGAATATCAAGTATTACACAAAAAGAAAAGAATTGGATATTATAGAAAACCTGAAATCTTCAAACATAAGAAAAGCAACATTATAAATGAAAATTAATTCCCAGAGTGACGCGATATTTACACCTATAATCCTCCTAAAGGATCACACCTGCCTAACCCCTTATGCGATCCCTTCCGACAATCTGACTCACATTAGAAAACGGATTTACAAAATCCGAAGACAAACATAACCCCAATAACAACGACAGAACACATTTATATATAAACGACTGAAATACTGACAAACATTACAGTATATGTGAAAGTGACAGTGCAGTGAGGTGCACAAAAACATCAAAGTGCTAACAGTGACTAACACCTCTAATGAAGATGGCGAGAAGCCGAAACCGGTCTAGCAAAGACCAAACAGAGGAAACAGAAACATCACGAACCTACTGTAAATTTAATGTCCCTTGGCCGCATTAGGGGTGTTACGTAGTAAAATCTGCCGGCGTAGAAGCCCGTATATTCTCGGATCCGTGCCGATAATTAAAATATCAACCGGTATTCAAGATCAGAAATTATTACAGTATCAGGATTGACGATCGATCCTTGTCTCCTCCTTCTAACATGACACTGCCGCCCGGCAAAATTTGAACTTCAGATTCAAGCTACGGAACCGGCTAATTCGCAAACGCGAACGCTAAATGCCGGAATGAGTGGATCACATATTGGGGATTACATAAAAACAGGGATTGATTCTTTTTATCAATTTCGGACATTCAGAATAGCGGATTATTTTCAACAGCTGGTACGATATTTTGTTGAAGTAAACATTGACGTGCGACCGTTAACTATTTTTCTATCTGTTACTTAAAAATAATTTTAATTGTTAATGTTTTATTTGAGATTTTTATTTTAAATCGGAAATTTACTCGTTGAACTACAATAGCATACTCGTAGGCGTATAACTAACGTTGTTGAAGTTGGGTTGGCAGCACCGGCCGATAAACACCAAATGGCTTCTGGTACGAGTGTTCGTTGTGTATTGTGTGACTCTTCGACTGCTCGATTTTTCTCCCATACCGCCTGCGGACATAGCTAACGGCGCTGTGAAAACTCGCGAAAATAAGAGGACGCTTATATTACGTCCTATTTTCCGACAACAGCTGAAAAACTGCCGAGTCTGAGGGAAGTGCTGCCCCTACCGCGCGGCAACATGCAGACCAGCGTTCTGGGTCACAGGCCGAACTCGAGCAGGCCAGGAAAGTCTCAAAGGCGTTGAAGAGACAATAAAAAGAACATCGGGCGCGATATTAGCTCGGGCCCGCTGTCTCGAAATAGGCACAGTGAAAATATTTACATCCCTAAGTTGGGAATTGAAATAAAATTTCAACATTTTACGGACGATTTGGAACCAGTAAAATACAGAATAGGGGGCCCCACTTATAACCTAATAGGCGAGGTTATATATCGATACCTGGTTCATTCGATATACTGGTACGCCGTAGGTGACTGTTTTATTATCATTATTAATATTATTATTATTTTGCTTATAGAAGCATGACGTCTTTTGTGGGTATGGAAAGGTTGAGTCTTTATTTTTGACGAGTTTGAGGCGTGAGAGTCCGGAAGAGAGAGTAAGTGTGTTCTGAATAGGTTAACCTTTGATAGCTGAACCATACCACCGAGGGTTTCCTACCTCTCCCACTCACCCTGCAAAAACGATTTCCAGGGCAAAGGTTATAACAGTGGTTGAAATAGATACATCAGGATATCGAATGAATCAGTTATCAATATATATCCTGCATATTAGGTTATCAGTGGGGCCCCTAAGTAGAAATTACAAAATTTTTTTGTATCATTCAAATGAACATTTCTTTTTACTTGAGGGATTATAAATTTGCACAATTATTAGGGTTTTACGCGCATCACATTTCAGCAGCACTGCATTTGTTTTACAGTGATCTCTCTCAGATTTATTTAAAATGAAAACAAAAAATATAAATGTGCCTTAATAAAAAGTTTGTAGTCAGTAGTGCTTCAAATTATAATATGGCCCAACAAGGTTTGTTACCATGATGATTGCTATTAAGTACTATGTAGATTTTCATCTGAGCCTCACCGATATTGGACCAGATTATGTCATTAAAACATGCTTTAAAAAACAAATAGTGATTATTGGGTGGTTTCTTTATTGGGACAAGCAAAAAATTCTACTATTGTACTCTTTAACCATTAAGGTTTTAGAAATAAAAAAAATTATAAAATTATGCACAGATTTGTCTATTTTCTCATTGGCTGTTGTTGGTGTTGTGTAGCTAATATTTTATTTGTGGGCCAATTTTTCTTTTATGGCCCCAGGAAAGGATCAAAACCATTTCTAACTAACCCTGTGCTAACTGACGTTCTTACCACATTACTCAATCCTACCACAAGTTAGTGATAATTCAATGAGGAAATTTCCTCACATTTACAATGAGAATGGTTGGTCCCTGGGGATAAAAGTGGTTTGGATAGAAGTTAAAAACATGAAACTGACTAAAGTTTTGTTTAGACCTGGTTTCAAACGTGGAGCACGTCACCTTGACGATGATGTCAGTTCGGGCGACAGTGGCTTCCGTTGGGTTTTGGCAAGGAGGGCAGAAGATAACCTTCTCTGAACGTGAAGGTCACAACACTGCTTTCAATAACAACAGCGCCCTCAACAATGTTCTGGTCAACAATAAATTTCGAATGAGTGGAGACATTTTGGGTCAGAGTGGAGGTGGATGCAGGGGTTTTAATATGATGCCATCGCCTCTACCACAAATTTCTGCCGCCTTTCGCAGAACAACAGCAATAACAATGTTCTTTTGAACAACAACAACCAGAGGAACGTCTGGTTGAATAACAACAATCTTAGGTGGGTACATTCAGTTATGGAAATTCACAATTGTTGTGGTATTCACCCCAAAATATATGTGGACTCAAATTACAGACACATAAATTCTACTCTACCAGTAAAGTGGAAAAAATAAATTAAATAAGTTTATTTTTTCTCTCTTTCAGGGGTAGGCCGATAGATGAGAAAAATTCTGAAGAAAGCATATCGGTCAGAAGAAGGTTGGGCAAACAGCAGGCTATCACAGTTTTCAGCAGGTAATTTATTATTAGTCGACAAAAAATTTAAAATATCAGTCCAGTTATTTAGTTTAATCTTAATATGGAAGGGCGTGGAGCGACACCTGTTGTGCCTGTACAAATTTCATGTTATCTGTAATATCGTTAATTTTAATTATTTGTT